>JARQOD010000068.1:0-87693 GCA_033576555.1 Oophaga sylvatica | reverse complement strand
TATTCGCTGCAGTATCAGAGTGACATGCTGCAATTATGTGAAAACCTGGAGGACGTGTCCTCAGACCAGCGAGATCTAGAAGGAAGCAACGAGGAAGTTACCCTGTGGAAAGAGATGTTCCACGCCATTAAAGAGGACCGCCGCAAAATCAAGGAAGAGGTTTTGCAGTTGAAGCGTGAGAAGGAGGCGCTGTAGGATGGAGTTTCTGGAAGTGAACAAATCCTAGAACGACTGCGCGAACAGCTCAACCAGGAGCTGTGTGACTCCAAGAAGGAGTGTGCTGAACGCAGTAGGGAACTGCAACAGATTAAGAGAGATTATGTGGATCTCCTCAGGGTCAAAGAAAAACTAGAAGAGGATAAGATGGATGCAGAGCAAATGCGCCAGGTGGTTGAGACCACTCTGCAGGACACCCGTGATGAAAATGGTGATCTGCGCAGAAAGACCCTAGGTCTGGAAGCTCAGCTGAAGGAGCTACAGATTTCCTGTGATACTCTCCAGAAGGCGGAGATGTGCCTTAAGGAAAAGCTCAGCCAAATAGAAGCTGAGCGGGAAAAGATGGAGGAGTCCATCAGAGAAGCTACAGACCAGGGCCAGGAGTTGGCCACTGGAGATGGGAGGTGTAAAGCAGATACTTCCTCGAGTGATGTGAGTTCGGATGATTCGGTGGATGTCGGAGCCGAGATCAAGGAGCTCAAGGAGTGGTTACAAGCCCAGTGGACGCAAGAGAAGCTTCAGAGACGGGCAGCTGAGAGGCGAATGGCGGAACTAGAGGAAGAAGTTCTCAGGCTTAAAAGTCGCCTGATAAAGTGTCACTCGGTGAACAAGGCCTCCTTGGAGAAAGAAAAGGGCAAACATATTGCACTCGCTCCCTTTTGCCAGGAAAAGATAGACCTGAGGAGAGCTAAGAGTGTGGTAACGGAAGATAAATGTGAAATGGAAGTGGTCAGGACGGAAATTCACGAATTTGTAGCTGTGAGTCAGCTCAGAGGAAGCGTAAAGGGGAAGAAGCTGAAAGTCAGTTGTCCCTGAACCCTGAGCTGGTTGATCGTCTGGAAACCACTGGTGAGACCGAAGCGTGTCGGTACAAGAGCCTCGTAGATGTACCCGAGGACTTGAGAGAAGAATGCACCCGTGAGTCTGTGCATGAAGCGTTTAGGAAGGCCGTGGGAGCCTGTAAGGTGTACTCGACCTCAGGAGCTAAACAGCTGGTGGTCTTGTCCACGACCGAAGTTACAGTGAAGAGGGTGGCACTCCTAAGTGACATGCACTGGCGATGTATTCGCACAAAGCGGTTTCTCCGGTTGAAGACAGAACAAGCCGTTAGACAACTGAAGCTTATGAGAAATGCTCACAGTCTGCGGGAAAAGGTCATCCAGGTGCCTCATGTTCTGGTGAGAAAGCTGATTGGGAGAAATGGCCGAGCCATGCAGATGATGGTGAAGAGGTCTGGTGTGGTGAAAGTAAGCAGTCCACGTGATCGTCGGGACTGGATACCAGATGAAGACGGCATGGTGTCATTCTACGCTATAGGAACGGAAGAAAGTCTGGAATATGTGCGCATGCTGGTGGCGTACCGTGTGACCTACCTGCGAGAGGTAGAACAATTGAATCTCGCTAGACAGCGAGTAGATAGACAGCATCATCTGAGCAGCAGAAGATGGCAGCTGTCTACTGAGGGTAGTGGGCGTGGGTTTAGAGGTAGTGAGACCTCCAGTAACTCAGGTTTGAGAGGCCCATACAGACGACCCGATAGAGTACGGGACAGTACGAAGTCTAACCGGACCTTAGATACCCAGGCAAGACCTGACAAGGTTACGATTGACCGCTGGGAACGGAGGGGAGACCTGACAAGGTTACGACCCAGAAATGTGACTGGACGAAGTCTGTGACAATGACAGACAGTAGGTCCCTAAGGAAGGAGCGAATGTCATTGACTAATATTCTGGGGGCTGAACAGAGCAATGGACAAGTACATGGTCTCTGTGTGAACTGTGGGTTGAGGTGATTGGATGTATTTTTGTGTTCAAACCTACAAGTTTGGAAGGGGGGGGGGTATAGGTAATGCAACCCTTGGCTGGCGTTCCTGTAATGGCTCAGTGTGTGTGTTTTGACTGTCCATGTTCCTTCCCCCAGCTGACAAGTCACATGACTGTGACATCACACAGGTCCTTTTACACACACACACAAGTCTGAACACATGACTATGACATCAGCTCAGGTCCCGTGTGTGTGTGTGTGGGTGTGTGTAAGGGTATATAAACCCTGCTTAATTGGAGACAGGTGTGTCAGTGATAGGCGTCAGGCCTGTTTCCTGTTCCCCTGGTGTGGGGGACAACCGTTTATGTGAGGCCGAGTGAAGCCTGACTGCCTGAAAGGTCAGAGACTGGATCCTGTGTGGATGCTAGTGGCCTTGGAAGGTAAATGGACGGTAGTGAAGATGAAGTTGATGATGGCCATGACTGGTCCGGAGTTCACTGTCTCTTTTGGATTGTTGACCAGCCCTCCGGTCTGAATGACCAGCCCTCCGGTCTGGAGAAGAGGGGGGGATATGTGAGACAGTGAAAGCATATGTATTGAATGGGGTGTACATTTCACCTAGATACTTTGCTAACTGGTATAAGGGAAATGTGTGGCTTTGTAAAACTAGTGGTGGAGAAAGGTCACTACACCTTCCATTCAGTACACGCTTGCAGCTCAAACCTGTGGCCATTCAGGTGATAATTAGGAAGCCAGAAGTAGGTGTCTGGGAATACAGACAGAGAGCTCGCTTAGTCTGGACAGGAGTCCGGGCACAGAAGGAGACTCCGGGAGGTGAGCTCTCTCAGTCTGGGTACTCGAGGTGCCCCGGACACAAGAGGAGTCTCTGCGACCCTCCATGCTGGTAATCACTGAATATAAGGAGAACCTCTCAGTCTGGATGCTAGGTGTGCCATTCAGACACAAAGAGGAGATTCTAGGAAAACCACGCTGGTAACTACAGATTATATGTGTTGTTTTGGGGCCAGGCTGTTAGAGTCTGGACCCGGATAGAAAGGGAAATTATCTATGTGTAGTGAGTGGCTGGAGAAGCCCAGGATTTATGTTTAGATTTGGTTTTGATTATGTTCTGTTTGCTGTGGACTTTAATAAAACTGGTTGCGGCCAGTTTTTACCAGAACTGCTGTCTGTGAATGGACTCTTTATGCCACTCCGTCTCCCCAAGACGGCGATCCCAGAGCTATATCCCCTGGAAATGTTACACTGTACATAGAGGTTATAATAGTAGGAGTATGGTATATAGCGTATGTAACTGTATATAGAGGTTATAATAGTAGGAGTATGGTATATAGCGTATGTAACTGTACATAGAGGTTATAATAGTAGGAGTATGGTATATAGCGTATGTAACTGTATATAGAAGTTATAATAGTAGGAGTATGGTATATAGCGTATGTAAATGTATATAGAGGTTATAATAGTAGGAGTATGGTATGTAACGTATGTAACTGTATATAGAGGTTATAATAGTAGGAGTATGGTATATAGCGTATGTAACTGTATATAGAGGTTATAATAGTAGGAGTATGGTATATAGCGTATGTAACTGTATATAGAGGTTATAATAGTAGGAGTATGGTATATAGCGTATGTAACTGTATATAGAGGGTATAATAGTAGGAGTATGGTATATAGCGTATGTAACTGTATATAGAGGTTATAATAGTAGGAGTATGGTATATAGCATATGTAACTGTATATAGAGGTTATAATAGTAGGAGTAAGGTATATAGCGTATGTAACTGTATATAGAGGTATAATAGTAGGAGTATGGTATATAGCGTATGTAACTGTATATAGAGGTTATAATAGTGGGAGTATGGTATATAGTATATGTAACTGTATATAGAGGTTATAATAGTAGGAGTATGGTATATAGCATATGTAACTGTATATAGAGGTTATATAGGAGTATGGTATATAATGTATGTAACTGTATATAGAGGTTATAATAGTAGGAGTATGGTATTTAGTGTATGTAACTGTATATAGAGGTTATAATAGTAGGAGTATGGTATATAGTGTATGTAACTGTATATAGAGGTTATATAGTAGGAGTATGGTATATAGCGTATGTAACTGTATATAGAGGTTATAATAGTAGGAGTATGGTATATATGTATGTAACTGTATATAGAGGTTATAATAGGAGTATGTATATAGCGTATGTATGTAATAATATAATAGTAGGAGTATGGTATATATTGTATGTAACTGTATATAAGGTTATAATAGTAGGAGTATGGTATATAGCGTATGTAACTGTAATAGAGGTTATAATAGTGGAGTATGGTATATAGTGTATGTAACTGTACATTAGAGGTTATAATAGTAGGAGTATAGTATACTGCTGTATGCAGATGACCTGCTGCTTCTGTCACCAACCGAGAAAGGCCTCCAAGACAACCTGAAAATCTTAGAGAAATTCAGCTCCACCTTGGCACTACCGGTCAACCTAAGAAAACCAACATCATGGTGTTCCAGAGGAGAAAGAGAAAATTAGACTAGCACCCTTCATTTGTCCTCAACAACTGCGCCCTTACAGGAACAGACAAATGTACCTACCTGGGCCTAGAGATTCACCGGTCAGGGAGCTTCAAACAAGCCATAGAGACCCTGAAAGACAAGGCATGTAAAACCTTCTATAAGAAGAGAAGGTAGCACACTGTAGCGCTATAGCTTGCAAACACGAAATATGAAAAATATGAAAAATGAATTACATCATTACCTTAGAAATATGAAAAATTGAGAAGTCTTAGCGCATAAGATGGCCAAATTATGTGAGCCTGATAGCCACGTCAAGGCTCTTCTCGTATATCAGGTCCCTAACTAATGCCTATCCTCGCTTTAGAAAAGTCTGTCTGCATGGGAACCTATGAATCCTCTTTTCAGACTAAAATCTACATCTCTGTGGAGGGGTGATGAACCTGCTGTAATTAAAAGGCCTGTGACCACCAGGTGGAGTGCTCAGGCAGAAGGTAAATGAATACATATCAAAAAACTGACCGGCACATCCAAACTTAGATTCAGTGTGAACAGGTGCTAAACCTAGAGTCACCAACTCATATACATACAAGAAGAAAAGGTAGCACACTGTAGCGCTATAGCTTGCAAACACGAAATATGAAAAATATGAAAAATGAATTACATCATTACCTTAGAAATATGAAAAATTGAGAAGTCTTAGCGCATAAGATGGCCAAATTATGTGAGCCTGATAGCCACGTCAAGGCTCTTCTCGTATATCAGGTCCCTAACTAATGCCTATCCTCGCTTTAGAAAAGTCTGTCTGCATGGGAACCTATGAATCCTCTTTTCAGACTAAAATCTACATCTCTGTGGAGGGGTGATGAACCTGCTGTAATTAAAAGGCCTGTGACCACCAGGTGGAGTGCTCAGGCAGAAGGTAAATGAATACATATCAAAAAACTGACCGGCACATCCAAACTTAGATTCAGTGTGAACAGGTGCTAAACCTAGAGTCACCAACTCATATACATACAAGAAGAAAAGGTAGCACACTGTAGCGCTATAGCTTGCAAACACGAAATATGAAAAATATGAAAAATGAATTACATCATTACCTTAGAAATATGAAAAATTGAGAAGTCTTAGCGCATAAGATGGCCAAATTATGTGAGCCTGATAGCCACGTCAAGGCTCTTCTCGTATATCAGGTCCCTAACTAATGCCTATCCTCGCTTTAGAAAAGTCTGTCTGCATGGGAACCTATGAATCCTCTTTTCAGACTAAAATCTACATCTCTGTGGAGGGGTGATGAACCTGCTGTAATTAAAAGGCCTGTGACCACCAGGTGGAGTGCTCAGGCAGAAGGTAAATGAATACATATCAAAAAACTGACCGGCACATCCAAACTTAGATTCAGTGTGAACAGGTGCTAAACCTAGAGTCACCAACTCATATACATACAAGAAGAAAAGGTAGCACACTGTAGCGCTATAGCTTGCAAACACGAAATATGAAAAATATGAAAAATGAATTACATCATTACCTTAGAAATATGAAAAATTGAGAAGTCTTAGCGCATAAGATGGCCAAATTATGTGAGCCTGATAGCCACGTCAAGGCTCTTCTCGTATATCAGGTCCCTAACTAATGCCTATCCTCGCTTTAGAAAAGTCTGTCTGCATGGGAACCTATGAATCCTCTTTTCAGACTAAAATCTACATCTCTGTGGAGGGGTGATGAACCTGCTGTAATTAAAAGGCCTGTGACCACCAGGTGGAGTGCTCAGGCAGAAGGTAATGAATACATATCAAAAAACTGACCGGCACATCCAAACTTAGATTCAGTGTGAACAGGTGCTAAACCTAGAGTCACCAACTCATATACATACAAGAAGAAAAGGTAGCACACTGTAGCGCTATAGCTTGCAAACACGAAATATGAAAAATATGAAAAATGAATTACATCATTACCTTAGAAATATGAAAAATTGAGAAGTCTTAGCGCATAAGATGGCCAAATTATGTGAGCCTGATAGCCACGTCAAGGCTCTTCTCGTATATCAGGTCCCTAACTAATGCCTATCCTCGCTTTAGAAAAGTCTGTCTGCATGGGAACTTATGAATCCTCTTTTCAGACTAAAATCTACATCTCTGTGGAGGGGTGATGAACCTGCTGTAATTAAAAGGCCTGTGACCACCAGGTGGAGTGCTCAGGCAGAAGGTAAATGAATACATATCAAAAAACTGACCGGCACATCCAAACTTAGATTCAGTGTGAACAGGTGCTAAACCTAGAGTCACCAACTCATATACATACAAGAAGAAAAGGTAGCACACTGTAGCGCTATAGCTTGCAAACACGAAATATGAAAAATATGAAAAATGAATTACTTCATTACCTTAGAAATATGAAAAATTGAGAAGTCTTAGCGCATAAGATGGCCAAATTATGTGAGCCTGATAGCCACGTCAAGGCTCTTCTCGTATATCAGGTCCCTAACTAATGCCTATCCTCGCTTTAGAAAAGTCTGTCTGCATGGGAACCTATGAATCCTCTTTTCAGACTAAAATCTACATCTCTGTGGAGGGGTGATGAACCTGCTGTAATTAAAAGGCCTGTGACCACCAGGTGGAGTGCTCAGGCAGAAGGTAAATGAATACATATCAAAAAACTGACCGGCACATCCAAACTTAGATTCAGTGTGAACAGGTGCTAAACCTAGAGTCACCAACTCATATACATACAAGAAGAAAAGGTAGCACACTGTAGCGCTATAGCTTGCAAACACGAAATATGAAAAATATGAAAAATGAATTACATCATTACCTTAGAAATATGAAAAATTGAGAAGTCTTAGCGCATAAGATGGCCAAATTATGTGAGCCTGATAGCCACGTCAAGGCTCTTCTCGTATATCAGGTCCCTAACTAATGCCTATCCTCGCTTTAGAAAAGTCTGTCTGCATGGGAACCTATGAATCCTCTTTTCAGACTAAAATCTACATCTCTGTGGAGGGGTGATGAACCTGCTGTAATTAAAAGGCCTGTGACCACCAGGTGGAGTGCTCAGGCAGAAGGTAAATGAATACATATCAAAAAACTGACCGGCACATCCAAACTTAGATTCAGTGTGAACAGGTGCTAAACCTAGAGTCACCAACTCATATACATACAAGAAGAAAAGGTAGCACACTGTAGCGCTATAGCTTGCAAACACGAAATATGAAAAATATGAAAAATGAATTACATCATTACCTTAGAAATATGAAAAATTGAGAAGTCTTAGCGCATAAGATGGCCAAATTATGTGAGCCTGATAGCCACGTCAAGGCTCTTCTCGTATATCAGGTCCCTAACTAATGCCTATCCTCGCTTTAGAAAAGTCTGTCTGCATGGGAACCTATGAATCCTCTTTTCAGACTAAAATCTACATCTCTGTGGAGGGGTGATGAACCTGCTGTAATTAAAAGGCCTGTGACCACCAGGTGGAGTGCTCAGGCAGAAGGTAAATGAATACATATCAAAAAACTGACCGGCACATCCAAACTTAGATTCAGTGTGAACAGGTGCTAAACCTAGAGTCACCAACTCATATACATACAAGAAGAAAAGGTAGCACACTGTAGCGCTATAGCTTGCAAACACGAAATATGAAAAATATGAAAAATGAATTACATCATTACCTTAGAAATATGAAAAATTGAGAAGTCTTAGCGCATAAGATGGCCAAATTATGTGAGCCTGATAGCCACGTCAAGAGATGTAGATTTTAGTCTGAAAAGAGGATTCATAGGTTCCCATGCAGACAGACTTTTCTAAAGCGAGGATAGGCATTAGTTAGGGACCTGATATACGAGAAGAGCTTGACGTGGCTATCAGGCTCACATAATTTGGCCATCTTATGCGCTAAGACTTCTCAATTTTTCATATTTCTAAGGTAATGATGTAATTCATTTTTCATATTTCGTGTTTGCAAGCTATAGCGCTACAGTGTGCTACCTTTTCTTCTTGTATGTATATGAGTTGGTGACTCTAGGTTTAGCACCTGTTCACACTGAATCTAAGTTTGGATGTGCCGGTCAGTTTTTTGATATGTATTCATTTACCTTCTGCCTGAGCACTGCACCTGGTGGTCACAGGCCTTTTAATTACAGCAGGTTCATCACCCCTCCACAGAGATGTAGATTTTAGTCTGAAAAGAGGATTCATAGGTTCCCATGCAGACAGACTTTTCTAAAGCGAGGATAGGCATTAGTTAGGGACCTGATATACGAGAAGAGCCTTGACGTGGCTATCAGGCTCACATAATTTGGCCATCTTATGCGCTAAGACTTCTCAATTTTTCATATTTCTAAGGTAATGATGTAATTCATTTTTCATATTTTTCATATTTCGTGTTTGCAAGCTATAGCGCTACAGTGTGCTACCTTTTCTTCTTGTATGTATATGAGTTGGTGACTCTAGGTTTAGCACCTGTTCACACTGAATCTAAGTTTGGATGTGCCGGTCAGTTTTTTGATATGTATTCATTTACCTTCTGCCTGAGCACTCCACCTGGTGGTCACAGGCCTTTTAATTACAGCAGGTTCATCACCCCTCCACAGAGATGTAGATTTTAGTCTGAAAAGAGGATTCATAGGTTCCCATGCAGACAGACTTTTCTAAAGCGAGGATAGGCATTAGTTAGGGACCTGATATACGAGAAGAGCCTTGACGTGGCTATCAGGCTCACATAATTTGGCCATCTTATGCGCTAAGACTTCTCAATTTTTCATATTTCTAAGGTAATGATGTAATTCATTTTTCATATTTTTCATATTTCGTGTTTGCAAGCTATAGCGCTACAGTGTGCTACCTTTTCTTCTTGTATGTATATGAGTTGGTGACTCTAGGTTTAGCACCTGTTCACACTGAATCTAAGTTTGGATGTGCCGGTCAGTTTTTTGATATGTATTCATTTACCTTCTGCCTGAGCACTCCACCTGGTGGTCACAGGCCTTTTAATTACAGCAGGTTCATCACCCCTCCACAGAGATGTAGATTTTAGTCTGAAAAGAGGATTCATAGGTTCCCATGCAGACAGACTTTTCTAAAGCGAGGATAGGCATTAGTTAGGGACCTGATATACGAGAAGAGCCTTGACGTGGCTATCAGGCTCACATAATTTGGCCATCTTATGCGCTAAGACTTCTCAATTTTTCATATTTCTAAGGTAATGATGTAATTCATTTTTCATATTTTTCATATTTCGTGTTTGCAAGCTATAGCGCTACAGTGTGCTACCTTTTCTTCTTGTATGTATATGAGTTGGTGACTCTAGGTTTAGCACCTGTTCACACTGAATCTAAGTTTGGATGTGCCGGTCAGTTTTTTGATATGTAAAACCTTCTATGGCATCCGAAGGAAACTCTACCATCTGAAACCACCAGTGAGGGTCTGGTTAAAAATCTTCGACTCTGTCATCACCCCAATCCTCCTGTATGGCAGTGAAGTCTGGGGTCCTCACACCTACCCAGACTGGTCAAGGTGGGATTCCAGCCCAACAGAAATATTCCACCTGGAATTCTGCAAGCACCTTCTCCAAGTCCATCGGAGCACCTCCAACAGTGCCTGCCGGGCCGAGCTGGGCAGATTCCCTCTACACCTAACGGTTCTAAAGAGGGCACTGTCATTCCGGGCTCACCTACATAGGAGCAATCCAAGCTCCCATCACCATAAAGCCCTGACACACGTAGGTGAAACAGAAAAACTAGGACCCTCGGACAGCTCACCCAAACCCAACCTGACCAGAACACCAATCACAACAACCTGACAAAAGCCGAAATCAGGAAGATGGTAGACGAAGGCCAGGAGAGGTATGTCAGTGACTGGAAGAACGACATCATCAGCTCCCAGAAACTGACCATGTACCGGAGATGTACAGAGAGACTACAGACTGGCCCCATACCTGGAGAAACTCCCAGACCCCAGAGACCGCAAGATCCTGAGCCGATATAGACTCAGTGCCCACAGTCTGGCCATCGAATCCGGCCGACACAGGCAGAGCTACAAGCCCAGGGAGGAAAGACTATGCCAACACTGTGACCAGGAGGCAATAGATGACGAAACCTACTTCCTGCTACACTGCTCCAAATACTCAGCAGTGAGAGACACTCACTTCAGGAGACTCTCACATCTCTTCCCGGATTTCATCACCATGAAGAAGGAAGAGAAAACATATATCTTGCTGGGGGAAGAAGAGAGAGCAGCGGAGATAGCAGCGCGGTATGTGAGCGAATGTCATAGACTGAGAGAAAGAGAACTATGATATGCCATGGACTTCTATAGCCCCGACCCCGGATCTGCCCCCATTCCCCCCTCCCTATGCCATGGACTTCTATAGCCACCACCCCGAACCTGCGCCCCCATCACCCCTCCCTATGCCATGGACTTCCATAGCCCCTAACCTAGATCTGCCCCACCCAACATCCCTATCCCTGTTCCCTTTTGTACACTTGCTTTGGCAAAACTAATGTGTATTTAGTCCTGCCAATAAAGCTTCTTTGAATTTGAATTTGTATATAGTGTATGTAACTGTATATAGAGGTTATAATAGTAGGAGTATGGTATATAGTGTATGTAACTGTATATAGAGGTTATAATAGTAGGAGTATGGTATATAGTGTATGTAACTGTATATAGAGGTTATAATAGTAGGAGTATAGTATATAGTGTATGTAACTGTATAAAGAGGTTATAATAGTAGGAGTATGGTATATAGTGTATGTAACTGTATATAGAGGTTATAATAGTAGGAGTATAGTATACAGTGTATGTAACTGTATATAGAGGTTATAATAGTAGGAGTATGGTATATAGTGTATGTAACTGTATATAGAGGTTATAATAGTAGGAGTATGGTATATAGTGTATGTAACTGTATATAGAGGTTATAATAGTAGGAGTATGGTATATAGTGTATGTAAGTGGTATATAACTTATATATAGTGTACATGACTGTGTATATGGTATACAGCAGGGGTCCTCGAGCTACGGCCTTCGGGCCACATGCGGCCGCCGAGGACCTTTATCCGGCCCCTGGGCCCGGCCGACATTGAACTTCACTGCAGTTCAATGCCAGCAGGCCCTGTAATCGCGGGCGGAACAACGAGGCGCCGAGGAAAGGCGTTGTGCAGCCCTCTGTATGCAGTGAGCACACAGACGATGTGATTGGCATCACACCGCCTGCGCGGCCTGATGACGTCACGCTGCCTGTGCCGAAAGAAGGGATGGAGACGAGCAGGCGCCTCTTCAAAGCAGCGGGGGACATAGGTGAGTACAGTTTTTTTTTTTGGGACCTGTGCTGTCTATTGGGAACATTTACCTGCCTATAGGGGACATTTACCTGCCTATAGGGGACATTTACCTGCCTATTGGGGACCTGTGCTGTCTATTGGGAACCTGTGTTGCATATTGGGAACCTGTGCTGCCTATTGGGGACCTGTGCTGCTTATTGGGGACCTGTGCAGCCTATTGCGGACCTGTGCTGCCTATTGGGGACCTGTGCTGCCTATTGGGAAACTGTGCAGCCTATTGCGGACCTGTGCTGCCTATTGGGGACCTTCACCTGCCTATTGGGGACCTGTGCAGCCTTTTGTGGACCTGTGCTGCCTATTGGGGACCTGTGCTGCCTATTGGGAACCTGTGCAGCCTATTGCGGACCTGTGATGCCTATTGGGGACCTTTAACTGCCTATTGGGGACCTTTACCTGCCTATTGGGGACTATGCTGCATATTGGGGGACCTGTGCTGCATATTGGGGACCTGTGCTGCCTATTGGGGCACCTGTGCTGCATTTTGGGGACATTTACCTGCCTATTGGAGACTCTCGCACCACACCGTCTGAGGCTGAGGTAAAAGTGGAGTTCCACCAGTATGAGCACTGGTGAGGCTGCATTGATGGTCACTGATCAGACGGCATTGATAGGCAATGCAGTCTGTATGTCTGTGTGTGGCCAATTTTATTGCTGGTATAGTTTTTGTTTTGCTGTGTGTGTATATATATATATATATTGGTATTTTATTAGTAGCAATTTTGAATTCCTAGGAAACAATGTTATCAAGAAAGAGAAAAAATTGACTCGAAGTGTAGGATATTCAAAGAACCCATTAAAAAATCGGTACATTTGTTGATTTAACTTCTTTATTTTAAATATTGTATTTGTTCCTGTTTTGTTTCATTACTTATAAGATATGTGCAGTGTGCATAGGAATTTGTTCATAGTTTTTTTTTAAAGTATATTCCGGCCCTCCAATGGTCCGAGGGACCGTGATCTGGCCCCCTGTTTAACCCCTTAAGGACCAAGCCATTTTGTAGGTTAATGACCAGGCCAATTTTTACAATTCTGACCACTGTCACTTTATGTTCTTATAACTCTGGAACGCTTCAACGGATCTTGGCGATTCTGAGATTGTTTTCTCGTGACATATTGTACTTCATGTTAGTGGTAAAATTTCTTCGATATAACTTGCGTTTATTTATGAAAAAAAGGAAATATGGCGAAAATATTGAACATTTTGCAATTTTCAAACTTTTAATTTTTATGCCCTGAAATCAGAGAGATATGTCACAAAAAATAGTTAATAAATAACATTTCCCACATGTCTACTTTACATCAGCACAATTTTGGAACCAAAATTTTTTTTGTTAGGAAGTTATAAGTGTTAAAAGTTGACCAGCGATTTCTCATTTTTACAACAAAATTTTCAAAACCATTTTTTTTAGGGACCACCTCACATTTGAAGTGACTTCCATGGGTCAATATGACAGAAAATACCCAAAAGTGACACCATTCTAAAGCTGATTTCACATTAGCGTTTTTTAGCGCAGCGCATCGTGCTGATCCTATCGCATGCGCCATGCGCCCCTATCTTTAACAGGGTGACGCATGGTTTAGCGTTAGCATGCGATCATCAGCGTTTTCCTGCCCTTGCGTTATTTTGTCGTGAGCGACTTGGCGCGCACAACGCAACATGTTGCATTTCTTGGTCCGTCCAAACTCGTTAAAAAGGCGCATGCGCTCGTATCGCGCATGGAAAGCGCCCAAACAACACATTATAGTCTATGTGATCGCTGACATGTGCTGGGTCAGGTGCAGGTCAGCATTCTACAACGCATGCGTTGTTAGAGATAACACATGTCTAGACACTGGTTTAAACCACCCACTAAATAAAGAAACATTGTATGGGGGTAGTGTATATAAAATAAGGTGTTGGCACTTCAGTCCACTACTCTACAGCCAGATACAGAGCAAGACAGCAGCTTTTCCAGCTTTTTTCTTGGACAACTTGGAAACTTGGATAATGTGAGTATAAAACCTAATGTCTTTCTCTCCTTTTTTCTCAATTTATTATTTACTAATGTATCTTTTTTTATTGCAGCATGTCTTCTGGAGAGGAGTACCAGCCGGCCCCTGGTGAACTGGCCCAAGCAGAGGGTGAAGTGAGTACCTTCCTTCCATACTGATTGGTAAGTATTTGCTGTTGCATGGACACATGTGGCAATTTTTTTTTTCTTTTTCAGTCCACATCGTCCACGGCAGCAGAGGAACAACGGGAGCAGCCAGTCCGTGTGCAGGCGGGGAGGCGGCCTGTAAGTATAGACTGCAGATTGCACTGTTTTTTTGCCCTTGCCTTTTTTATTGCCTGTTTTTCCTATTCAATCTTGCTTTATTCTCAATCTTTGTTCTATTCTGTCTTGTTTTCTATCTTTTTCATCTCCAAATCTTTACAAGATTAATGTTTTGTTTTCTTTTGTAGGCTCCACAACGGGATGAGGAACTCGCCCTGGACAATGACGCCCTGATCCAGTTGGTCCAGGAGCGAGTCCAGTTGTGGGACAGCCGTCATCCAATGCACTGTGACAACGTGGTGATCCTGCGACTCTGGAATGAGGTGGCCGCAGCGCTGATGGATGGCTGGGACAACGCCTCTCCCCGGGTCTGCAAGGATTTTCGTAAGTATTTCAATGCTGTGTGATGCGGCAGTGACCTTGGCCGGGATCACACAACTGTGTGGGATGCTAGCAACTCCTGTGAGTTTCTAGCATCCCACACAGTTGTGTGATCCCGGCCTACAGTGCATTATCTAAAATTTATTTTTATTTTCCACAGTGAACAAGGTCAGAACCCTTTGGCGCTCAATGAAGGACTGCTTCAACAGGGACCTGAGGCTGGAGAACCGGGTTGCCAGTGGTGCTGCAGCAAAGACCACAAGAAAGTATCGCTACCATTGGGCTTTGGCTTTCTTAAGACCGGTCCTTGCCACCAGAGCATAAGTATTTTCTTGTTGTTGTATTGTGTTTACTCTGTGTTTTTCTATTCCACAGGAGTTGGCATTTGTAAATGCATGATACTCATTCTTTTTTTTTTTTCACAACACCTGGAGCAGCACCCTGCAACCTGGTCCTGAAGTGGTCCTTCAGAGAGCTGCTTTGGACCCGTCCCAGCCATCCACCAGCCAAGAAGCACCTTGCAGGCCGTCAACACAGACAGCTGGACATCAGGAAGCTGGTCCATCAGGTCTTCCCCTGTCATAGGTCTCTGCCACAGGTTTTGCGGGTACTACCCGCCCGCGGCAGAATGCCTTTGACAGGAATCTCATGCCCAAGTTCATACATTAGAGCACGGTTTTCCAAGATAGCCACAAGGCGTTGGGTGACAGAGTGGATAGCGGTTTTTGCACTAATGGACCAACGCATCCATTCTGTCGAGCGTCGCCTTGACTATCTTGAAGCCGAGCTCAAAAGACCAGCGCACCATTTTTTCAACAAATTGAACGGGGCATGGCGGAACACCTTAGTCCTGATCTCCAGCTGACTGTGATGCATGCCTGCAACAATGCTTACACGCAGGCTATGCAGCAGAGTCGGTACATGCAGCAGCAGCCAGTGGTGCCTTTCCCACCCGTGCCACCACTGACTCGCTTCACCGCACTACCGACTTCTGCTGCATACCACTGCACTGCCACCAGCATTCCAAGCCATGCTGGACCACACTTGACCACACACAGTCACAGTGCAGCTGGACACTCCCCTGCCACCACCATGCCAAGCGCTGCTCCCGTTTGGACTTCCTCCACCCGTGCTTGGACCTCCACCCCTGCTTGGACCGCGTCCACTTCCGGGACGCCACCACCACCGAGCAGCAGCTGGGGGACCCTCATTCTATCTTCAGGGCCTCGGACCCTGGCAGGAGGTCCAGCAGCCCAAGGAGGTCCCCCAGCACACGGTGGTCCTCAAGCAACAGGAGGTCTCCAAGCCACAGTAGGTCCCCAAGCCACACCAGGTCTCCAAGCACCAGGTCCCCAAGCCACACCAGGTCCCCAAGCCACAGGAGGTCCCCAAACACCAGGTCCTCAAGCAGCAGGAGGTTTCCAAGCACCAGGTCCCCAAGCACCATGTCCACAAGCACCAGGACCTCCAAAAAGAAAAGAAGAGTCCAGAAAAAGATGTTTGTCCTCCCCCCCCTCACCTCCCGCTGCCTTCCCCACCACTTTCGTCGCACCTTTCCCTCGAACCCCTTCGTCTCCCTCCCAAAGTCAATCCTCGTTGCTCCACACCCCCAAGTTACCTCCTTCACCCAAATGTCGTCCACATTAATTTTTTTTTGTCTTGTAAAAATAAATGTGCCTTTTTTCCCCCCAACTGTTTGTTTTCATTGTGTATTTCGCCGCCTACACACACTGCGTTGTACACACACTACGCCGTACACTTTGTGATTTTGCCACCACATAGCTCCATTACTGACACATGCTTCTTGTGTCAGTCCTGGATCTATGTGTTGTCAAAAACACAAATATATGACTTGTATTTTCACCACCAGTCTCTTCAGTCTAGAATATATTTAGACTGAATAGAGAATGTTGCTGAGTGCAAGGCATATCTATTATCACCTTGCCAGGTATCATAAAGAGTGAATTGAGGATAGTGTGTTTTGCCATCAACATTTCACTCTTTGTGACACAAGGCCAGGGGATTTTAGATATACCTTGGAATTAACCACATCCTCTATTCATAATGTGGTGAATAAACTGAAAGATGATGGCGAAAATACACGCCATATCTACAATCCCCTGGCCTGTTATCATCACTATTTATCACACCTGGCCAGGTGACTATACCTATGAGTTGTCATCTGTAGCGTCGCTTCAGTCTGCATCATCTATTGCATGCACGCAGACTGGAGAGATGCTGGTGGTTACTCATTTGTCTATTCACCTGCCCACGTGTCATAAATTCTGACGTCGGATGCTTTTTTTTTGCATCCTCACTTCTGCATGACACCAGGCATGGGGATTGTACAAGTTGTATATACTTTATCATCTCTCCAGTCTGCGTGCATACTGAAGCCATAGTGGAGATACTACAAATATACTCATATGGTCAGGTGTCATAAAGAGTGAAGGATGCTAGTGCATCCCAAAATCACTATTTTTAACATCAGGCCAGGTGTATAATATTTGTTGTATCTCCACCGTCGCTGCAGATATTTCCACCGGCGCTGCAATATGTTTTCACATAGACTGTAGAGATGATGAAGGTCATACAACTTTTCTCTGTAGACTCACCGGTAGGAGTCCTATTAAGTCACGATGCAGAAAACACAGCATCCTGACTTCACTGGAACACCTGGGCAGGTGCTTATTGTATTGGAGTGTATAAAAACAGAGTGCACTCGGTACAGATATCAAAACTGGTTATTTATTAACATAAGCACAAGAAAACAATTTTTATTACCATTTGATCTTGCCATTCACACGTCCCACATCAGATAGAAAGTAGGCCGCAAGTTGGTCCCTCATTTGGCCAACTTCAACAGATGGCCTGAGAGGGTGCTGAGTGAATTCAGGCAATGGGTTCACAAGTGTTTCATCGAGTTCAAAGGTAGGGTGGTCTTTAGCCATCACAAAATTGTGAAGAACCACACAGGCTTTCACCACCTCATCCACATTTTCAAGTTTCAGATTAATGGCTGTGCCTAGAATGCGCCATCTGGACACAAGAATCCCAAAGGCACACTCGACAGTTCTTCGGGCCTTGGTCAGTCTGTAATTAAATATTTTTTGCTGTGGTCCAAGTCCCCGCTGGAGTAGGGTTTCAACAGGTTTGTGCAGATTTGAAAGGCCTCATCACCAACCATACAAATGGCAGTGGTGGACCTTCGGTGTGGGGAAGAGGCCGTGGCAGGGGGAAATTAAAATGGTTGCCATACAGCCTATGGCCGATGTCCGAGTTCTTAACCCCTTAATTCCCAAGGGTGGTTTGCACGTTAATGACCGCGCCAATTTTTACAATTCTGACCACTGTCTCTTTATGAGGCTATAACTCTGGAACGCTTCAACGGATCTTCACGATTCAGAGATTGTTTTCTCGTGACATATTGTACTTCTTGATAGTGGTAAAATTTCTTCAATATAATTTGCAATTTGAATTCCTACGAAACAATGTTATCAAAAAAGAGAAAAAATTGACTCGAAGTGTAGGATATTCAAAGAACCCATTAAAAAATCGGTATGTTTGTTGATTTAACGTCTTCATTTTAAACATTGTATTTGTTCCTGTTTTGTTTCATTACTTCAAAATAAGATATGTGCAGTGTGCATAGGAATTTATTCATAGTTTTTTTTAAATATATTCTGCCTCCAATGGTCCGAGGGACCGTGATCTGGCCCCCTATTTAACCCCATAAGGACCAAGCCATTTTGTACGTTTATGACCGGGCCAATTTTTACAAATTCTGACCACTGTCTCTTTATGAGGCTATAACTCTGGAACGCTTCAACGGATCTTCACGATTCAGAGATTGTTTTCTCGTGACATATTGTACTTCTTGATAGTCGTAAAATTTCTTCAATATCATTTGCGGTTATTTATGAAAAATGGAAATATGGCAAAAATGTTGAAATTTGCAATTTTCCAACTTTTAATTTTATTCCCTAAAACAGAGAAATATGTCACACAAATAGTTACTAAATAACATTTCCCACATGTCTACTTTACATCAGCACAATTTTGAAACCAAATTTTTTTTTTGCTACGAAGTTATAAGGGTTAAAAGTTGACCGGCGATTTCTCATTTTTACAACAATTGTACTAAACCATTTTTTTTAGGGACCACCTCACATTTGAAGTCACTTTGAGGGTCTTATGCAGAAAATACCAAAGTGACACCATTCTAAAAACTGCACCCCTCAAGGTACTCAAGCCACATTTAAGAAGTTTATTAACCCTTCAGGTGCTTCACAAGAGCTGAAGCAACTTGGAAGGAAAAAATGAACATTTAACTTTTTAGTCACAAAATGATCTTTTACAAACAATTTTTTTATTTTAACAAGGTAAAGGAGAAAATGGACAGAAAAAGTTGTTGTGCAATTTTTCCTGAGTACGCCGATACACATATGTGGGGAAAACCACTGTCTGGCGCACGGCAGGGCTTGGAAGGGAGGAACGCCATTTAACTTTTCAAACCAAAATTGGTGGGAATTTAGATTGGACACCATGTCGCGTTTCGAGAGCCCCTAATGTGCCTAAACAGTGGAAACCCCCAACATGTGACACCATTTTGGAAACTAGACCCCTTAAGGAACTTATCTAGATTGGTTGTGAGCACTTTGAACCCCCAAGTGTTTCAGTAAAGTTTACAATGCCTGGGTGTGAAAAAAAAAAAAGGATTTTTCATTTTCATGCCCGGGCATTATAAATTTGTGTGAAGCACTTGGGGGTTCAAAGTGCTCACCACAGATCTAGATAAGTTCCTTAGGGGGTCTAGTTTCTAAAATGGGGTCACTTGTGGGGGGTTTCCACTGTTTAGGCACATCAGGGACTCTGCAAACTGAACATGACACCCATCAAAGTCTGCATTCCAAAACGTCATTACTTCCTTTCCGAGCCCTGCGGTGCGTCCAAACAGTATTTCCCCCCACATATGGGGTATCAGCGTACTCAGGACAAATTGGACAACAACTTTTGGGGTCCAATTTCCTTGGGAAAAATCAAAAATTGGGGACTAAAAAATCATTTTTGTGGAATTTTTTTTCCCCACAAAAGTAATATTTAAAGTCACCAATTTTTTATTTTCCCAAGGGTAACATGAGAAATTGGACCATAAAAGTTGTCCAATTTGTCCTGAGTACGCCGATACCCCATATGTGGGGGGGAACCACTGTTTGGGCGCACGGCAGAACTCGGAAGGGAAGGAGCGCCATTTGACTTTTTCAAACCAAAATTGGCTGGAATCGAGATTGGACGCCATGTCGCATTTGGATAGTCCCTGATGTGCCTAAACAGTGGAAACCCCCCACAAGTGACCCCATTTTGGAAACTAGACCCCCTAAGGAACTTATCTAGATCTGTGGTGAGCACTTTGAACCCCCAAGTGTTTCACTAAAGTTTATAATGCCTAAGTGTGAAAAAAAAAATTCCACAAAAATGATTCCCCAATTTTTGATTTTTCCCAAGGAAGTTGGACCCCAAAATTGTTGTCCAATTTGTCCTGAGTATGCTGATACCCCATTTGTGGTGGGGGAAAACTATGTGGGCGCACAGCAGGGCTTAGAAAGGAAGTAATGACGTTTTGGAATGCAGACTTTGATGGGTGTCATGTTCAGTTTGCAGAGCCCCTGATGTGTATGAACAGTGGAAACACCCCACAAGTGACACCATTTTGGAAACTAGACCCCCTAAGGAACTTATCTAGATCTGTTGTGAGCACTTTGAACCCCCAAGTGTTTCACTAAAGTTTATAATGCCCGGGCATTATTATTATTGGTACCATTTTTTGGGCACATGACATTTTTTGATCGCTTTTTATTACGATTTTTGGGAGGCAGAATGAACTAAAACCAGCAATTCATTAGTTTCTTTTGGGGAGGGGCGTTTATAGCGTTCGATGTGGTAAATTCATAATGCAGTTTTATTCTTCAGGTTAGTACGATTACAGTGATACCTCAGTGATACCTCATTTGTATCATTTTTTTATGTTTTGGCCTTTTATACAATTAAAACGATTATATATAAAAAATAATTTTTGCATCGCTTTATTCTGCGAGCTATAACTTTTTATTTTTTCGCTGATGATGCTGTATGGCGGCTCGTTTTTGCGGGACAAGATGACGTCTGTGACCGCTCTGGCACATAGTGCCGGGTGTCAGCTGTGATAATCAGCTGACACCCGGCGGCGATAAGCTGCGCTCCGGAATAGTACGTCCCATGGGATTAAGGGTTAAAGGTCTATGAGTTGTTTCCCCGGCCAAATGCCCCAATGTCCACGGGAATAAACCTGCAGTCTGCATCCGCAATGGCCATGAGTACCGTAGAAAAAACCTTTTATAATTAAAGTACTCAGAGCCACTTTTTGGGGTTTTGTTATCCGGATGTGTTTCCCATCCACCGCTCCCAAACAGTTGGGGAAATTGCGACTGTCCAGAATTTTTCTGCATATCCATCCACTTTTCCGCGGTGGGCAGGGGCATAAATTCAGGACATA
Organism: Oophaga sylvatica; assembly: GCA_033576555.1. Lineage (NCBI taxonomy): Eukaryota > Metazoa > Chordata > Amphibia > Anura > Dendrobatidae > Oophaga > Oophaga sylvatica. Next base: position 66,662 of record JARQOD010000068.1, on the reverse strand, counting down.
GAACGTCCCACAAAGCCCGGCAGGTGTCCGCAACTATTCCCGACAGGTGGAGATTCAAAGCCGGTACTGGAAGTGGAGTGAAGAGAGGGTCTCGCCAGAAGCCAGGAATCTGCAAAACAGATGAAAAAAAATTGTGATTGTCCAGGCTTTGGCAAACACTGACATGAAAATCAATCTGTACATGTCAGAACTATAATTCTGCAGGCTTTTAGTAAATGGCAGAACAAAAACAATACACACATTTGTTTAATATTACGTACCGTAATGTGACGAGGAGCCGTTCCTCGGAGGAATCGCAGACGGAGCTGTGTGTCCTGTCTCGGGTGGCTCCTTCAACACGAGCAAGCAAATCCTTGAAACTTTCTTGGACATCCTGTATAGTCCGAAAATTTAGCGGGTTTGCCTGGAGCTCGCTGAAGAGGGTATGGTACGCTCTACGGCTCTCCCGGACTTCAATAATCAAATGTCTCCAAAACGCCGCCGCTGCCGTCTTCACTCTCTCTCCATTTGTTGCTGGCAAGCAAAAGCCAGAAACAGCGCGATGTCCATATCCAAGTTTATGCGAAAAGTCTCCCAACGCAGATCCATGGTGACACAGGAAACAGCAGCAAAATCTGAAGAATTCAGCTGAACAGGGTCTATTTAAAGAAGTTCCATGACACTCGCCCACTGGTGTCCCATTGGTGGAGTGTGTTTCAAGGATTTTCCTCTTGTGCAATGTGTGACTCATGCGCCTAAAAAACGCAAACGCATGAAAAACGCTAGATAAACTCATGTAAACGCTACGTTTTTTTGTTGTTATGCATACTTTGATGCGTTAAATAAACATTGCGCTTGCAAGCGCTTGTTTGTGTTTTTGCACACGTTTTCAGTAGCGCACGATGCGCTGCGCTAAAAGACGCAAATGTGAAATTAGCCTAAAAACTGCACCCCTCAAGATGTTCAAAACCACATTCACAAAGTTTATTAACCCTTTAGGTACTAAACAAGAATTGAAGCAATGTGGAAGGAAAAAATGAACATTTAACTTTTTTTCCCCAAAATTTTTCTTTTGACGCAATTTTTTTAATTTTGTCAAGGGTATCAGGAGAAAATGAACCACAATATTTGTTGTACAATTTCTCGTGAGTACACCGATACCCCATGTGTGGAGGAAGACCAATCTTTAAGCGCACGGCAGTGCTCAGAAGGGAAGGAGCATCATTTGAGATTTTGAATGTCAAATTGGCTGGAATCGAGAGCGGACGCCATGTCGCGTTTGAAGAGCCCCTGATGTACCTAAACAGTGGAAACCCCCATAAGTGACCCCATTTTGGAAACTAGACCCCCAAAGGAACTTATCTAAATATGTGGTGAGCACTTTGAACCCCCGAGGGCTTCACAGAAGGTTATAACGTAGAGCCGTAAAATTAAAAAATCATATTTTTTCCACAAAAATGATCTTTTTGCCCCCAATTTTATTTTCCAAAGGATAACAGGACCCCAAAAGTTATTGTGCAATTTGTCCTGAGTATACTAATACCCAATATGTGGGGGTAAACCAGTATTTGGGCGCATGGCAGAGCTCGGAAGGGAAGGAGCGCCGCTTTCAAATGCAGACTTTGATGGAATGTTCTGCTCGCGTCATGTCGCGTTTGGAGAGCCCCTGATGTGCCTAAACAGTAGAAACCCCCCACAAGTGACCCAATTTTGGAAACTAGACTCCCCAAGGAACTTATCTAGATGTGTGGTGAGCACTTTGAACCCCCAAGTGCTTCACAGAAATTTATAACGTAGAGCAGTGAAAATAAAAAAATCATATTTTTTTCCACAAAAATGATCTTTTTGCCCCCAAATTTTTATTTTTATAAGGGTAGCAGGAGAAATAGGACCCCAAAAGTTGTCCTGAGTACGCTGATACCCCATATGTGGGGGTAAACCACTGTGATCGCCTTTCTGCGATCTTTGGGAGGCAGAATGAACAAATCCACAAAAGGTGAAGAATTGGTTTTATTTTTTACGCCGTTCCTCGTGCGGTATAAGTGATTAGGTGACTTTATTCTTAGAATCGGTGCGATTACAGCGATACCAGATTTACATCCTTTTTTCATGTTTAGCTTCTGTCACACACTAAAAGACGCTTTTTTTGTAAGAAATTTTTGCATCGCCGTATTTTGAGAGCTATAATTTTTCCATATTTCGGCCGACAAAGTTATGTGCGGGCTTATTTTTTGCGGGATGAGCAGACTTTTTATTGGTACCATATTCGGGCACATAACGTTTTTTGATCGCTTCCTATTCCGATTTTTATGGAAGCAGAATGAACAAAAACCAGCAATTCACGAATTGTTTTTTTTTTTTCCCTCCGTTCTGCGTGTGGTAAAATTGATAAAGCAGCTTTATTCTTCAGGTCACTACGATTACAGCGATACCTCATTTATATCTTTTTTTTATGTTTTGGCGTTTTTTACACAATAAAAACTTTTATAGAAAAAATAATTATTTTTGCATCACTTTATTCTGCGAGCTATAACTTTTTCATTTTTTCGCTGATGATGCTGTTTGGCAGCTTGTTTTTTGCGGGACAAGATAACGTTTTCAGCAGCACCATGTTTATTTATATACGTCTTTTTGATCGCGTGTTATTGCACTTTTTTCAAGCAGTATGATAGTATGATGATACCGCTTGGAAAAAGTATAATTTACTACTTTTTTTACGGCTTTCACTGAAGGGGTTAACTAGGGTTACGCTTTTATAGATGGGATTTTTACGGATGCGGCGATACTAAACGTGTATTTTTTTTTACTATAAAAAAGTATTTTTAGTGGAATTTTTTTAAATTATTTTTTAACATTTTTTTTACAAATTTTTTGTAAAAAATGTTTTTTTTACCTAGTCCTTTATGGGACTTTCACTTTTTCACTTTTGATTGCAGGTATAATGCATTGCAATGCACCAGCATTGCAATGCATTATACCAATGGAGAAAGCTGCTGTGACTATGTTGTGAGCATGGTCACAGCGGCTTTCCGTAGCTGGATGACCCGGAGGTTGTCATGACAACCCCGAGTCATCAAGGCAGAGATCGGGCCCTGCAATTACATTGCGGGGACGCTGATCTGAGGCAGAAGGAGCTCCCGACCCTCTGTCTCCCCCCCTGAACGCTGCGATCGCTCTCGATCGCAGCAGTCAGGAGGTTAACAGCCGAGGGCGGCGGGGGCGCCGCTCTCGGCTGGTCAGTGCAGGAAGCTCGGCCACTGCAGCGCTGAGCTCCTGCACTGATCGGGCAGGAGAAGCTGAAATTTCAGCCTCTCCTGCCCGATTGCTGCTGTGTTTGGTCAGTCAGATTGACTGACCAATCACAGCGCTGTGGGTGCGGGGACCGACAGCATGGGTCCCCGCACCCCTTGCCGTGCCTGTTAGCTGTCATAGACAGCTGTCGGCACTGAACTACCACTGCGTGTTTACACGCAGTGACAGTTCAAAGGCATGACGTGCACAGTCCGTCCTGGTGCCGGAACTGACACCTTGCCATGACGTACTGTGCACGTCAATGAACAGTAAGGGATTAAAAAGTTTGAGGACCCCTGGTATACAGAATATGTAATATTGTGTAGATAGTGTATTACACATGCTACAGTGTGTATGCACAGTAAACGGTGTTTCTCTGTAGGTACATGCATGTGTATATACTGTGTGTGTATGCTTGTGTATGTCTGGCCTGGGTTGATGAGCCGCCCTATATTGCAGATTTACAGAGGGCCACTCCTGTAGCCAGACCTCCCTGTGAACTAATGATTTGCATCTGACTTGATTTAACATGCATTCAGGACATTGTGGGCCGAGCCACCAGCTTCAGACCCCTTAAGAGTGGGCACTAGCGATGAGCGAGCGTGCTCGGATAACATCTTATCCAATCATGTGAGTCGCCCGCCAGGGCCTGTGGGGTACTCTGCACCGAACCAGTTCACTTCTATGGGGGATGTCACGGCGACACAGCTCGGTCCGTGGCCCTGGGAGCTCACTGAAAAGGGGATATTTACAGGGGATTAAAGGTTTGTAGAAATGTTTGTGACGCCACCTGTGGTAACTGGTCAGGGTGACCAGCGCTGCTGTATAGGTCCGCTGAAGGGATGGTGTTGGGCAGCAAGGTGTTAAGCCTTCCACAGGCAAGGCTGGGGTCCTTCAGGGTAAACGGGGTGTAGGGGTGCAGAATGGAGAAGGGGAGTTCGGCCGCAGGAGTAATAAGGCAGACACACACACGAAAGTCTCTTTCTGTACCTTTACTGATGGAATTGCAGGCACGTCCCGGGGTGCTGGCAGGGTGAAGGATGCACGTCCAGTTCTTGCCACTGAGTAGGTGTAGGGCCTTCTTACTCCAATAGTGTGAGTCTCTGACCTGTATGAAACGAGGCCTAACTCTGTCTTCAACTTTACACGCCCGGCTGACTTTGTGGTGGGGCCTTCTCTTGGATAGAACAGTGTCTCTAATGGCGGATCCTGCCCAGACTCCTGTCTTCCTGACCCCGGTTACGTATCAACACTTGTGGGCCCCTGCGACTTGAAGTCCCGCAGGGTCTCCGGTATCTCCTACTAGTCGTGTAGATTCTAGCAAGCTCGGACCCAGTGTCCGGTTATTCAGAGTAGAGGTAAGCTATCAATGCTATTTCAACCTCTGGCACTCTCTTCTTCTCTTCCACTCGCCTTTCGTCCTACTCCGACCTTTAGCATAAGCACACTAACAGTAGATGGCTGATTCTTCTTCTTTCTTCACCGCTCTCAAAGCGTCGGCACGCTTGCTCACTGAACTGCACTCAGTTGACTCAGTTCTGACTAGGCTGGAGTGGCTATCTTTCCACTGGTACTAGCCTCCACACGTTGAACTAAGCTTAGAGCTGCAGATTTCAGGTTCTTTCCACAACTGCTGTTCTCTCTCTCTCTTTCTTTCTAAGCTCTGTCTGAAGCGGCTATCAGGATTCACCGTCTTACCTACACCTGGCTTTGCAGACTCACTGATCTGTGCTCGCCCCTAAAGCTAACTCTCCACTCTCCAAGAGAACTAACAACTTCTCACTTCTGTATAGAATCACCAACTACACTGAACTCGTTCTGAACTAATCTGAGCTGTCACTGCAGGCTGCAGCCCTCAGACTAGACTGTCTGTGAGAACTAATCTGCTCTCTGTGGCTTCACCATCCTTATATACTCTGAAAAGGCTCCCCTCTGGTGGCTCTAGGGATTGGTGAAGATGTGTGAATGAATATCAGGTCTCTTGTGGGTGTTACCTTAAGTGCATCCCTCTGGTAAATGAGATTCCAAGCGCAGCTGGGCTCTACACGTGCTCAGATGTTATCCAAGTATCTCGGACGCGCTCGTATATTATGTTCGAGTTCCCGTGGCTGCATGTATTGCGTCTGTTGAACAGCCTCAACACATGAGGGGATTGCCTGTTTGTTAGCAATCCCCACGTGTCCAGGCTGTCTAACAGCGCAAATCATGCTGCTATCTATCTATTATCTATGTATCACAGGTAACATACAGCCATGTTCCCAGGCTTTGGGTATGGCCACACAACAACTTTTTACAAGTGTGTGATCCCAATGAGTTTTTAGTATTGAATAAACTAGTGAGTGACGTCCTAGATGTAGAGTCTCTGTGGGTGGAGATTAGGGGAGGGGGGAGAAATAATAAATTACTGATAGGCAGTGCCGGATTAAGGTAATGGAGGCCCTAGGCCGGTAAAATTTTGGGGGCCCCCTCTCATCCATGCGCCACAGTCCCGCCCACTACACCTCAGCCCCACCACAATGTGTCAGGACCCCACCCACTAAGCACCATAGCCCCGCCCACAGTAAGACCAACTGCTGTTTGTCAACAGTGCCTGAGAATCTTAGTTGTTACTTGCGCATTTAGCACCTGAATGAGACATGAGGCCTTAACAATACTGTAATAAAGTATTCTTAATAAAATAAAAGCATAGCACTGGTATGTGCATCACAAGTCACAACACATCTGTATAACAGGCACAGCATCAGACAGGCAGCAGATTTATCATTCGGGTAATCGGCCATGCTTTTCAACTGTGCAATTTTTCGTGGAAATGCCCTTAACCCGGGAACAGCAGTGAGCAGGCGAAGCATCTGTCTAACTGGGCACAGTAGCAGGCATCAGAACCACTCTTTAGCTGGAGACAGCAGGCAGTATCAGAAGCATTTCTTACTGGGAATAGCAATAGGAAGGTATCGCACACATGCGATTTGCACCCTTAGTCATGTACCCACGAGCTGCTCTCCCTAATGCTCTCAATGTTCAGTGAAAATCTGAGAGAAGCAGGAGGAGAAGCTCGTTGTCACAGGACCATAAGTATGAAAATTGCATATCAGTGAAGTGTCCATGTGAAGACTGCTGGAACCTGCAGAGCTGAATCCTGACATTGCAGCTTCTGAATTCTCACAACGAATGCTCTGCACACTTTTAGGATTCTCCCTTACCGGTGGCGAGAGTACACGGTCATGTCAGCACAAGCATGTGATTTATACACTTCTGGTCACATTCCCACTAGACGTGCCCGGCCTCGCTCTGTTCATTTTCATTGAGGCCACACATGTCTAGTCAGCATGTGACCGCATGTATGTAAATCACCGGCACGAGAGAATCCTGACAGCGTGCAGTGAGCACTGTGAGAATTCAGAAATTGACTAATTCTCATGTCTTTATTTGTTAGGAGCATTAAAGGGGCTGTCCAGGTTTGTGCTGAGTCTGCAGTCATTCTATGTGACACAGACCTGGAGAACCCCTTTAATGCTCCTAACAAATAAAGACATGAGAATTAGTCAGTATCACAAATAATATTTACACGAGGTACCTTATAGATGACGCTGTCTCTGGAGTCGTTCTCCTTTTCTTCATCTTGTCCAGATCCCATGATGAGTTCTCTCATCCACAGCCGTCTCTGCAGACCTCCATCTTCTCCGCTCTTCTGCACCAACTTCCACACGATGCCCTTAAAGATAGAAGTGTCATTATAATGCCCCTAAATAAAAATATCTGCAATATACTGTCACCTCACACTATTCCCCTCCCTCCTCACACTGTCTCCTCTCACATCCTCCCTGTTCACCCTCACTCCCCATACTGTGTCCACATACATTCACCCGTTCGCTCCCCATACTGTCTGCACCCATTCCCCATACTGTTTCCTCATGCATACTCTTCAGTACCCTCAAATCCCCCCACACCAATTAAATCCCCCCATCCCCACTCCAAATCCCCCCACACACATTAAATCTCCACATCCCCACTCCAAATCCCCCCACACATACAATAACCCCCATCCCATCAATCCCCCACACATACAAACCCCCACCACACTCAATCCCACATAATAACCGCCCCATCGCCACTCCAAATCCCCCCACACATACAATAACCCCCCATCGCCACTCCAAATCCCCCCACACATACAATAACCCCCCATCCCCACTCCAAATCCCCCCACACATACAATAACCCCCCATCGCCACTCCAAATCCCCCACACATACAATAACCCCCCATCGCCACTCCAAATCCCCCCACACATACAATAACCCCCCATCGCCACTCCAAATCCCCCCACACATACAATAACCCCCCATCCCACTCCAAATCCCCCCACACATACAATAACCCCCCATCGCCACTCCAAATCCCCCACACATACAATAACCCCCCATCGCCACTCCAAATCCCCCACACATACAATAACCCCCCCATCGCCACTCCAAATCCCCCCACACATACAATAACCCCCCATCGCCACTCCAAATCCCCCACACATACATAACCCCATCGCCACTCCAAATCCCCCCACACAACATGGCTCATCCACGTTTTCATAGCCCCACACACAGGGCCTCAGTGGGCCCCGTAAAGCTCACCTACACAGACCACGATTCATGATGCACAGATACTGCAGAGAAATATAGGTACAGTACAATGCCAAATACTTCACTTCTTCCATTACATGAGTGATATCTATTGTAAATTGTACAATAGCTCAAAAACCGCCAAATCCTCACAGCGCACAGTACAGACTGGACAGTACAGTCCTCCATACAATATTATGGGCACCACAGTCTCCCCCTCATCACCCATATAATACCCCATGCAGGATGTCACCCCCCATATAATGCTCCATACAGAATACTGGACCCAAAATAATGCTCCATACAGAATACTGGACCCCATATAATGCTCCATACAGAATACTGGTCCCCATATAATGCTCCATACAAAATATGGAGCTCTCCTCTGCGCTGTACTGCGTTCTGCACTGTTACGGCTCAGGAAAGGGCGCTGTGGAAAGACTCCCCATTATCATCATGATTGCCTCCCCATCATCATCATTGTCTCCTTATCATCATCATTTCCTCCCCATCATCATCATGGCCTCCCCATTATCATCAATGCCTGCCCATCATCATCATCTCCTCCCCATCATCATCAATGCCTGCCCATCATCATCTTCTCCCCATCATCAATGCCTGCCCATTATCATATCTTCTCCCCATCATCATCAATGCCTCCCCATTATCAGCAATTCCTGCCCATCATCATCCCTCCCCATCATCATCAATGCCTGCCCATCATCATCTTCTCCCCATCATCAATGCCTGCCCATTATCATCATCTTCTCCCCATTATCATCATCAATGCCTCCCCATTATCAGCAATGCCTGCCCATCATCACACACAGACAGCACACAAGCACTCTCTCACATACTTATACACACACATACACACACACACACAAAGCACCGCACTACATACATACAGACACACACAGAGACACACACAGAGACACACACGTCTTACCCGTCCGACGTCCGCGCGCTCTCTGCCACAGCCGGCCGCTGAATGATGACGTCATTCAGCGGCGCTGCTGTGAGAGGAAGCGTCGGCGCCCCCTGGAGCCCGGAGCTGCGGCAGCGGAGGCACGGGAGAGGTAAGTATTGTGCCAGCTGATGCCGGGGCCCTGAGCAAGCGGGGGGGGGCCCAGTGGCGGCGCTGACACCGCTCTCCTCCGCTAACGGCGCGGGGGTGCCAGACGGCGAGTGGGCTCCCCCGCCTGCTCAGTGCCCCGGCACTTGCCCGGGTGTGCCGGGTGCTGACACCGGCCCTGCCCACACATAAAAGAACCCCCCATCCCCACTCCAAATCCCCCCCACACATAATGTATGACCCCACATCCCCACTCCAAATCCCCCCACACATAATGTAATCCCCACTCCAAATCCCCCCACACATAATGTATCCCCCCATCCCCATTCTAAATCCCCCCACACATAATGTATCCCCCCATCCCCACTCCAAATCCCCCCACACATAATGTATCCCCCCATCCCCACTCTAAATCCCCCCCCATACACACACACAGTATGTCCCCGTTAATCTTCGGTGGTTCTTCAGCTCCATAGTGGAGCACACTTACCACCACTGTTCCCCTTCTGAGCGCCAGTGAGTGACGTCAGCAGCGTGATCACATGACCTGATCACGCTGCAGACGTCGCTCTGACCCGGAGGTCAGAGCTTCAATTGTACTGGCGTCTGTATATAGACGCCAGTACAATTGGTCCCTGCTGGGAGCCGGCACGCTGCAGCTTCTCTGCGCCGGCTGTCAGCATGACAGCCGGCACAGGGAACCGCCGACTCCCAGGCCGGGGGCGGCTGAACGCAGCCACAGGGGAGACACTGCGGACCGCCGCACTAGGCGGCCCGACTGCGCCCCCCTGCTGGCTGCGCCCGGGGCACCTGCCCCGGCTGCCCCCCCCTAGATACGCCCCTGTATGTGTGCCCCACGAACGCCGGCAGACAGTGGGGGCCTATGGGCCCCCAGAGGCTCAGGGGCCCATAGGCCATGGCCTAATTGGCCTTATTAGTAATCCGGCCCTGCTGATAGGGGTTTGTTATAAGTCTCCTAAAATAATGGAAGCAACAGAGAATATCCTCGTAAAGCAAATAGATGAAGCAGCAACTCAAGGAGAAGTCATTATTATGGGGGACTTCAACTACCCTGAAATACATTGGGGAACAGAAACCTGCAGTTCTAGTAAAGGTAATAGGTTTTTGACAACTATGAGAGACAATTACCTTTCACAACTAGTTCAGGACCCAACAAGAGGGGGGGCACTGCTAGACCTAATATTATCCAACAGGCCAGACCGCATATTAAATATAAGGGTTGGGGGTCACTTGGGTAATAGTGATCACAAAATAATAAGCTTTCATGTATCCTTTAATAAGATGTGTAGTCGAGGGGTTACAAGGACACTAAACTTCAGGAAGGCAATTTCCAACGGATGAGAGATGATCTTAGTGCAATAAACTGGGATGATATCCTGAGACATAAAAATACACAAAGAAAATGGGAGACGTTTATTAGCATCCTGAATAGGACCTGTGCACAGTATATACCCTATGGGAATAAACATGCTAGAATTAGGAGGAAACCACTATGGCTAAATAGAGCTGTAAGGGGCGCAATAAGTGACAAAAAAGAAAGCGTTTAGGGAATTAAAGCAAGTAGGTAGTGATGAGGCATTAAATAAATACAGAAATTGAATAAATTCTGTAAAAAGCAAATCAAGACATCAAAGATTGAGGCAGAGAGACTCATTGCCAGAGAAAGTAAAAATAATCCCAAAATATTCTTTAACTACATAAATAGCAAGAAACTAAAAAATGATAGTGTTGGTCCCCTTAAAAATAGTCTGGGTGAAATGGTGGATGAGGATGAGGAAAAAGCCAATATGCTAAATGACTTTTTTTCAACTGTATTTACACAAGAAAATCCCATGACAGATAACATGATCAGTGATAAAAAAAAATCTCCATTAAATGGTCACCTGCTTAACCCAGCAGGAAGTACGGCGGCGTCTAAAAATCACTAAAATTGACAAATCCCCGGGCCCGGATGGGATACACCCCCGAGTACTGCAGGAATTAAGTACAGTCATAGATAGACCATTATTTTTAATCTTTAAAGATTCCATAATAACGGGGTCTGTACCACAGGACTGGCGTATAGCAAATGTGGCGCCAATATTCAAAAAGGGGTCAAAAACTGAACCTGGAAATTATAGGCCAGTGAGCTTAACATCTACTGTGGGTAAAATCCTGGAGGGTTTTTTAAGGGATACTATATTGGAGTATCTGAGGCTGAATAACCTCATGACACAGTATCAGCATGGGTTTACGAGGGACCATTCTTGTCAGACTAATCTGATAAGCTTTTATGAAGGGGTAAGTTCCGGACTGGACCAAGGGAACGCAGTGGACGTGGTGTTCATGGACTACTCAAAAGCTTTTGATATGGTGCCACACAAAAGGTTGACACATAAAATGAGTACAATGGGGATAGGTGAAAATGTGTAAGTGGGTTAAGTACTGGCTCATGGATAGGAAACAAAGGGTGGTTATTAATGGAGCACACTCGGACTGGGTCACGGTTAGCAGTGGGGTTCCACAGGGGTCAGTATTGGGGCCGCTTCTCTTTAACATATTTATTAATGACCTTGTAGGGGGCATACAGAGTAGTATTTCAATATTTGCAGATGACACTAAACTCTGCAGGGTAATAAATACAGAGGAGGACAATTTTATATTACAGGAGGATTTATGTAAACTAGAAGCTTGGGCTGATAAATGGCAAATGAGCTTTAATGGGGATAAATGTAAGGTCATGCACTTGGGTAGAACAAACAAGATGTATAATTATGTGCTTAAGGCTGGAGTCACACACAACCACAAAAAAACGGTCCGTTTTAAACGGTCGACAATCGGATCAAAATAAAAACATCACACATCCTTCTGGCATCCGATTTTCCTTCAAAGATGCGATTTAATCGCATGTGTGTGTACCTTGTAACATCCGATTTTCATCCGACTTGCGAGATTTTCTCGCAGGCTTGCAAAACTGACATATAATGGATCCAAAAGAATAGTATTTAAATGCCAAAAGAAAGAATAGATATATACACATAGAGCACATATATATATATATATATATATATATATATATGTCATTGTGACATATATATATATACATATATTTATAATTCTTACACTTCTACATACTGTTATAGCCGCTAATTCAATTGCCGGCTTCAGTGAAATCACAGAAGCCGACATGAAATGATACATTGTTTCCACACATTTAACCATGTAATTTCATGTATTTTTATATATGTTTGAAACATACAATTACATGAGTATATGTGTGCTAAATTTCAGACATGTAGGGGTTAATTAAAGGTGTAAATTCGTTGAAAAAAAATGCGTGGGCTCCCGCTGTATTTTCTCCACCAGACAGACAAAGCAAGCGAGTGGGGGCAGATAATAATAGCCTAGGGAGGGTACATTTTTTTTGTGCCCCCCCCTGGCTACTAACATCTGCCCCCAGACACCCCAGAAAGGGCAAATCTATAATTAGATTCGCCCTTTCTGGCACTTTGCCCGTCTATTCCCATTGCCCTGTAGCGGTGGCGAATGGGTTAATAAGGGGTTAAAATGACCTTGCAATTGAAAGGTCACTTTAAGCCAGGTTAATAATTGATAGCTGTCAATTAGACAACTATCAATTATTAATCCTATTGTATGAAAGAAAAATCAAACACACACAGTTTAATAAAAAATAAGTTTAATTAAATAATCACACAGTTTTTGACCATATTTTATTTTCCTGCTAAAACCATTTCCTGTAATAAAAATAAAATAAAAAAGCAAAATTATACCTACCAATCCGATGTACAGTCAGGTCCCACGGTGTAATCCATCAGAAAGGGTTAACAGGTTACAGGTCGCAGAGAGCTAATAATGCTGTCTCAGACCTGTATTCCCCTGAATGAATAAGTTCCTCTCCCAGCGAAAGTAGAGGAATAGATTCATGAATGGAGCTTAATTGATTTATTGCCAATTTAACTGTAGTGACCTGACCTAAAGGGAAAGTGGACACAATCAATTAAGCTTCATTAATGAAACACATCCTCTCCTGTCGCCAGGAGAGGAACTTATTCATTCAGGAGCTTTGAGCTGAGCACGCAGGATTACTTGCACTGCTTGGCTCAAAGCTAGTTAACCCTTTGTGAAGGATTACAGCGTGGGACGTGACAGATCAGCGGAATAGGTAAGAATAATGTTGTTTTATTTCTTTTTCTTTATTTTAGGAGATCAATGGCTTCGCACGGATTAAGTGTAAAATAAAATATGGTCAAAAAAATGTGTTTTTATTTCATTAAAATTATTTATTCTTAAAGTGTGTGTGTTTTTTTATTTACTTCAATAGGATTAATAATTGATAGTTGTCTAATTGACAGCTATCAATTATTAACCTGCCTTAAGGTGACCTTTCAATTGCAAGGTGACATTAAGGTGAGATTAACCCATTCGCCACCGCTACAGGGCAATGGGAATAGACGGGCAAAGTGCCAGAAAGGGCGAATCTAATTATAGATTTGCCCTTTCTGGGGTGTCTGGGGGCAGATGTTAGTAGCCAGGGGGGGCACAAAAAAAATGCACCCTCCCTGGGCTATTATTATCTGCCCCCAGTCGCTTTGCTTTGTCTGTCTGGTGGAGAAAATACAGCGGGAGCCCACGCATTTTTTTTCAACGAAATTACACCTTTAATTAACCCCTACATGTCTGAAATTTTGCACAAATACACTCATGTAATTGTATGTTTCAAACATATATTAAAATACATGAAATTACATGGTTAACTGTGTGGAAACAATGTATCATTTCATGTCGGCTTCTGTGATTTCACAAAACCCGGCAATTGAATTAGCGGCTATTACAGTATGTAGAAGTCTAGGAACTATAAATATATGTATATATACATGTCACAATGACATGTATATATATATATATATGTGTTCTATGTGTATATATCTATTCTTTCTAGTCTTTATTAAAGCTGTCAGTGTGATTTTACAGTATAGGCGGGGATGAATTGCCTGCTTTTCTAAAGGACACCGATGCGATTTCATCGCAAGTCACACAGTGTGGTCCGTTTGTAATCAGATTTTTCATCGCTCCCATAGACTTGCATTGGCGATAGTCGACCCACAATCGGTGACAATCGCAGCATGCTGCGATTGTACACGGACGTTTAAAACGGACCACAAAAAATCTGATACTGGGAGCTGCTCCATAGATTAATATAGGTCCGACTGCAATGCGATATTTCATCGCATTGCAGTCGTCCGATTTTGTCGCCAGTGTGACTCCGGCCTAATTGTAAAAACTGGGCAAAACTGTCACTGAAAAAGACCTGGGTGTATGGGTGGAAGACAAACTCACATTTAGTGGCCAATGTCAGGCAGCTGCTGCTAAGGCAAATAAAATAATGGGATGCATTAAAAGAGGCATAGATGCTCATGAGGAGAACATAATTTTACCTCTATACAAGTCACTGGTGCGACCACACTTAGAATACTGTGTACAGTTCTGGTCTCCGATGTATAAGAAAGACATAGCTGAACTGGAGCGGGTGCAGAGAAGAGCGACCAAGGTTATTAGAGAACTGGGGGTCTGCAATACCAGGACAGGTTATTACACTTGGGGTTATTTAGTTTGGAAAAACGAAGGCTTAGGGGTGATCGTATTACAAGGTATAAATATATGAGGGGACAGTAACAAAGACCTTTCTAGAAATACATGCAGCCGCGCACTCCTCTCCCGAGTGCCGGCGCCAGAGCTGGGATTTCACATGCGAGCGACGGACGTTTTCGTCGCATGTGTGATCCCGGCCTTAGACCTGTGACGGGGACAAGGGGGCATCCTCTACGTCTGGAGGAAAGAAGGTTTAGCCATAATCACAGATGCAGATTCTTTACTGTAAGAGCAGTGAGACTATGGAACTCTCTGCCGTCTAATGTTGTAATTATTGATTCCCTACTAAAATTTAAGAAGGGACTGGATGCCTTTCTTGAAAAGTATAATATTACAGGCTATATTCACTAGTTTCCTAGATATTGCGTTGATCCAGGGAGCTAGTCTGATTGTGGTATGTGGAGTTGGGAAGGAATTTTTTTCCCCAATGTGAAGCTTACTGTTTGCCACTTGGGTTTTTTTTGCCTTCCTCTGGATCAACATGTTAGGGCAGGTTAGGATAGGATATGGGTTGAACTAGATGGACTTAAAGTCTTCCTTCAACCTTAATAATAACTATGTTACAAACAGAATCCACCTGAAGAACGGTCAGGTCACTTCTTTTAACCCGCACACCATTCCATCAAGTCGGCATTTCAAAGCGTCACTACATCCCTTCTGAGCCCTGACGTGTGCCCAAACAGTGGTTCCCCCCCACATGTGGGGTACCAGCGTACTCGGGACAAACTGGACAACAACTTTTGGGGTCCAATTTCTCCTGTAACCATTGTGAAAATAAAAAATAGGGGGCTAAAAGATCATTTTTTGAGAAAAAAATGATTTTTTTTATTTTCACGGCTCTGCGTTATAAACTTCTGTGAAGCACCTGGGGGTTCAAAGTGCTCACTATGCATGTAGATAAGTTCCTTAGGGGGTTTAGTTTCCAAAATGGGGTCATTTGTGGGGGAGCTCCAAAGTTTAGGCATACAGGGGCTCTCCAAACACGACATGGTGTCCGCTAACGATTGGAGCTAATTTTCCATTAAAAAAGTCAAATGGCGCTCCTTCCCTTCTGAGCCCTGCCGTGCGCCCAAACAGTGGTCCCCCCCACATATGGGGGACCAGCGTACTCAGGAAAAACTGGACAACATTTGGGGTCCAATTTATCCTGTTACCCTTGGGAAAATAAAAAATAGCGGGCTAAAAAATTATTTTTGAAAAAAAAAATGATTTTGCTATTTTCACTGCTCTGCGTTTATAAACTTCTGTGAAGCACTTGGGGGTTCAAAGTGCTCACTACACATCTAGATAAGCTCCTTGGGTGGTCTAGTTTCCAAAATGGGGTCACCTGTGGGGGGGTTTCTACTGTTTAGGCACATCAGGGGCTCTGCAAACGCAACATGACGCCCGCAGAACATTCCATCAAGTCTGCATTCCAAATGGCTCTCCTTCCCTTCTGAGCTCTCCCATGCGCCAAAACAGTGGTTCCCCCTCACATATGGGGTATTGGTGTACTCAGGACAAATTGCACAACAACTTTTGTGGTCAAATTTCTCCTGTTAACCTTGTGAAAATAAAAAATAGTGGGCTAAAAAATAATTTTTGAGGAAAAAAATGATTTTTTTATTTTCACTGCTCTGCATTATAAACTTCTGTGAAACACTTGGGGGTTCAGAGTGCTCACAACACATCTAGATAAGTTCCATAACGGGTCTAGTTTCCAAAATGGTGTCACATGTGGGGGGTTTTCACTGTTTAGGCACTCAGGGGCTCTCCAAACGCGTCATGGTGTCCGCCAACGATTGGAGCTAATTTTCCATTCAAAAAGTCAAATGGCGCTCCTTCCCTTGTGGGCCCTACCGTGCACCCAAACAGTGGTTTATGACCACATATGAGGTATCTGTGTACTCAGGAGAAATTGCCCAACAAATTTTAGGATCCATTTTATCCTGTTGCCCATGTGAAAATGAAAAAACTGAGGCTAAAAGAATTTTTTTGTGAAAAGAAAGTACTTTCTTTTTTTTACAGATCAATTTGTGAAGCACCTGGGGGTTCAAAGTGCTCACTATGCATCTAGATAAGTTCCTTGGGGGTCTAGTTTCCAAAATGGGGTCACTTGTGGGGGAGCTCCAATGCTTAGGCACACAGGGACTCTCCAAATGCGACATGGCAACCGCTAAATATTCCAGCATATTTTACATTCATAAAGTCAAATGGTGCTCCTTCCCTTCTGGGCCCTACCGTGCACCCAAACAGTGGTTTATGACCACATATGAGGTATCTGTGTACTCAGGAGAAATTGCCCAACAAATTTTAGGATCCATTTTATCCTATTGCCTATGTGAAAATGAAAAAACTGAGGCTAAAAGAATTTTTTTGTGAAAAGAAAGTACTTTCTTTTTTTTTTACGGATCAATTTGTGAAGCACCTGGGGGTTCAAAGTGCTCACTATGCATCTAGATAAGTTCCTTGGGGGGTCTAGTTTCCAAAATGGGGTCAATTGTGGGGGAGCTCCAATGTTTTGGCACACAGGGACTCTCCAAATGCGACATGGCAACCGCTAAATATTCCAGCATATTTTCCATTCAAAAAGTCAAATTGCGCTCCTTCTGAGCCCTGCTGTGCGCCCAAACAGTGGTTAATGACCACATATGAGGTATCTCTGTACTCAGGAGAAATTGCCCAACAAATTTTAGGATCCATTTTATCCTGTTGCCCATGTGTAAATGAAAAAATTGATGCTAAAAGAACATTTTTGTTGGAAAAATTAAAATGTCCATTTTTTCCTTCCACGTTGCTTTAGTTCCTGTGAAGCACCTGAAGGGTTAATAATCTTCTTGAATGTAGTTTTGAGTAGCTTGAGGGGTGCAGTTTTTATAATGGTGTCACTTTTTGGTATTTTCTGCCATATAGACCCCTCAAAGTGACTTCAAATGTGAGGTGCTCCCTAAAAAAAAATGGTTTAGTAAATTTTGCTGTAAAAATGAGATATCGCTGGTCAACTTTTAACCCTTATAACTTCCTAACAAAAAAAAATTTTGTTTCCAAAATTGTGCTGATGTAAAGTAGACATGTGGGAAATGTTATTTATTAACTATTTTGTGTCACATAACTCTCTGGTTTAACAGAATAAAAATTCAAAATTTTCAAAATTTTCGCCAAATTTCCATTTTTTTCACAAATAAACGCAAAAATTATCGACCTAAATTTACCACTAATATGAAGCCCAATATGTCACGAAAAAACAGTCTCAGAATCGCTAGGATTTGTTGAAGCGTTCCTGAGTTATTACCTCATAAAGGGACACTGGTCAGAATTACAAAAAATGGCAAGGTCTTTAAGGTCAAAATAGGTTGGGTCATGAAGGGGTTAATAGCTTTCATGGCAGCTTGGGGCCAAGCAGCTCTACAACCTTATCATACAATAATTTTTTAATGGGACAACCCCTTTAAGGGAATCTTTAAGCTAATTCTACCCCCTCTGCCTAACTGATTACATTTGTCAAAATTAATCCTTAACCGTATTAAACAAAACGCTGATCTGCTGCAGAGGAATCCACTTTAGAAGTGGTATGCAAATGAGTTTGCAAGTGCTCTGGGTGGGATACAGCACTTCCACTGACATTAAAAAGCAGCAAAAATGCAACTTGTGAACATAACCTAACTGCCCATATTATATTCCGGTTACATGGATTATGTGTATTTATATTCTGACAAATCTGGAACTTCAGTTCATTGTTTAGGTTTGACATTTGTGTTCTATACTGTAAATTTGTCCTTGTATATGTTTCGATAACATCGTTGTGGTACAGAGGGGGGCCCATACGTAATTCTCGCACAGGGGCCCTTTGCAGTCTGTGTCCGCCCCTGGCGCATCTAATAAGAGATGTGCCTTTTCTGGGGTGGCTGGGGCCAGATGTTAGTAGCCAGGGGAAGCCCAAAAACAATGGGCCCTCTAAAGGCTATTAACCCCTTAACCCCCAGGGGTGGTTTGCACGTTAATGACCGGCCAATTTTTTCAATTCTGACCACTGTCTCTTTTGGAGGTTATAACTCTGGAACGCTTCAACGGATCTTCACGATTCTGAGACTGTTTTCTCGTGACATACTGTACTCCATGATAGTGGTAAAATTTCTTCGATATAACTTGCATTTATTTATGAAAAAAATGGAAATATGGCGAAAATTTAGCAATTTTCAAACTTTGAATTTTTATTCCCTTAAACAGAGAAATATATCACACAAAATAGTTACTAAATAACATTTCCCACATGTCTACTTTACATCAGCACAATTTTGGAACCAAAATTTTTTTTTGTTAGGAAGTTATAAGGGTTAAAAGTTGACCAGCGATTTCTCATTTTTACAACAAAATGTGCAAAACCATTTTTTTTAGGGACCACCTCATGTTTGAAGTCACTTTGAGGGGTCTATATGGCAGAAAATACCCAAAAGTGACACCATTCTAAAAACTGCACCCCTCAAAGTACTCAAAAGCACATTCAAGAAGTTTATTAAACCTTCAGGTGCTTCACAGGAGCTGAAGCCACTTGGAAGGAAAAAATGAACATTTAACTTTTTAGTCACAAAAATGATCTTTTACAAACAATTTTTTTATTTTAACAAGGGTAAAAGAAAATGGACAGATAAAGTTGTTGTGCAATTTCTCCTGAGTACGCCGATACCCCATATGTGGGGGAAAACCACTGTCTGGGCGCACGGTAGGGCTCGGAAGGGAAGGAGCGCCGTTTGATTTTTTTCAAAGCAAAATTGGCTGGAATTGAGATTGGACGCCATGTTGCATTTGGAGAGCCCTGATGTGCCTAAACAGTGGAAACCTCCATCAAGTGACACCATTTGGGAAACTAGACTCTCTAAGGAACTTTTCTAGATCTGTTGTGAGCACTTTGAACCCCCAAGTGTTTCACTAAAGTTTATAATGCCTGAGTGTGACAGAAAAAAATTCCACAAAAATGATTTTTTAGTCCCCAATTTTTGATTTTTCCCAAGGAAGTTGGACCCAAAAGTTGTTGTCCAATTTGTCCTGAGTATGCTGATACCCCATTTGTGGTGGGGGAAAACTATGTAGGCGTACGGCAGGGCTTGGAAAGGAAGTAATGACGTTTTGGAATACAGACTTTGATGGGTGTCATGTTCAGTTTGCAGAGCCCCTGATGTGCATGAACAGTGGAAACCCCCCACAAGTGACACCATTTGGAAACTAGACCCCCTAAGTAACTTATCTAGATCTGTGGTGAGCACTTTGAACCCCCAAGTGCTTCATACAAGTGTATAATGCCTGGGCATGAAAATAAAAAATCCTATGTTTTTTCCCACAAAAATGATCTTTTAGTCACTAATTTTTTATTTTCACAAGGGTAACAGCAGAAATTGAACCACAAATGTTGTTGTCCAATTTGCCCTGAGTATGCTGATACCCCATATGTGGGGGGACCACTGTTTGGACGCACAGCAGAGCTCGGAAGGGAAGGAGCGCCATTTGACTTTTTCAAACCAAAATTGTCCGGAATCGAGATTAGACGCCATGTTGCGTTTGGATAGCCCCTGATGTGCCTAATCAGTGGAAATCCCCACAAGTGACTCCATTTTAGAAACTAGACCCCTTAAGGAACTTATCTAGATCTGCTGTGAGCACTTTGAACCCCCAAGTGTTTCACTAAAGTTTATAATGCCTGGGTGTGAAAAAAAAAAATTCCACAAAAAATGATTTTTTAGTCCCCAATTTTGGATTTTTCCCAAGGAAATCTGACCCCAAAAGTTGTTGTCCAATTTGTCCTGAGTATGCTGATACCCCATATGTGGGGGTAAACTACTGTTTGGGCGCATGGCAGAGCTCAGAATGGAAGGAGCACCGTTTGACTTTTTCAACGTAGAATTGGCTGGAATTGAGATCAGATGCCATGTCACGTTTGGAGAGCCCCTGATGTGCCTAAACAGTGAAAACCCCCCAATTCTAACTCCAACCCTAAACCCAACACACCCCTAACCCTAGTCCCAACCATAACCCTAACCACAAACCTAACTCTAATACACCCCTAACCAGGGTGGATTTGATTTAAATCAAACTGATTTAAATCACGATTTAAATCACTAGTCAGTAAGGCTTGATTTAAATCTACATGCAAGTAGATGAAGATTTTTAGAATCACTTTTTATATTACTTTTTTCTCCCCAGTTTAATGGGTTAATCATTCATATTTGGACACCACTGTTCTGTTGTACTTAGGAAGGAGAAAAATAATCCTGACCTTAATAACAATTTAAATAGATTTATTCAACTGAAACAATAACAACATTACAGCATAAGTTATTTGCTTATGTCATACACTTGATCCAGCAGTTTCCCTGCAACATCAGCTCTGCTGGGTGGACTGTATCCTGGTCTCAGTGACTGAACCATATTAATGAAATGTGGGTTCTCAGTCAGACGGAAAGAAGAGTTCGTTGCATAAATAAACTGGGCAATTTTTTCAACAATCAACTCTTTTTCTAATCTGCTAGTTCTTATCACAAACCTATCTATGGTGGTTCCAGGAGGTAAAGGTTTTTTCTTCCTTTTGGGTGATGGTGATATGTGGCTGTGGGTGTCTGATGATGATCCTGCTGCTAATGAAGCACTATCCTGGATGGATAACCTGAAACTGTAGAACAGGATGATGGTGATCTTGGAGGTGGATAGTTTCCAGAATCCATGAATTCCCCTAAACAAAAAAAGTCAATGCTGTTATTTTATTGTTTATACAATTTCTGCTTATTGTACACAACACAGCACTGCCCCAAAAGGAATATTTGTTTTTCTTCATAACTGTACCAAATGACAGTAACATGCAGTAATAATAAGAAATATAATTTTTCTCACACATGACAGTTCAGTCTTTAGAAATAGGATTCAATAAAAATGTTTACCAACCTGAAGATCCTGCCTGTTCAGAAGTGTTTCTTTGGTCATCTTCATCGCCGAACTTCTCATGATGTTGCCTCATTCACGCCACCAGGCCTTGCATCTCTTTGTTGCATCGTTTGCATTTTGCACGCATGCCTGCCTTACCGATAAGCAAAGGAGCTTCATTAAAATATTCCCAAACTGGGTCTCTTTTACGGCCTGCTGCCATTATAAGGAAAGAATGTAATAAACCTCAGATCGTACACACAAACAGATCCAGACTTGTCTGTCTGTGGCTATGCTGCAGTATTGTGCTCAAAGTTTCACTTTCATTTTCTTGTCTGCTTGCCCTTCCTCCTCCTCACACTTAGATTCACATTCTTCTTGTGTTGTGCAGATCTATTCCACTCCAAACAATCAGAAACATATTGTCTAACTTCTTGGACTTGGCACTGAAGGGGTTGATTCTGTATTCATAGGTTTGTAGAATGATAGGATTAAGGTCTTTTTCTCAACTCTGTTCATGACATGTTGTAACATTTTTGCCGTGAAGAAGAGGCTGGGACCTCTGCGGAGTCAAATTCAGTATTGAGAACTGCGTAAGTAAAGCGAGCGTCTGTGATAATATAGGAGAGAAACTGCCCACTAATCCTACAGAAACCTCTGGAAGAGCATGGCATTGTGAATGTTATACATATACAGCCTTTATTCTACTGAGTTAAACAACTCAGCTTTATCTCATGATGGAAGAACCTTTGGATGGTAAAATATTTTCCTCAAAAAGCAGTTTATTGAAAAAAATCCGATTTAAATCAAAAAATCTGATTTAAATAAAAAAAAATCCGATTTTTTTGATTTTTTTAAAAAAATCATTGATTTTTATCCACCCTGCCCCTAACCCTAATCCCAACCCTAACCCTAATCCTCACTTTAGCCCCAACCCTAGCCCTAGTGGGAAAATGGAAATAAATACACTTTTTAAATTTTATTGTTTTTCCCTAACTAAGGGGGTGGTAAAGGGGTGTTTGATTTACTATTTATAGCGGGTTTTTATGTTTGGCAGCTGTCACACGCTAAAAGACGCTTTTTATTGCAAAAAATAGTTTTTGCATCACCACATTTTGAGAGCTATAACTTTTCCATATTTTGGCCCACAGAGTCATGTGAGGTCTTATTTTTTGCGGTACGAGTTGACGTTTTTATTGGTACCATTTTTGAGCACATGACAGTTTTTGATTGCTTTTATTACGATTTTTGGGAGGCAGAATGAACAAAAACCAGCAATTCATGAATTTCTTTTGGAGGGGCGTTTATACTGTTCCGCGTGTGGTAAAATTGATAAAGCAGTTTTATACTTCGGATTAATATTATTACAGAGATACTTCACTTGTATCATTTTTTTTATGTTTTGTCGCTTTTATACAAAAAAAACAATTATATATAAAAATAATTATTTTGCATCTCTTTATTCTGCAAGCTATAACTTTTTATTTTTTCGCTGATGATGCTGTATAGCGGCTCGTTTTTTGCGGGACAAGATGACGTTTTCAGCGATACCATGTTTACTTATATCCGTCTTTTTGATTGCGTGTTATTCCACTTTTTGTTCGGCGGTATGATGATAAAGCATTATTTTTTTGCCTTGTGTTTTTTTTTTTTCTAAGGTATTCACTGAAGGGGTTAACTAGTGGGACAGTTTTATAGGGACACGGTGAAACTAAATATGTGTACTTTCTTGATTTTTCTTTTTTTTATTCACATAGAAATTAATTTATTGGGCAATTTTTTTTTTTTTTATTTGGGAATCATTTTTTACACATGTTAATTTTTTTTTTTTCCTTTTTTACTTTGTCCCAGGGTGGGACATCACTATAAAGCGTCAGAACGCTGTTCTGACAGTTTCACAGCACTCTGTCAGACCAGCGATCTGACAGGCACTGCTGGAGGCTTTCTCAGCCCCTGCTCTCAGCAGGCGCTGATCAAGCCGCCTCCCAGCAGGACCCGGAAGGACCCCGTTGCCATCTTGGATCCGGGGTCCTGCAGGGAGGAAGCCCTCGTAACAGCGCGATCACATCGCGCTGCTCTGAGGGTCTCAGGGAGGCACGCAGGGAGCCCCCTCCCTGCGCGATGCTTCCCTATACCTCCAGAACACCTTGATCATGTTTGATCACAGTGTGCCAAGGGTTAATATGACGTACTATCCCTTCCTTGGGAATTAAGTCCCAGGGCACATGGACGGGATAGTACATCCAATGGCAGAAAGGGGTTAATATCTGTCCTCACTCACTGGCTTTCCTGTCTGGCGGAGAAAATACAGCGGGAGCCCAAGCATTTTTTTTTTTACAGCGAATTTACACATTAAATTAACACGTACACGTCCGAAATTTTGCACAAATACACTCATATAATTATTAATCAAAACCATATTTCAAACTAAATGAAATGGTTTACTGTATGTAAACCATGAGTCATTTCATGTCGGGTTCAGTAGTGATTTTACAGAAGCCGGAAATTGAATTAGCGGCTATTCTGCTATGTAGAAGTGTATAAACTATAAATATATATATATGTATATATACTGTGTATATGTACATATATATGTCACAATGACATGTGTATATATTTATATGTATTCTATGTGTATATACACCGCTCAAAAAAATAAAGGGGACACTCAAATAACATATCCTAGATCTGAATGACTGAAATATTCTCATTGAATACATTGTTCTGTACAAAGTTGAATGTGCTTGTCAACATAATCACACAAAAATCATCAATGGAAATCAAATTTTTGAAGCAATGGAGGCCTGGATTTGGAGAGACCCCCAAAATGAAAGTGGAAACAAGTCGAAATGAAAATCAAAGTAAGACAAAATTAAAGTGGAAACAAGTCAAAATGATGCTCAGTATTGTGTGTTGCCTCCACATGCCTGTATGACCTCCCTACAATGCCTGGGCATGCTCCTGATGAGGTTGCGGATGTTCTCCTGAGGGATCTCCTCCCAGACATGGACTAAAGCATCCGTCAACTCCTGGACAGTCTGTGGTGCAACGTGACGTTGGTGGATGGAGCGAGACATGCTGTCCCAGATGTGCTCAATCGGATTCAGGTCTGGGGAGCGGACAGGCCAGTCCATAGCTTCAATGCCTTCATCTTGCAGGAACTGCTGACACACTCCAGCCACATGAGATCTGGCATTGTCCTGCATTAGGAGGAACCCAGGGTAAACCGCACCAGCATATGGTCTCACAAGGGGTCTGAGGATCTCATCTCGTTACCTAATGGCAGTCAGGCTACCTCTGGCGAGCACATGGAGGGCTGTGTGGCCCTCCAAAGAAATGCCACCCCACACCATACTGACCCACTGCCAAACTGGTCATGCTGAAGGATGTTGCAGGCAGCAGATCCCTGTCCACCGTGTCTCCAGACTCTGTCACGTGTGTCTAAGTTTCTAACATGACGAGCAAGTTGTGCCAAGTTTATTATATCATATGTGAGGAAATAGGGCACAATTCAACATTTTTGCTTATTTTTACATTCATACCCCTTCCAACACTATTCATAAATCCCTCCCGTCATCTGAACTTATGGATCAGTGTGAACTTGTGCTACTTGTGTAGTAACGCTTGTCATCTCTGCTCCGTCCTGTCTTCCAGCACAGGGTTAATGACGCACCGACTCCATACCTGTCTTCATGGTTTGGTCTTAGATGTCAGATCCTGATTCCCAAGAAAATCCCACCAACACAAGATTGTGAAAGAAACGCACAAAACACTTTTATTGGATGTTAATTAGATTGAATTTTATTACAAATCACATTATTATTTAATTCAGTGTCTGAAATTTAGAATTAGCCAATTACTATGGTAAAGACACTGAAAATGGCACAACCTCCGACTCACGAAGAATCATCCTACAGCACTCAGGAGAGGAAAAACCCCATGGTGGAAACCTCTAGGGAACCATGGCTGGAGGACTGCCCTTCCCTTGGGCTTAGAAGGTTAATGCCAACACGGAACAGAAAATTGTTCCAGAATTCATACATTGTATCATATTTACAGTGAGACATAATATACATCCACCATAGATATGATAGCAGTGACATCACATAGTCACACTGGTTACACATTACATCACCAGAAAACAGGCAGTAATGGAGAAGGTCAAACCGGTGCCCTGTGCGAGCGCCGTATGGAGAAGCCTAATGCGACCTCTCCAGGCCGTACACAAATGGTGAAGGCGGCCAGTACTGGACGTGAGGGAGATCAGGCTGCAACATCTGGCACCCCATTGATCGCTAGGGTTACTTTAATATGGCTGGCTAGGCCATAGGGCTGATCTGGCTGGCTAGGTTGTATGGCTGATCTGGCTGGCTAGGCGGTATGGCTGATCTGGCTGGCTAGGCGGTATGGCTGATCTGGCTGGCTAGGCGGTGTCTCCTTCCTCCCTCCCATTGCGGAGTGATGAAGCTCCAGGTCTCCAGACACATCAAGTACGGCTCTTCATACGGCTGAATGACCTGTGGTTCTGGAATCTTCTTCTATGTCGTAGATGTATGTGTTTATGACATCAGCACAGTTGCCGTAGTTACCACAGTTGTTTATTACTGATGCTTCATTGGCTAGAAAGTCTCTCTCAGTGTTCCAAAGTATTAACCCTTGAAGAACTGGCATTGTGCCAAACTCTAGAAGCCTGTAAAATAAGCTTGTTTCTAGGTAGGACCAGTATAATTATTTTCATTTTAAAGAAGCCCTAAACAAGTCTAATTGGTGAGCGCATCTACAGATTTTTTTTTTTAATAAAGTATCTATTGAAATTTTCCAACAAATTTTTATAACAAACATAATACATAATCAGAATAGTATAGAATTAAAAAAAAAACACAAAGAAGAGACAGGAATAGGAATAGGAAAGAGAAAAGAAAAAACGGACATTCTTCACCTTAATAATAGTACATGGAAAGACAACAACATCTCTCTGGAAGTCCTGACAATGTACAGTAGTCTTTTCTATTGCTCAAGAGATAGGACGCATGTTTCTCTCAAGGGATCCTCCTTATTAAATCAAGCCCAGTCTGTCTCACCAGATGCTAGCCGTAACTCCTCAATGCAGGGTGCCCAAACTTGTTCAAATTTATTAATGGCTCTTTTCTTATATACTCCTTTTTCAATATTTAGAAACCAGTATATTTTGTTAATATATTCCTTTTTTCTGGGGCTCTTAGTATCCAACCAATGTTGCCCTATTAATTTTCTCTCTAAGTACAGCACACGCTATAGCTACTTTACCCGGCTCAGGTGTCTGGATATCTTCCATGTATCCCAGTACACAGACTAAAGCCGTGGTTTCCAAAGCCACCTGGAAGACTCGCCTAATCACCCCTATTACTTTCCTCCAATATCTCTCGTAATTCAGGACATGACCACATCATATGAAGCGGGGATGCAGCGTCAAAACCACATCTGGGGCAACACGCCTCAGCTCTAGCACCAATCTTTATCAGAAACACAAGTATCCTATAAACATGCACCAGGTAAAGTTGGGAAAGTCTATGGTGTTCCCTAAGAGACAAGTGGGGGATCCTTTCCAATATTTCTATCCTTTGTCCTTCTTCTATTAGACCAATCTCAGCCTCCCATCTCTCCTTACTGTGTACTAGATCTTTACTTATCACTAAGGTTAATAAATATCTATATAGCAGAGATATTACCCCAGATGAGTTATTTAATTTACTAATTTCATTTACCAATAGCCCAAAACACCGTGTCTGCAAATTGAGATACTGATTTGGCTTTTATCCTAAGTCATATTGCAAGACTCGTTAAAGGGTTGATTGTGACTGGTAGGATCGCTGCTTCCAACAGGTGGCGCTATAGAGTTCAAGTCCGCTTTTTCTCTGAAGAGGCAATTTGCATATTCATTTACTAATTAACTATATAACAGTATTTTGTTCATAAACATTGAAGCCACTATCCGTGAAATCAGCATTAAACTCATGGTGTAACTGGAGGTATTTGTAGAAGTCCTTTGAGCTAAGATTAAACTCCTCTTGCAATTGTAATACTTAATCACATTATCCAAGACCAGTGGCGTAACTAGAAATGGCGGGGCCCCACAGCAAAATTTTGAACGGGGCCCCCTCTCCCAAAGCGGGCGGGGGGGCGGGGTTCTGATAGTGGGCGGAACCAATAGCAGTGGGCGGAGCAAATCACAGCAATTCTCTAGGCCCAAAAAATACTCTTCAGTCTCATAACGGCCAGCTTTTTGCCCAAATCAGAGCTGTATTTAAAGCAGACATTATGGAAACACAATATAATATAATGGACTGGTAGCAATGCAGCCCCCTTATGCTACCATTACTAGTAACCATGTCCCGCATAACTATTAATGCAGGCACATTATGCCCCCATAACTAGTAATAAGCCCTCTTATTCTCCCAGTCCCATCAGTAGTAATGTGCCCCTCAAGTAGTAATGCAGCCAAGAATGCAGAGTTATCACTCACACAGTATGTGCCCCCGTTAATCTTCGGTGGTATCTTCAGCTCCACAGTGGAGCACACTCACCACCAGTGTTCACCCTTCTGGGCGCCGCCGACGAGTGACGTCAGCAGCGTGATCACATGACATGATCACGCTGCAGACGTCGCTCTGACCCGGCGGTCAGAGCTTCAATTGTACTGGCGTCTGTATAGACACCAGTGCAATTGATTCCTGGGAGCCGGCACGCAGCAGCTTCTCTGCGCCGGCTGTCAGCATGACAGCCAGCATAGGGAACCGCCGACTCTCAGGCCATGGGCGGCGGAACACAGCCGCAGGGGAGACAGCTGCAGCAGGGACGGGCCCCCTGCTAGCCCGGGCCCTATGGCAGCTGCTTCCCCTGCTTCCACGATAGTTCCGCCCTGTCCAAGACCAACAGGAATAAATACCCTTCTCACCTCCTTCACCCTCCATTTCTCAAAGACATAGACTCCCAAATATTTACATGTTGATACCTGTTGTAGTCCTGAGCCACTCAAAGTATTAACCCCTTAGTGACAGAGCCATTTTGCAGCTTAATGACAGGGCCAATTTTTACAATTCTGACCACTGTCACTTTATGAGGTTATAACTCTGGAACGCTTTAACGAATCCCGCTGATTCTGAGAATGTTTTTTCGTGACATATTGTACTTCACGTTAGTGGTAAAATTTCTCTGATATGACTTGTGTTTATTTCTGAAAAAAACGGAAATATGGCGAAAATTTTGAAAATTTAACAATTTTCAAACTTTAAATTTTTGTGCCCTTAAATCAGAGAGATATGTCACACAAATTTCTTAATAAATAACATTGCCCACATGTCTACTTTACATCAGCACAATTTTGGGACCAAAATTTTTTTTTTTTACAAAGTTATAAGGGTTAAAAGTTGACCAGCGATTTCTCATTTTTACAACACCATTTTTTTTTTAGGGACCACATCACATTTGAAGTCACTTTGATGGGTCTATATGATAGAGAATACCCAAAAGTGACACCATTCTAAAAACTGCACCCCTCAAGGTGCTCAAAACCACATTCAAAAAGTTTATTAACCCTTTACGTGCTTCACAGGAACTGAAGCAATGTGGAAGGAAAAAATTAACATTTAACTTTTTTAGCAAAAACTTTACTTCGGAACCTATTTTTTTTATTTTTACAAGTGTTAAAAGAAAAAATGAACCACAACATTTGTTGTGCAATTTCTCCTGAATAAGCCGATACCCCATATGTGGGGGTAAACCACTTTTTGGGCGCACAGCAGAGGTCGCAAGGGAAGGAGCGACATTTGACTTTTTCAACGCAGAATTGGCTGGACGCCATGTCGCGTTTGTAGAGGCTCTGATGTGTCTAAACAGTGGAAACCCATCACAAGTGACCCCATTTTGGAAACTAGACCCCCTAAGGAACTTATCTAGATGTGTGGTGAGCACTTTGAACCTCCAAGTGCTTCACAGAAGTTAATAACATAGAACAGTGAAAATAAAAAATCATATTTTTTCCACAAAAATGATCTGTTCACCCCAATTTTTATTTTCCCAAGGGTAACAAGACCCCAAAAGTTTTTGTGCAATTTGTCCTGAGCATGCTGATACCCCATATGTGGGGGTAAACCACTGTTTGGGTGCATGGCAGAGCTTGGAAGGGAAGGAGCGCCGTTTGACTTTTTCAACTCAGAATTGGCTGGACGCCATGTTGCGTTTGTAGAGGCCCTAATGTGTCTAAACAGTGGAAACCCCCCACAAGTGACACCATTTTGGAAGCTAGAACCCCTAAGGAACTTATATAGATGTGTGGTGAGCACTTTGAACCCCAAGTGCTTCACAGAAGTTTATAACTCCCGGGAATGAAAATAAAAAGTCATATATTTTCCACAAACCTGATCGTTTAGTCCCCAATTTTTTATTTTTCCAAGGGTAACAGGAGAAATTAGACCACAAAAGTTGTTGTCCAATTTGTCCTGAGTACGCTGATACCCCATATGTGGAAGGGAAGGAGCGCCGTTTGACTTTTTCAAACCAAAATTGGCTGGAATTGAAATTGGACGCCATGTCGCGTTTGGAGAGCCCCTGATACGCCTAAACAGTCGAAACCCCCACAAATCACACCATTTTGGAAACTAGACCCCTTAAGGAACTTATCTAGATGTGTGGTGAGCACTTTGAACCCCCAAGTGCTTCACAGAAATTAATAAACGTAGAGCCGTGAAATAAAAAATCATTTTTTTCCTCAAAAATGATTCTTTAGCCCGCTATTTTTTTTATTTTCCCAAGGGTAACAGGAGAAATTGGACCCAAAAAGTTGTTGTGCAATTTTTCCTGTGTACGCTGATACCCCATATGTGGGGTGAAACCACTGTTTGGGCGCATGGGAGTGCTTGGAAGGGAAGGAGCGCCATTTTGTAATGCAGACTTTGATGGAATGTTCTGCAGGCGTCATGTTGTGTTTGCAGAGCCCTTGATGTACCTAAACAGTAGAAACCCCCTGCAAGTGACACCATTTTGGAAACTAGACCCCCCAAGGAGCTTATCTAGATGTGTGGTGAGCTCTTTGAACCCCCAAGTGCTTCACAGAAATTTATAAACGCAGAGCCGTGAAAATGAAAAATCATTTTTTTTCTCAAAAATGATTTTTTAGCCAGCTATTTTTTATTTTCCCAAGGGTAACTGGAGAAATTAGAACCCCAAAATTGGTGTGCAATTTGTCCTGAGTATGCTGATACCCCATATGTTGGGGTAAACCACTGTTTGGGCGCACGGCAGGGCTCGGAAGGGAGGGAGCGCCATTTGACTTTTTGAAAGCCACGTCGTGTTTGGAGACCCCCTGATGTGTCTAAACAGTGGAAATCCCTCAATTCTAGCTCCAACCCTAATCCCAACACACCCCTAACCCTAATCCCAACCCTAATCGTAACCTAAATCCCAACCCTAATTCCAACCCTAATTGTAACCCTAACTCTAATTGTAACCCTAACCCTAATTCTAACCCTAACCCTAATTCTAACCCTAATTATAACCCTAACCCTAAGGCTGGGTTCATTTTGAGTTTTACCAGCCCGTTCAACACATAGCGTTGACGGGCTGGTAACGGTATAGCATAACGCGATCGCGTTATGCTATACCCGCTAGCGCAGAGGAATCAGCAGATGATTCATCTGCGCTAGCGGTGACGGAGCCCAGACGCTGCAGCCCGCGTCCGAGGCTCCGTCACTGAATGATGGCACGTCGCAAACGCATGCCGCTTTACGGCATGCGTCGCGATGCGCCCTCAAATGGGGGTGAATGGCAGCGTTAACGGACTGCGTTACACCGCGTTATACCGCGGTGTAGCGCAGTCCGTCTAACGGACTGCCATAACGCAGTATGAACCCAGCTTAACCCTAACGCTAATTATAACCCTAACCCTAATGCTAACCCTAACCTAATTATAACCCTAACCCTAATTATAACCCTAACCCTAATTATAACCCTAACCCTAACAGAAAAATGAAAATAAATATAATTTCTATTTTTTATTATATGTCCCTAACTAAGGGGGTGATAAATGGGGGGGTTATGTACTGTTTTTTTTATTTTGATCACTGTGATAGTTTATCACAGTGATCAAAATGCACTTTCTGGAGAATGAATGAAACTTTTTTTGAATCTGCCGCCAAGCAGATCGGCGGGCGCACTGCGCATGCGCCCGCCATTTTTTTTGTGCAGGAAGAAGACCGGGATGATCGGAGGCCAGGGGGACCTGCCAGAGGACACCAGTAAGTATAGGGGGGGTTCAGGGGGACACGGGGACCCTCATTTTCTCCCCTCTGATGTGCGATCACATCAGAGGGGAGAGAAATCATTTTTTTTTTTTTTGCGATCGCGGCTATGCTTGCATAGCCGCGATCGCAACACCGGGATCGGTGAATACCGACCCGGATCATGTTCTCTGGGGTCTCGGCTATATTTGCCCATCCCCCCACCAGCACAGCGGCACATAGCGGCGGGCGCACTGAGCATGCGCCCGCCATTTTCTTAACAGCGCCAGCACCGGGGACAACGGAGGGCCCGGGGACCACATGGACTGGATCGGGGGCTACATGGGGGTCCGATGACATCAGGGGACAGAGAAATTAAATGGCACATCAGATTTTTTTTTTTTTTGTTGCGGTCGCCGTTATAGGGTTAATAACGGCGACCGCAACATCGGGTCGGTAAAAACCGACCCGATTCATGTTCTCTGGGGTCTCGGCTACCCCCGGTAGCCGAGACCCCGGAGAAAATGCGCCTCTGGGGGGCGCTATTCACTTTTTCCACAGCGCCGTTAATTAACGGCGATGTGGTTTAAGTACCCTTAATGACCGCCGTTAAAAGGCGTATCGGCGGTCATTAAGGGGTTAATCTGACCAATCCTCTCATCCAGAGACATCATCACCGACTTCGACCAATTAATAACAAGACCGGAGTAAGTCCCTAAAGACTGAATCACCTCCATTGCTGAAGGCAGGGATTCTGAAGCATTGGGTAAAAAGAGTAAAGTATCGTCAATGTATAACGCAATTTTATTTTCTAACACTCGTCTTTTAAACCTCTCTATACCGGAATGTTTCCATATCAAAATCGCCAAGGGTTCAATAACCAATGGGAAGAGCAAAGGCGACAATGGGCAACCCTGTCTTGTACCTCTCCCCAGTATACATAATTCTGATAGAAAGCCATTCATCCTTATTTTTGCCGCAGGGTTGGTATATAAGATTGGTTTCTAATCTATAAACCTTTACCCTATGTTAAATTCATGTAAGACTGAGCACAAAAATCCACATTCCACGCTGTCAAAAAATTTGGCAGTATCTAAGGAGCAAATAACTCCCCTGAGTTATCAATAATGGGCCCCATATAAGCTCCATACAGAATAATGGACTCATATAATGCTCCATTCAGTATAATGGGCTCCATATAATACTCCATACAGAATGGGCCCCATATAATGCTCCATACAGTAAAATAGGCTCCATATAATACTCCATACAGAATGGGCCCTATATAATGCTCCATACAGAAAAATTGGCTCCATATAATGCTCCATACAGAATAATGGGCCCTGTATAATGCTCCATACAGAATGGGCCCCATATAATGCTGCATACAGAAAGGCCCTGTATAATGCTCCATACACAATATTGGCCCCATATAATGCTCCATACAGAATGGGCCCTGTATAATGCTCGATACATACAAAAAAAATCAAATACTTACCTCTTCCCGCCGCAGGGCTGGTCTCATTAGCTACTTCTGTCTCTCTGTAGTGCTCAGTACAGAGGCCACTTTGTAGTGACGTAATCACGCTCTCTGCCCTGAGATGTCACAGAGTTAGAAGAGACAGCAACTGCTGAGGAAGATGGAGAGGTATTTCAAACAGTTTAAAGCACGAGGGTGGCCTAGTGCTAGGCCCTATTGCGTGCTGGTGTCACCGACAGCGAGTGGGCCCCAACACTTGGTGATGACGGCGGCCCTGCCTGCCTGCAAGGGTCCACCTCCGGGCCCAGTGCAGCTGCACCGGCGTTATCTCCGCCCCTGCTCATATATTTCTGCATTTGTGGATGCGTCCCACTTGTCCTAGACTCATACAGGGATTCTGTTATGTTTCGGTAGCTGAGGAGAAACTGCAAAAAATAGCCAAAGTAGCAATACACCAGAGAGGCTGGAAACTATTGGATTGCAGTAACCTAAACTAACCGCAACACTAGAAGCAGCCGTGGAGCGTACCTACGGTGATCCTAGACGCCTCGTCACAGCCGGAGAGATAGCTACACCTAAAGGCAGAAAGATGAATGCTATCTACCCCGGAGCAGAATCCCCAAAGAAATAGGAAGCCCCCGAACATGTAATGGCAGTTAGACAAGAAGAAAACACGGACACAGACAGAAAATAGAATGAGCAAACGCTGGGGCCCAATCTGTCTAGATAGAAAAGTATAGGAAAGAATTCTGACTGCAAGCCAAAAAAACCCTGACAAAAATACCAACACTTCTGATTAACAAAAAACTTGAGATCACACGATCTCTACCATCTATACCAACACTTCTGATTAACAAAAAACCTGAGATCACACAATCTCTACCATCTAAATCAGATCTCTGGTGTAACACCCAGCAACACAGCAAACAAAAAGCGACAAAGGAACAAAGGAAAAATGCAAACACAGAATGAGCAAAACTGCAGCGCAAGACTCCAAAAGGGGACCAGGCTGCAGTCCACTGCAAGCAGCAAACCAGCAGTGAAAATCCAAAAGAGGAAAAACAAAACAAAACACTAATCTGAATGAGAGCAGGAAAGCAAGATGTGCTCCAAGCAAGAGCAGGAGGAACAATTGATTACCGGCAAGGCTGCTGGGAACTCAGGTCACTTATATCATACCATTCAGAGCCATCTGAAGGCCATTCAGTAATTAGTTCATTACCCTCAGTAACCACTGGAGGGAGCCCCAGCTCAGAAGTCGCCTCCAAGGTATTCACAACAGTACCCCCCCCTTGAGGAGGGGTCACAGAAACCTCACCTGCGCAACCAGGCCGATCAGGATGAGCTCAATGATAGGCACGGACAAGTCTCCCAGCATGGATGTCCGAAGCAAACACCCAAGAATTGTCCTCCTGACCATAACCTCTCCACTTAACCAAATACTGGAATCTCCGTCTAGCAAAACGAGAATCCAATATTTTCTCAACCACATACTCCAAATTGCCCCCAACGAAAACAGGATCAGGAGGCGCAGCCATAGGAACCACTGGCTCGATAAACCTCTTCAATAAGGACTTGTGGAACACGTTATGGATCTTAAATGTCCCTGGAAGAAGCAAACGGAAGGAAACAGGATTAATAATTTCCATGATCTTATAAGGTCCAATGAACCTTGGCTTAAATTTTGGAGATGCAACCTTCATAGGGATATTTCTTGAGGACAACCAAACCAAGTCCCCCACTTTAAAACGAGGACCATCAGTCCTATGCCGGTTGGCAAACCGCTGGGCCTTCTCTTGAGAGAGAGACAACCTCTCCACTACCTGGTCCCAAATCTGCTGCATACGCTGCACAATAGAGTCAACCCCCGGACAGACAGAAGCCTCCGCCTGTCCAGAAGAAAATCGAGGGTGAAACCCAGAATTGCAGAAAAATGGAGACATCAAGGTGGCAGAGCTAGCCTATTATTAAGAGCAAACTCCGCCAAAGGCAAAAAAGAGACCCAGTCATCCTGATCAGCAGACACAAAACATCTCAAACAAGTCTCCAAGGTCTGGTTTGTTCTCTCGGTTTGTCCATTGGTCTGAGGGTGAAATGCAGAGGAGAAAGATAACTGAACACCAAGTTTAGAACAAAATGTCCTCCAAAATCTGGAAACAAGCTGAACTCCTCTGTCAGACACAATATTCTCAGGAATGCCATGTAACCGAACCACGTGCTGAAAGAACAAAGACACCAATTCGGAGGAGGAAGGCACAAGATGTATCATCTTGGAAAACCTATCACAGATTACCCAGATAACGGTCATTCTCTGAGAGACAGGAAGGTCGGAAATAAAATCCATAGAAATATGGGTCCATGGCCTCTTGGGTACAGGTAATGGCATTAAAAAACCACTAGAACGAGAGCAAGGCTTGGAACGAGAGCAAGTCCCACAGGACTGCACAAAGTCCCTGACGTCACGAGACAAAGTAGGCCACCAAAAGGACCGACTCACCAAATCTCTGGTACCAAAAATCCCGGGATGACCAGCCAACGCAGAACAATGAATCTCAGACATCACACTCTTTTTCCACTGGTCTGGTACAAACAATTTCCCAACAGGGCAGCGCTCAGGTTTATCCTCCTGACACCCCTCCAGAGCCAGTCTCAAATTGGGCGAGATGGCAGAAAGAACTACACCCTCTTTCAAAATAACAGCAGGATCAGATAACTCAGGAGAATCCGCAAAGAAACTCCTCGAGAGGGCATCCGCCTTAACATTCTTAGTGCCCGAAAGTAAAAAAGAAACCACAAAATTAAAACGTGTGAAAAACAAGGCCCACTGGCCTGTCTAGGATTAAGTCGCTTGGCTGACTCGAGATAAACCAGGTTCTTATGGTCCTTGAGGACCACCACCTGATGTTTGGCTCCTTCCAGCCAATGTCTCCACTCTTCAAAGGCCCACTTCATGGCCAATAACTCCCGATTACCCACGTCATAATTACGTTCAGTTGGAGAAAATTTTCGAGAGAAAAAGGCAGAAGGGTTACTCTTAGAGGTCTCTGGATCCCTTTGGGACAGAACGGCACCTGCCCCAATGTCAGAGGCATCAACCTCCACCTGAAACGGTTTAGAGAAACATCAGGCTGCTGTAGAACAGGAGCAGAAATGAATCTCTGCTTAAGGCCGGAGTCACACACAACAACAAAAAATCGGACCGTTTTAGTCGGTCGATTATCGGACCAAGATGTAATGAACAGACATCCGTCTGGCATCCGATTTCCTTCAAAGATGTGATTTAGTCGCATCTGAGCGTAGTTGTAACATCCGATTTACATCCGACTTGCGAGATTTTCTCGCAGGCTTGCAAAACCGACATATAATGGATCCAAATGAATAGTATTAAATCACAAAAGAAAGAATAGATATATACACATAGAACACACATATATATATATATCTACATGTCATTGTGACATATATATACATATATTTATAGTTCATACACTTCTACATACTGTAATAGCCGCTAATTCAATTGTCGGCTTTTGTGAAATGACAGAACCCGACATGAAATGACACATGGTTTGAACCCAATCACAGATGGCCTGAACCTTGACCGGGTCCATTTCAATAACAGACGGAGACAAAATGAATCCCAGAAAAGAGACCTTCTGTACGCCAAAAAGACACTTTGATCCCTTCACATACAGTGCATTCTCTCTCAAAATCTGGAACACAGTCCGAACATGTTTCACATGAGAGTCCAGTCGTTGGAAAAAATCAAGTTATCATCCAAATAAACAATCAGAAATTTATCTACAAAATCCCTGAAAATATCATTCATGAAGGATTGGAAGACGGAAGGGGCATTAGTAAGCCCAAAAGGCATCACTAGGTACTCAAAATGCCCCTCTGGGGTATTAAACGCCGTCTTCCATTCATCCCCGTGCTTAACGTGAATAAAGTTATACGCCCCCTGAGGTCAAGCTTGGTAAACCAACTAGCACTTTTCACTCTGGAAAATAGGTCAGAAATCAAAGGTAACGGATATTGATATTTAACAGTGATCTTATTCAGGAGGCGATAGTCAATACACGGCCTCAATGAACCATCCTTGTTGGCCACAAAGAAAAAACCGGCGCCCAAGGGTGAGGAGGATGGTCTGATATGACCCTTCTCCAATGACTCCTTGATATAAGATCGCATAGCATCGTGTTCAGGTGCAGATAAATTAAAAAGGCGACCTTTAGGAAATTTACCACCAGGCACTAACATCAATAGCGCAATCATAGCTCCTGTGAGGAGGTAAGGATGCAGATTTACTTTCACTAAACACATCAGAAAAATCAGTCAAAAAGTCAGGAACATCCTGAGACTGGGGAAGGCAGAAAAAACAGGAGTGTGAGTACTGACACATTGGCAACCCCAACTGGTCACAGACACAGATTTCCAATCCAAAACAGGATTATGAGTCTGTAACCAAGGGAAACCCAGTACAATAATGTCATGCAGATTATGCAACACCAGAAATTTGCAACTCTCCTGATGATCTGGTTCAACCCTCATTATCACCTGAGTAGAAAACTGGGTTTATTCTTCGCCAAAGGGGTAGAATCAGTGCCCAGCAAAGGAATAGACTTCCACAGGGATATCATGTGAAACCCACAACGTTTGGCAAAGTCAAAATCCATCAGGTTAATAGCTGCTCCTGAATCAACAAAAGCCTGAACCGAAAATGTGGACAGGGAGCAAATCAGGGTAACAGTCAACAGAAATTTAGTCTGAACACTACCCAAGACAACTGAGCTCGCAAAACATCTTCCCCGCTTAGGGCAGACGGAAATAGCATGAGAGGCGTCACCACAGTAGAAACATAACCAATTGCGCTTACGAAACTCATGACGCTGTACCCCAGAAGTCACTCCATCACACTGCATGGGCTCAGGAGCTGAACCACAAGGCAACACTATCTCACGCACAGGGCCGCCATCAGGCCATTATTACCCGTACTGGTGTAAGGGGCCCGGGAGCTGGAGGGGCCCGCAGTCAGAATTTTCATAAACCGCAGCGGTGTGTGTGTGGAGGCACTGGAGGGAGCAGGAGTCACTGTGACAGACAGCTGGGAGAGGAAGCCAGTGCTGAGCAACAGGAGGGCGGGACTTTCCAGCATCCAATCCGGGCTGAGCGCGGGCTTACAGTATTCTCCCCATTACACATTCACCAGTGAGTCACTGATAGAGTTGAGCGATACTTTCCGATATCCAAAAGTATCGGAATCGGAATGGTATCGCCGATACCCAAAAAATATCGGCGATACCCGATACCGGAAATCCAATGTAAGTCTATGGGAACAAAATATCGGAATTAAAAAAAAAAACATTCTTGCCTTGTTGGTTAATTGTACATGAAGAAAAACAACAAAGAGTAATGTAGAATGTATTGGGGAAGGTTGAGGAGACATTAAAGGCATAGATGTTTAACCAATCAAATGGAATAGCATAAATATTTTTTTTTTTTTAAAGATGTTCGGATTGACGAAGAAATTGACAATGTTGTTAACTTTTTTTCTATTTTGGCAAATATGTATATTTCACAACTTCCATGCTCTTCACCTTTTTAACTTTTGACACACTTTCTCCTTCATAATCTTCAGCAGCATCATCTTTTTCATCAAATTATTCTTCATCTTCACCTTCTTTATCTTCTTAAACTTCTTGCTATTCATCTTTTTGTTAACATTACTCATATTCTTCTTATTAAACTATTATTCTTCATATTGTACTTCATCTTCTTCATCATATTCTTATTTGTGACAGAGATTCCTGTACTTGTAATCTGTAAAAGTATGAATTTTTCATCCTTCCATTCTTGCTGTCACAAAAGATTTAAATTACAACAGTATTTGTCCGTGTTCAGTTTAGCCTGCAGCAGCAGGCATTTTCCAGGGGCACCACGAGGAGGAACGGACTCACCCCCATACACTGCTTAGTCTTCTTCTGCTTATAATTTAGAGCATATATTTTGCTCTTCATTTTGGTCTTATACTTCATGTTCTTCTGCTTTTTGATCTTCTGCTTATTGTTCTTCAGTCTCTTTTCTGTATCTTGTAGTTTGTCTTAACCTTCTAGTCCTGTTGGGTAATCTTTTATTTCTTCTTTGTGATGGTGTTTAGGCTGGTTGGCTTGATGCTCGTCGTCCTTGTGGTCGTCATCTTCTTCGGGTGGTCATCAGGGTCGTCGTCTTCATTGTTGGAGATCCAGAGTGATTACCCAAAAAAACATTTAAAAAATCTTCAATTTGTACTGTTGTCTCGCTGGTACAGAACCCCTTCTAGACTGGCGAAGATGTACTCCACTTGTACTGATGAGTGCTGGCGCTGCGGCAGTGGCTATGGCTCCTTCGTCCACATTTGGTGGGAATGCCCCAAGATAGTCCCAATTTGGAGGGAGGTGGGGTTATTGTTTTCCAAATTTAGTGGGAGATCCGTCTCAATCACATTAGAAATGGCCCTTCTATCAATGATCCCGGAAGGGTGCAGCTCATTAAAAAAGGACTCCTGCATTTCTTTCTGCAGGCGGTCCGTCAATTAATCCCTAGGTGTTGGAGATCTATCCATGCACCCTCGAGAATCCAATGGGTGGAACTCATGGACGACATACGTTACATGGAGGAGCTTAGGGCAGCCGATGCAGGAGGTCTGAGTCCTATCTGCGAATGTGGAGTGAGTGGGTGACATTTAGGGGCTCTCCGGAGTTCCGGGATTGGCTCTCTCGGGGCTGTTGAGGCTTCCAGGGGTAGAGGTGGGTGGCGGTGAATAGACTTTCTGATGGATATAGACAATGAGTGGCTGGGTGGACATGCGAGAGTCGGACCTTTCTCTATCTTTGTTCTTCTATGGTCTTTTCTTCCTTTTCTCTTCTTTTTCCTTTTCTTTGGCTTTTGCTTTTCTTTACTCTTTTCAGTTTCTTCTTATATTTTCCTTTTATGGTGGATGCTGCCTCTCTCATTCTGTTCTTGAAGTTTATTAAAGCAAAGTGCCTGGGTATTGTGAACAATGTTCCTATGAGTTTACCAGAGCCCGGAATACTACTGAATGCTATGTTTCTAAACATTACTGTATAATTCGGTGCTGGAGGTTGTCTTATGTTCTAGATGTACTTGCTCTGTTTCATTGCCGAGAGAGGCGCTGCACTATAACTGTTTACGCAACCTGTTTGTTGCATTTTGTATTACATAAATGCTATAATAAAAACTATTTGAACCATAAAAAATCTTCAATTTGTAAATGTAGCAGAAGGTACAAGAGCCAATGCAAGTAACGAGGACCAGCTGACTGTGCTGGAACCCGGAGGGGCAGCAGAAGGAAAAGAGCCAATGGCACAACCGAGGACCAGCTGACGTTACTGGGACACGGTTACTAAGCAGGAGGTACCTGTGCTCCAAAGCACTACCAAGGACCAGCAGACGTTGCTGGAACTCGGATACCGAGATGGAGGCACCTAGGCCAAAGGCACTGCGGAGAACCAGTTGACGGTACTGGAACCCGGACGGGTAGCAGAAGGTACAAGAGCCAATGCAAGTAACGAGGACCAGCTGACTGTGCTGGAACCCGGAAGGGCAGCAGAAGGAAAAGAGCCAATGGCACAACCGAGGACCAGCTAACGTTACTGGGACACGGTTACTAAGCAGGAGGTACCTGTGCTCCAAAGCACTACCAAGGACCAGCAGACGTTGCTGGAACTCGGATACCGAGATGGAGGCACCTAGGCCAAAGACACTGCGGAGAACCAGTTGACGGTACTGGAACCCGGACGGGTAGCAGAAGGTACAAGAGCCAATGCAAGTAACGAGGACCAGCTGACTGTGCTGGAACCCGGAGGGGCAGCAGAAGGAAAAGAGCCAATGGCACAACCGAGGACCAGCTAACGTTACTGGGACACGGTTACTAAGCAGGAGGTACCTGTGCTCCAAAGCACTACCAAGGACCAGCAGACGTTGCTGGAACTCGGATACCGAGATGGAGGCACCTAGGCCAAAGGCACTGCGGAGAACCAGTTGACGGTACTGGAACCCGGACGGGTAGCAGAAGGTACAAGAGCCAATGCAAGTAACGAGGACCAGCTGACTGTGCTGGAACCCGGAGGGGCAGCAGAAGGAAAAGAGCCAATGGCACAACCGAGGACCAGCTGACGTTACTGGGACACGGTTACTAAGCAGGAGGTACCTGTGCTCCAAAGCACTACCAAGGACCAGCAGACGTTGCTGGAACTCGGATACCGAGATGGAGGCACCTAGGCCAAAGGCACTGCGGAGAACCAGTTGACGGTACTGGAACCCGGACGGGTAGCAGAAGGTACAAGAGCCAATGCAAGTAATGAGGACCAGCTGACTGTGCTGGAACCCGGAGGGGCAGCAGAAGGAAAAGAGCCAATGGCACAACCGAGGACCAGCTGACGTTACTGGGACACGGTTACTAAGCAGGAGGTACCTGTGCTCCAAAGCACTACCAAGGACCAGCAGACGTTGCTGAACTCGGATACCGAGATGGAGGCACCTAGGCCAAAGGCACTGCGGAGAACCAGTTGACGGTACTGGAACCCGGACGGGTAGCAGAAGGTACAAGAGCCAATGCAAGTAACGAGGACCAGCTGACTGTGCTGGAACCCGGAGGGGCAGCAGAAGGAAAAGAGCCAATGGCACAACCGAGGACCAGCTGACGTTACTGGGACACGGTTACTAAGCAGGAGGTACCTGTGCTCCAAAGCACTACCAAGGACCAGCAGACGTTGCTGGAACTCGGACGGGTAGCAGAAGGTACCCATGGAAATTTAAGTTGACAGGCCGTGAGCCGGCCGCAGTTACCGAATCCCACAGTACTACAGTGGGTGATTGTCCTATTGTCACAACGGAAACAGCTTTTATTTGCATATCCCGCAGCACACATAGGAAGCACCTAAACTCCAGGCACCATAGAGTCGGCTAACCCGACCGCAACACGACAGGACAACTTATTGGAGGCTAAGTGACGTTTACACTGACAGGAAACAGATGGCGTGCTGTAACCAGTCTGGGCAGGAGTGAGTACCCGTGCCAATGACACTTCCGAGCAACAACTGTCGGTGTTGGAGCCCAGGGATGAGAAGAGAACCGGTTGGAGGCAGCAGGACTTTTTGCCGTTCACACAGCAGGGAACAGCTGACATTACTGAACCCCAGTAACACAGGAGCAAGTGTTGACTGTGCTAACAGCACTTCCGAGCAACAACTGGCGGTGTTGGAGCCCAGGGATGAGAAGAGAACAGGGTGGAGGCAGCAGGACTTTTTGCCGTTCACACAGCAGGGGAACAGCTGACATTACTGAACCCCAGTAACACAGGAGCAAGTGTTGACTGTGCTAACAGCACTTCCAAGCAACAACTGGCGGTGTTGAAGCCCAGGGATGAGAAGAGAACAGGGTGGAGGCAGCAGGACTTTTTGCCGTTCACACAGCAGGGGAACAGCTGACATTACTGAACCCCAGTAACACAGGAGCAAGTGTTGACTGTGCTAACAGCACTTACAGGCAACAACTGGCGGTGTTGGAGCCCAGGGTCAAGGAGGATGTTTAAATACTAGATCAAGTAATTTCCTTGTTACCTGTCAATTTTAAAAGTCTATACTTCAAACAAGAGAAAGATAACCTTTACTACCATAAGATGATGATTTCATTTAAACTAATATCTAGATAAATAAAGAATTGACAAACATAAACACATACATTAACATGTTGAACAGCAATGCAAACCACAAAATAAATTAGTTAAGGAATCTGCTATAACGGTTGTACATAAAAGCATACAAGTACATATCTGAATCCATTAATGATGGATAAGTAACAGTATGTACACCATTTTTATTGTATAGACAATGAATGTCTGACTTCAAAACATCATCAGCATTACAAGTTATCTGTGACATTACTAAAAATGTTACATTTGCTGAATAATGTCACTAAACAGTTTATACAAAATTATACAATATCCATCATGTAATACTCATAATATGTGGCAATAATCATTTTTATTAACAAACATAACCTTTAAAAAGTGCATAGTGCATAGTGAAAATTGCTATTTATGCCTGACTGTCGACTTGCAAGCATGACAACGGATAGATAAGGTATATATAGATGAGACTGCATAGCCACAGATGGTGAATGGCGATGTAATACTGTACCTCAATAAAGTGTGCGTCACTACTACATAATTTTTTTTATATAGCTTATAAACAGGGTACGTGGATGTATGCTTGCGCCTTTGTTTTGACGCACAGACTGCCTTCCTGCTGAGACGCGTTGGGTAGTGAACAGTTGTGTGCAGTGTTCACTGTAGTCTGAGGTTTTCCTTTTTGGAGTGCAGATCACGCTCCAGTTAGTTCTTCAACCACTGCTGGTTGTAGTCTGCTGAGCGTGTGTCATCCTTGAAATTTTTCTCTAATTGTTGCTGCTCCATTCTATTACAAATAAATAAAATCTATTAGTGTGACGCGCTTCCATCCGTATACAATACATTGGTTGCAAACACTATAGAAGTACACAAAGGGGCGTTTCACACCTACTGAACAGTTGTGTGCAGTGTTCACTGCAGTCTCTGCGGAATAACCACACTTAGGCCTTATAACTTTTCAGACTTTCTTTATCAATCTACCAAGATGAAGAAGGCAGGGAGTAAGGCACGTGGTCGTGGCCGTGGAGTTTCTTCAGGGAGAGGACGTGGGGATTCTGTGGCTGCTGCGGCCCCCAGTGACACAGCATCCACCAGTTTTCCCCGTGAGCGTTCCTTTATGCGCACTTTTGTAGGAGCTCGGAGTACCCCCCTGCTGCAGGAAGAACAAATTGAAGCCGTTGTTGGTTGGATGTCAGCCAATGCATCGACTTCAATTGCTTCCACCTCCTCTCAGGACCACAGCACTGTTGAGCAACCATCTGTCTCTTCACCGCCTGCAAATTGCCCAGCAGTCAGAGAGTTCTGTACAGGAGCCAGCTGAGTGTCTGCTTCTGTTCTCAGAATCTATTGGCTTGCAAACAGGGGCCCAGCCAAGCAGCATTCTGTAATGTGAAGAAGAGGGAGTATGCAGTGATGCGCAACAGCTGTGTCTCTCTGAATCTGAAGAGGCGGGTGAGACAGTGCCGATGGTCAGCACACCGCAGAACGCATCTGATGATGATGAGACTCAGGTGCCAGTTTCTGTTGAGCATGGTGCTGGCCAGACCACCCAACAGCAGCAGGTGTTGGAAGAGGGTAGTGGAGATGATGAGGTCCAAGACCCAACATGGCGTGAGGAACAGGAAGGTGGTGGGAGCTGCTCAGAGGAATCCTAATAATAATAATATTAATTTATATAGCGCCATCATATTACGCATCGCTTTACAGTTTTGCAGTTTAAGAACACAAGTCATAAGTAACAACGTTAACAATACAATAATTTAAGCTAAATAAGTCGCCCCTGCTCGTGACAGCTTACAATGTACAATG
The DNA here is from genome assembly GCA_033576555.1 of Oophaga sylvatica. Taxonomy (NCBI): domain Eukaryota; kingdom Metazoa; phylum Chordata; class Amphibia; order Anura; family Dendrobatidae; genus Oophaga; species Oophaga sylvatica. The sequence continues at coordinate 21,914 of JARQOD010000068.1, read as the reverse complement.
AGGTGGGGGAGATACAAAGTATAGGTGTTTATATACAATGGTGCATTTACAATGATGGTCCAGCCATCTTAAGGGAGTGAGGGATGGAGATAGTGAATGGGCTAGAGACACACACACACATACACACTTACACAGAATACATAGAATGACTTTGATTAGTGAATGTGATAGGCCGCTCTGAACAAATGTGTTTTGAGGGAGCGCCTGAAACCATGCAAATTGTGGATAGTCCTAATTTCTTGGGGTAGAGCATTCCAGAGGATTGGCGTAGCGCGGGAGAAGTCTTGGAGTCGAGAGTGGGAGGTACGTATTAGTGCAGAGGTTAGTCGAAAGTCGTTTGCAGAGCGCAGCAGTCGGTTAGGCCGATAGATAGAAATGAGGGAGGAGATGTAGGAGGGGTGCTGCACTGTGGATAGCTTTGTGGCTGAGAACCAGTACTTTGGTTGAAAGCTGGAGAGGCCTAGAGAAGTGGTTAGTGATAGAAGGAAGATAGAGGAAGACATTGCCCCAACGGTACAAACAGGAGGGAGAGTTAGGCTGCAGACTCGGTTGCCTGTAGCCTCCAGTTTGGCACCTGTTCGTAGCAGTTGTCTTCCAAAAGTCAAAACGTGCGCTCCCAGGACTTGCACTGCGTGGTCCTTTTTTCACACACTTGCACATGATATTTGCTATGTCAAATGCAAGCTGTGTAATCAAAAATTAAAAATAGCTAAAAGTGTCAGTCACCTCAATACCACAAATATGTGGAAACATGTGCGGACAAAGCACGTAGTTGAGTTACAAAGACACACTGGAGATGTAGGCCAACCTACAGCAGCACCTACATCTTCAGGTTGTGTTGAATCCTCTTCATCGAGCTCACACACAGCTGGTTCTGCTTCCTCACAGGATCGCCATGGAAGAACCTCGGTCACTGTTGTCCAGAGACAAAGTGTTATTCCACACACAGCAGCAAGTTCCCTGTCATCCTCACACTCCCAGGCCACAAAACAGCCATCGGTAGCACAGGCATGGGATAAAAGACGGCCATACTCCGCAAACCATGCACGAGCACAGGCTCTGAATGCTGGCATTGCAAAACTCCTGTCCCTTGAAATGCTGTCATTCAGGCTGGTGGAGACAGACAGTTTCCGTAACTGAATATCATTGTCAGTCCCACAATACAATGTGCCAAGCCGATTTAATTTCAGCAGGCAAGCCGTCCCTGGTCTGCAAAAGCATGTTGAGGGAAAAATTAAACATGCGCTACTAAACGCCCTCAGTAGCAAGGTCCACCTGGCCACCGATGCGTGGACCAGTACCCATTGTTATGATCTGCTACAACCAGTAAGGAAAGAAGGGAATTCTGTCCCTACAATACAACTAAGCTGAATCCCTACGATGTAACGGGGAACCTGATCCTGCGACCAGACCCGCTAAAGTCCTCATCTAGTGTGAACGAAGACCTATAGTTGCGAGGGAGGAATCCCTACAAGATCTAGGGACTGGGAGAAAAGGTGGACACCTCCTAACATAAATTGTAGCATGGATAATTAAACAGAAAAAAAAATACTTTGCGATCCTAACATCAAGCAAAACTGACTGATTAAGGCACCTAAGCACCCGGCTAGCTTAACAGTAGATAATACAATGAAGTCAAGCAAAGCCAGAAGGGCGGAGCCAGACTAAATAGGGAAAAAAGGTCATGTGACCAGCAAACTGAAACAAAACCTTACAAGAGGGTTCTAACACCCATGGCCAGGGACAATACCTTTCCCTCACTGCCCATTGGGTCAATGTTGTGTAGCCGGGTACTGATCTTGCGAGTGGCGCTGTACGTGTTCTGCCAACTCCAAGGATTGCAGGAATCAAGTCTGTACCCATTGACTCCTCCTCCTACTCCAGTTCCTCAGAATCATCGCTGCAGGAGCCGTCACGGTCTACCTCCACATGGACCCGTGAACGTTTACCTGTTGCGACCGATATGAGCACAGCCGTGTCCAAATGTCAACAGGCCGTCCTGAAATTAATTTCCATGGGGAATCTTAGACACACAGCGCAGGAGCTCTGTAATGCCATAAAGCAGGAGAGCGACGTGTGGTTTTTGGAAGCGAATCTACAGGCAGGCTTGGTAGTGTGTGACAATGGCCGAAATCTGGTGGCAGCTCTGGGCCTTGGCAACCTCACTCACATAGCATGTCTGTCATATGTGCTCAACTTGGTCGTGCAGAGTTTTTTGAGGGACTATCCGGATCTTGATGCACTGCTGCACAAGGTCCGCCTAGAGTGCGCTCACTTGCGACGTTCCAGCATGGCCAGATCGCTGATTGCAGCTCTGCAACGCAGATTTCGCCTTCATGAACATTGCATCATATGTGACGTACCCACCAGGTGGAATTCCTCGTTACATATGTTGGAGCGGTTGTGTGAGCAGCAGCCAACAGTAATGGAGTATCAGCTGCATCAGGCGCAATCAACTCGCAATTTGCGCCGTTCACACTTCACCACTACTGAGTGGGCCTCTATAATAAGAATAATAATAATAATCTTTATTTAATAGCGCCATAATATTCCGCAGTGCTTTACAGTTTAACAGTTTCAAAACACAAGTCATAAGTAACAACGTTAACAATACAATAATTAAAGCAAAATCAGCCGCCCCTGCTGGTGAAAGCTTACAATCTACAATGAGGTGGGAGATACAAAGTACAGGTGTTTATATACAATGGTGTTTTTACAATGATGGTCCAGCCATTTTAAGGGAGTGAGGGATGCATGGAGATAGTGAATGGGCTACACACACAGACTTACACATAGAATGACTTTGATTAGTGAATGTGATAGGCCACTGTGAACAAATGTGTTTTGAGGGAGCGCCTGAAACCATCCAAATAGCGGATAGTCCTAATTTCTTGGGTAGAGCATTCCAGAGGATTGGCGCAGCGCGGGAGAAGTCTTGGAGTTGGAGTGGGAGGTACGGATTAGTGCAGAGGTTAGTCGAAGGTCGTTTGCAGAGTGCAGCAGTCGGTTAGGCCGATAAATATAAATGAGGGAGGAGATGTAGGGGGGTGCTGCACTGTGGAGAGCTTTGTTGGTGAGAACCAGTAATTAGAATTGGATCCTATAATGAATGGGCAGCCAGTGTAATGAGTGGCGAAGGACTCTATGAAGGACATCTGCCACGTTTTGCGTGCGTTTGATGAGTCAACGCGGATGGCGAGTGCAGATGATGCACTAGTCAGCCTGACTGTCCCCCTCATCTGCCTGCTTCAAAAAACACTGCAAGCACTAAGGCATGAGGTTTTTGAAGAGGTGGAGGATGAGGAGTCACAAATTCCATCACCTTCTGGACAGTCAGCGCAACGTGGTTCCTCACAAAGGGCTGGAGGACTTTCAAAGTACCATGCTGTATCAACAATTGAACCTCCAGAGTCGCTGTCTATATTTTCATAACCATTCCAAACTTTTAATGTATTTACAAAGCACATAATGTACAGTTTTTGTCTATCCTTTTGTAATGCTATTGTGTTTCCATAAAGTGATGTTACAGAATTATGATACAATGTTTTTAAATTTTATGAGTTTTAAATTTTGTAAATTTTTATGTATTTGAAGGACTTTGTGAGGAGGATGAGGAGGAGTCAATGGAGGAGGAAGACATCGCTCCAGAGGGAGGTAGATAACGCTCTAGTCAGTATGTAGAGCAAGGGTGGGGTGATGCACAGCAGGCAGAGATGACCCTCTTGCAGGGACAACGTTTTTTGGCCAGTTGGGAGTCTGCAGCACATGGTTGATTTCATGCTGCAGTGCCTGAGAAACGACCGCCGCATCGAACACATTCACACCACGTCTGATTATTGGGTGTACACCCTCCTAGACCCTCGCTACCGGGACAACTTACAAAGCCTCATCACACCGTTGAACCGGGAGCGTAAAATGCGGAAGTAACAAGACACACTGGTGCAATCCATAATGTTCTCCATTCCAGCCGAGAGCACTGCTGCTGCTACTGCTTTACAAAGCAGCTCTGTGCGTCGAGGCAGTGGAGACAGCTCTGCAACAGAGGGAGCACAAGCAGCGCCTCTGCACAGGGCAAGAACAGTATGTTCCAAATGTGGCGAAGTTTTTGGCAGCGCCACCAATGTCTACACCATCCGAGATGGCTCCAGTCAGCAGGAGGCAACATTTCCGTAAGATGGTGACAGACTACATGTCTTGCCCTCTCAGTGTACTCCCAGATGACTCTTCCCCATTCAAGTTTTGTGTCTCTAAGCTGGATACATGGCCAGAGCTTAGCCAGTATGCATTGGAGGTGCTGGCTTGCCCTGCTGCCAGTGTATTATCAGAGCGCGTCTTTACTGCTGCAGGTGGTGTACTAACAGACCGTTGCATGCGACTATCCTCCGATAATGTAGAACGGCTTACTTTTCTGAAAATGAACTAGGCATGGATCTCGCCTGAATTTGCCTGTCCGGTTTCAGATTAACTAACTGGTTGGCAACGTTTTCCATGTCTCCTGTTATGTTCATCTTTCTACCACCTGAACTATACTCCCTGGGCTACAACACTGCCAGTTGCTGCTCAGAAGTGTCGTGTCCACAGACCAATACACAAGCTATAGTGATAGTGGGGTTCAGTAACGCCTGCTGTTCCCCTGCTGTGTGTCTGACAAAAATTAATGCTGCTAACTCCAAATTAAAGTTCAAATTAAAGTTCAAACATCTCATACTAGGCCTCAGGCTACACCCTCCTTGACCCTGGGCTCAGAAGTGTTGGATGCACAGATCAAAACAATCGATGATGTGTTTGTGGGGTTCAGTAACGCCTGCTGTTCCCCTGCTGTGTGTCCTGCAAAAATTATTGCTACCTAGCTACACATGTTGAAAAAAACATGACATGTTAAAGTGGCTAGTGCTACACATAGATATCAGGCTACACCCTTATTTCTAAGCTGTAAACAAGTCAAACGTCACATTTAAAACCATTCAATGATTAGTGTTGGTAACAAATCTGTAACAAAATAATTGTGACATATTATGGTAGATATCCACATGTCTAACACAAATGCTAACACAAAAGCATACTTATGCTATAGGGTACTGATGGTGAACCTTCTCACTCCATAACTTTGACAAATCCAACTCACATCATGCCTCAAATGCTGCAATGTTGGAAGTGCATAATGTGGGTTGAACTTTGACAACAGCTGCAGTGCGAAGGTTATCCTTCTGTGTTCTTGGCTTTTAAATAAAAGCATACAAGTAAATATAATAATACATTGTTGATTAAGGGACGTGATGTACACCTGTAATATTGTGCAAACAATGGATGTAGGACTATTCCTCTTCAACATTACTTATATTTGTGTCATTTGAAAAATACATATTTTAGTTAAAATTTAACAACCCATGTTCACTAGCTGTGAAAGGCCCCTTTGTGTACTTCTATAGTGTTTGAAACCAATGTATTGTATATGGAAGGAAGCGCGTCACACTAATAGATTTGAGTTATTTGAAATAGAATGGAGCAGCACCAATTATAGAAAAATGTCAAGGATGAGGCACTAACTGGAGCGTGATCTAACTGGAGCGTGATCTGCACTCCAAAAATGAAAACCTCTGACTACAGTAAACAGTGCACACAACTGTTCAGTAGCTGTGAAAGGCCCGTTTGTGTACTTCTATATTGTTTGCAACCAATGTATTGTATACGGATGGAAGCACGTCACAGTAATAGATTTGAATTATTTGAAATAGAATAAAGCAGCACCAATTTTAGAAAAATGACAAGGATGAGCCAGGGACAGACACTCAGCAGAGTACACGCAGCGGTGGTTGAAGTAAGTGGAGCGGGATCTACACTCCTACCAAAAATTTAAACCTCAGACTAGAGTGAACAGTGAACACAACTGTTCACTTGCTGTGAAAGGCCTTTTTGTGGACTTCTATTATGTTTGCAAGCAATGTATTGTATTTTGATGGAAGAGCGTCACACTAATAGATTTTAGTAAATTTAAAATAGAATAAAGCAGCACCAATTTTAGAAAAATGACAAGGATGAGCCAGTGACAGACGCTCAGCAGAGTACACGCAGCATTAGTTGAAGAAGTAACTGGAGCGTGATCTGCATTTAAAAAAAAAAAAAAAAAAATACCTCACAGACTGCAGTGAACACTGAAACACAACTGTTCACTATCTGTGAAAGGCTCCTTTCTGTACTTCTATAGTGTTTGCAACCAATGTATTGTATACGGATGGAAGCGCGTCACACTATAATTTCTATTGAATGGAGCAGCTAGAATTACACTAAAGAAAAAAAAAAGAGTCTGTGAGTGACACGTGCAGATGCCTACAGACAGCGTTGGATGCAGAGCAAACTGCAGCGCGTCACCTGCACTCTCACACACACACCTTGCACAGAGCTGTTAAAACAACACTGCAAGGCAAAAGGAAGCTTTACACAGCGGTTGGTAAACTAGCCTGCCTAAAGCAAAGTACACAAAATCGCAATCTCTAACTGTCCCTCAGAGTCAGCACAGCAGCGTTCTGTCCCTAACTGAGTTCACAGCACAGTGACGCTAAAATGGCGGCGGCGCCTTTTATAGTGCATTCTGACATCATTTCAGCAGCCAATCACAGCCATGCCATTTGTTAAGATGACCGCAGCATTACAGGATGTGCCCACACTTCGTAGGATTCCTCATTGGCTGACTAAAATCACACTGCCTCTCAAAGAATTATGGGAACTTCCGATTCCGGTATACGATATAGGAAAAATATCGGAACTAAGTATCGGAATTCCGATACAGCGAATATCGGCCGATACCCGATACTTGCGGTATCGGAATGCTCAACACTAGTCACTGAGCAGCAGGAGTAGCGCAGCCCTCAGCCCAGGCTCGGTGAGTGTCTGAGCCTGTGTTGTTTAGGTGTCTGAACGGTGTCCTGCCAGGCTTCAGTCCAGTCCCTACAGCCGACGCCTCCTCAGTGAGTCGGCTACTGTGCTCAGTGACCGCATCAGTCATACTATCAGCACAGCAGCCGGTTCACCAAGGACGCTGCTATGTCCTGAATCTGCCCCCTGTCTATATCAGCTATAGATCATGAAAAGAGCAGAGCTGAGTGCCCCCCTCCCTCTCCTGCAAAGAAACATAAGACTGCTGAGCCCAACCAACCTGCCCCCTGAAAGGACACAGCCCCCTCTCAAGATTCCCTGCATTTACTCTCCAAACTTGTCTAAAAATCTTCAGTCTTCAGAATGGAGCTGTGGTGTCCTGTCAGGGGGCAGATGGGGCTCAGAAACCTTCTCCTTCTATGTTCTCTGGAGGGGCTGGGGGCCTGGACACTGCTCATCAGGATTTATACCTGATGAATAGGCTCACCTTCTAGAGATGTTATGTAACAGAACCACACACACACATTATATATATATATATATTATAATCTATATCACAACACAGTATATGTAAGGCTATGTGTCCAAATGCTCTGTAATTGTACGGAGCATTTGTGCAACTCAGCGCCGCCGTATAATGCATGCGAAAATCGTATGCGTTATCCCGCAAAACACAAGCGTTTTTAGCTTGCAGAATGCTAGCGCTTTTCCAAGCGATTTGAAGCATTGCTTGGAAAAGAGACTGACAGGTTGGTCACACTTGTCACGCGTAGTGCTTCACAAGTGTGACCAACTTATTACTATTGATGAATGTTAAAAATAAAAAATAGGGATATACCTACCCTCTGTCAGCCCCTGGAGTCTTCCCGGTCCTCAGCGAAGCTGCCGGCAAGTTCCGTTCCCAGGGATGCATTGCGCGAATGACCTCTGATGATGTAGCAGTCACGAGACCGCTCGCTACGTCATCTGGGGTGATTCTCGCAATGCATCCCTGGGAACGGAAGTTGCTGGCAGCTTTGCTGAGGACCAGGAGGACTCCAGGGGCTGACAGAGGGTGAGTATATCAATATTTTTTATTTTCATTCTATTTTTGACATGAATATGGTGCCCAGGATAGAGTCTCCTCTCCTCCAGACCCTGGTACCAAGCGCACATGAAGCGCTTACTTTACGCATGGTGGGCATAGCCACATGCGTAAAGTGAGCATTTCAATGCAATCCTATGGCGGGGGAATCGCGGTGATTACGCAAAAAGAATGAACATGCTGCTGGATTTTACCGCAAAGCGATTACGCTCCGGAAAATTACGCAGCATTCGCACAGCAATTGCATAATCCCATAGGATTGCATGGGATGCATTTTGTTAGCAGTTTTATAAGCGTTTACACCGCATAAAAACATGGCAAAAACGCAACGTGGGCACATAGCCTTAAAGTATGCAAAAATTCCACAGTATTACAGAAAAGTAATTGAGGCCAGACTCCAGCATGAGAGGCTAATGAGAAAAGATCTGCAGGGGGAATAAAGAGTCTTAGTCCTCGCTCACACGAGCGTATAACACGCCTGAGTGCTATGTGATGTTTTATTGGATAACATTCGGCACATTGTTATTCTATGGGGCAGCGCAGATCTGTGATTTTTTTCTACAGAACAAATTCGTCTGTGGACAAAATAATCTGCAGCACGCTGAGCGTGGCTCTGGAATTTGGATAACACGGAACCATTGAAATCTATTGATGCGTAGGAAACATCAGACTGCACTCAGCTGTCATCTGAGTGCAGTCAGACATCCACGGCCTCAGACAGTGGAGAAGATGGAGAAATTAAGTTCCCTGTCTTCTCAATGTGCTCCGATTATCTCATACAAGAGAATCAGATGACACTCGGATGAGAGTTTGAGCTGAGTGTCAGGAGCATAATTGAGCCGATTCTCTCATATGAAAGAATCATCACTCTTGTGACCCAGGCCATACACTTTTTTTCAGCTGGACAATTCTTTAATATACAGTACCTTAATTATTCCTAATATTCTCAAAGACTTTATAATATAAGTATCCTTCCCAAACCCACTGACCTAAGCAGGGCTGCCATCAGGGCATTACTGCCCTTACTGGATGGGGCCCGATGAGCAGAGGGGCCCGCAGTGGGCCCCCTCTCCTCTGTTCAGCGGGCCCCAACTAAAGGCTTCTGCCAGCTCGGTAACTGATCGTGTGTCCTCAGACGCACAGGCAGTTAAAATTTGTTCCTGTGCGGGAGATTGCTACCTCACGGCAAGTTAGCATCCGCCAGCCAATCACAGGCCGGCAGCTGATGTCAACGGGCACGTCACCGGCGTATGACATCACTGTCATACACCGAAATGAAGGTCCGTGCCTCAGATGCATCAGTGCAGGACACTGTTGGATCTCAGCCAAGTAAGTAGAAACTTTTTATTTTTTGTAAAGCCGCAGTATGGGGCATATTATACACTATGGGGCTGCATTATACTACTATATATGACTGTGGGATGCATTATACTATATGGATGACTATATGGGCAATATGGAGAGACATGGGGGCAGTATGGAAAGATATGAGGCTGAAAAGGTGGATACGTGGGGTCCAGAATGTGGGATTTTATTACTGTAGGGGTTAATTAAAGGATATTATTTTTGAGGATACTGTCTTCAGTGTGGAGGAGGAGAGATTGTGTTACTGTGCAGGCTGACATGATTGCTTTTTTCTTCAACTGGCGTAGTATAAAGGTGGGGGAAAAATTGGGGAATGTGCACTAGATAACTGTTATTTTCTGCAGAGACGAGACCTGGCTGGAAGAAGTGATGACGGTCTGAACTGGATGAAGAAGAAAGCGAAGATAAAGGACTTCAACTAGAGACGTCACCGGTGAGTCAGTGTGTTACCCGTACACTTACACTATACACTGTACACTATATGCAGCGTTCGTGTGTATAATGTCACTGGTGATCCCTGAAATACCTGTACACTGACACTATACACTATATACAGAGCTCCTGTGTATAATGTCTCTGGTGATCACTGTATTACATGTACACTATACACTATATACAGAGCTCCTGTGTATAATGTCACTGATGATTCCTGTATTACCTGTACACTGACACTATACACTATATGCTGTATTCTTGTGTATAAAGTCATTGGTGATCACTGTATTACCTGTACACTGACATTTTATACAGAGCTCCTGTGTACAATGTCACAGCGGTGATCAATGTATTACCTGTACACTGACACTATATACAGAACTGTGTATAATGTCACCGGTGATCACTGTATTACCTGTACACTGACACTATATACAGAGCTCCTGTGTACAATGTCACCGGTGATCACTGTATTACCTGTACACGGACATTGTATACTAAGTAAAGATCTCCTGTGTATAATGGCATTAGTACTGTGTTTTTTATATTAATGATCAGTGTTGTATCAGTATTGTAGTATTCGGTCACTATTTGTTAGTAATATGTGATTTGGTCACTGTGTAGCAGTATTCGTCCCTTTATGTGACGTTATTCGGTCACTGTGGTGGTAAAATGTGGTCTGGTCATGGCATGATGGTATTTGTTCCTTGTTTGTGGTATTATTGTTCACCATGTGGTGTTAACATGTGATTCGATCATGGTGCGGTGGTATTTGTCCCTTGTATGTGGCATTATTGGTCATTTTAAAAATTGAAAAATAAATAAAAATATACCTAAAATTGTATTGGATATTTTAACAAATGTTTAATAGGTTACAGTAGAGTAGGGCTCGGCCAAAAGAGTCTACTTTGTCGTGGTGGTGGATTAAAAAGTCTTTTGGACAAAACAAAAGCTGCTGGCTATATGTGTGATCTGGTGATGTGAACTGTTAATGTGGAATTGGTGAGGACATGGTGCAGAAGTGGAGTTTTTCTAAGAGAGGGTGGTGGGACTTTGGAAGGTTCGAGGGGTAGAGGTGGGGCTAGGGTGGAGCCTGGGCGGAGTTTCAAGGGGCCCCGTAAACTTTGCCTGTATGGGGCCCCGAAGTTCCTAGTGGCAGCCCTGCTCACGCATACCTCTGCGCTCCCGCAAACGTCTGTCAATTTGAATAGCCAAAGACATAGAATCATTGAGACCAGAGGGAACAGGGAATCCCACCATAACGTCCTTCACATTTTCTGACAGACCCTTCCGAAAAAGGGCTGCCAAAGCATAATCATTCCATTTGGTGAGGACTGCCCATTTTCGAAATTTCTGACAGTACAGCTCAGCGTCTTCACGACCCTTATTTAATGCCAACAAGGTCTTTTCAGCTTGATCAGTGACATTAGGTTCATCGTACAATAACCCCAGAGCCTGAAAAAATACATCAACATCATTCAAAACAGGATCCCCAGGTGTCAGGAAAAAGCCCAATCCTGAGGGTCGCCGCGCATCAGAGAGATGACAATTTGAACCTGCTGTGCTGCTTTCCCTGAGGACTTAGGCTTTAAGGCAAAAAACAACTTACAGTTATTTTTGAAATTCAGAAATTTAGCCCGATCCCCCAAAAACAAATCTGGCATGGGATCCTACGTTCCACAACTGGCAACCTAGCAAGATAGGTAGCAATAGTCTGAACCTCAGTGGCAAGCTGCTCCACACGGCCAGACAACTGTACAAACTCCATTGAGAGAAAAAAAAATTCCTCCTCCTCAGCACCCAGAGAAATAGAGGGAAAAAAAAATGTAACAAACTTTTTCCTGTTTACTATTTTTCCCTTCTGTGAGTACCATATAATTTTCAGTTGTGGCCGGTAATACTGTTATGTTTCGGTAGCTGAGGAGAAACTGCAAAAAATAGCCAAAGTAGCAATACACCAGAGAGGCTGAAAACTATTGGATTGCAGTAACCTAAACTAACCGACACACTAGAAGCAGCCGTGGAGCGTACCTACGGTGATCCTAGACGCCTCGTCACAGCCGGAGAGATAGCTACACCTAAAGGCAGAAAAATGAATGCTATCTGCCCCGGAGTAGAATCCCCAAAGAAATAGGAAGCCCCCGAACATGTATTGGCGGTTAGACAAGAATAAAACGCTGGGGCCCAATCTGTCTAGATAGGAAAGTATAGGAAAGAATTCTGACTGCAAGCCAAAAAAACCCTGACAAAAATACCAACACTTCTGATTAACAAAAAACCTGACAGTGTATTATGCGAGCCAGAGAAACTGGAAAACAGGATGTCTTAACCTCCACAGATCATTCAAAGAAAGTTCCATCAGTAGTTTCCAAAACCTAGAAAACTGAATTGTTCATCCCGTCTTCCCCAGTAGATGGCCTCGGGCTCATCTTATCCAATCATGGATTGATAACGTTATTGAAATCTCCCAACATTAAGCAAACACAAAATGCAGTTTATAAATGAAGGTCTTTATTATTAAGGATAAAGGAAATCCAAACCTACAGGGCTCCGTGTGAAAAAGTAGTGATGAGCGAGTATGCTCGTTACTCGGGTTTTCGCGAGCATGCTCGGGTGCTCTCCGAGTTTTTGAGCATGCTCGGAGATTTAGTTTGTGTCACCGTAGCTCCATGATTTGTGACTGCTAGACAACCTGAATACATGTGGGGATTCACTAACAAACAGGCAATCCTCACATGTATTCAGGCTGTCTAGTAGCCGCAAATCATGCAGCTATGGCGACACAAGCTAAATCTCCGTGCACGCCCAAATACTGGAAGGACACCCGAGCATGCTCGGGAAAACCCGAGTAACGAGTATACTCGCTCATCACTAATCAGAAGCCATATTGAGAACAGGATTGCTGTGTAGTGTGAGAGAGACTAAACTAATAAGTGCAAATATATATTAGTAAAGTGCAGAAAAATATGTCCCAAAGACATGTTTTAAAAGTTGACAACCCCTTTATGACGACAAGAGATGTTCTAAAGCTTGTTTTTTTATATGACTTGGTGCTGCCATTAACGTCTTTCTTCTCCTTCCAGGTGAGGCTTCTGTTCTGGCTCTGTTCGATGTCACTGTAGGGAAGAAGACGGTCCAGGTGGCGGCTGCAGGGTACAGAAGGGCTTTCTACAGAAGACGCTGAAGTTTAAGTTACTCCGGAACAGCTCTGCTCTCTGGGAAGGTGAGATTTACACAACTTATGCATTATGTCACTCCAGATGGTAAATGATCCACCATTTCTATGACATTGTCCTCTAGAGCAGGGGTCCCCAACCACACAGTCCGCGGCTCAGGACCGGGCCGTTGCAGTTCTGTTGCCGGTCCGCGGAGCCTGCTCAGGATGCTGCGACACATGGGGAGCCGGCGACTGTAGCACTGTAGTGACAGCTGCAACCCCCGGCTTCCAGAACCAGAAGACATCGATACCCACCTTCCGTCGCTGCATCCCTGTCCCGGCGCGTCTCCTTCTTCCTCTACGGGCGGTAATGTAGTACCGCTCATTAAGGTCATGAATATGGATGCATATTCATGACCTTAATGAGCGGTACCACGTGACGCTCCGCACAGGAACAAGACACGCCGGGACAGGGATGCAGCGACGGTGCGAGGAGGGTAAGTATGATGGGGGAGAAGGGGGAGCCCAGCCATGCATACAAGATGGGAGGGTGGGAGCAGAGCCATGTATACAGTGTGGGACAGGGCAGTCATGTATACAAGGATGGGAGGGTGGGAGCGGAGCCATGTATACTGGATGGGACAGGGGAGCCATGTATACAGGATGGGTGGGTGGGAGTGGAGCCATGAATACAAGATTGGACAGGGGAGCCATCCATTCAAGGATGGGAGGGTGGGAGCGGAGCCATGTATACAGGATGGGAGGAGCCATGTATACAAGAATGGGAGGGTGGGAGCGGAGCCACGTATACAGGATGGGAGGGTGGAGCGGAGCCATGTATACAAGGATGGGAGGGTGGGAGCGGAGCCATGCATACAAGGATGGGAGCGGAGCCATGTATACAGGATGGGAGGGTGTAGCGGAGCCATGTATACAAGGATGGGAGGGTGGGAGCGGAGCCATGTATACAAGATGGGAGCGGAGCCATGTATACAGGGTGGGAGGGTGGAGCGGAGCCATGTATACAAGAATGGGAAGGTGGGAGCGGAGCCATGTATACAGGATGGGAGGGTGGAGCGGAGCCATGTATACAAGGATGGGAGGGTGGGAGCGGAGCCATGTATACAAGATGGACAGGGGAGCCATGCATACAAGGATGGGAGCAGAGCAATGTATACAGGATGGGAGGGTGGAGCGGAGCCATGTATACAAGGATGGGAGGGTGGGAGCGGAGCCATGTATACAAGATAGGACAGGGCAGCCATGCATACAAGGATGGGAGCGGAGCCATGTATACAGGGTGGGAGGGTGGAGTGGAGCCATGTATACAAGGATGGGAGGGTGGGAGCGGAGCCATGTATACAAGATGGGACAGGGGAGCCATGTATACAAGGATGGGTGGGTGAGAGCGGAGCCATCTATACAGGATGGGACAGGGGAGCCATGCATACAAGGATGGGAGGGTGGGAGCGGAGCCATGTATACAAGATGGGACAGGGGAGCCATGTATACAAGGATGAGAGGGTGGGAGCAGAGCCATGTATGCAAGGATGGGACAGGTGAGCCATGTATACAAGGATGGGAGGGGGGAGCGGAGCCATGCATACAGGATGGGACAGGGGAGCCATGTATACAGGATGGGAGTGTGGGAGCGGAGCCATGCATACAGGATGGGACAGGGGAGCCATGCATATGGCAGAGGGAGCCACACAGAGCTGGACAGGACGGGGGGAACCACACATACTGGGATAGGAATGAGGGAACAATGCATAGCCGGCTTATACTCGAGTCAATAAGCTTACCCTGTTTTCCGTGGCAAAATTAGGTGCCTCGGCTTATACTTGAGTATATACAGTATATCTATATCAATCAGTACTTTGTGGGGCCATCATACTATACATGGGGGGATTATATGTGTGGGACCATCTTGCTATACATACTACAACTCCGTCCATAGCCCCACCTCCATATGACCAAAGCCCTGCCCCTGCCCCACCTCCATCCCCGCCCTGCTGAGCCATGGAAGAATGGTCTTGCTTGAACCCGATCCCTGGTGCAAAAAAGGTTGGTGACCACTGCTCTACAGGATCACTGACTTCTCTCAAGCACCACAAGAACGATGTGCAGACTGTGAAAACCGGGGTCGAGTGTGGACTGAGTCTGGATCAAGACGTGGAGATTAAAGATGGGGATGAAATCATTTGCTTTGAAGAAAAAAACGTACCTCAAAAAATAACATGGGATCCTGATTTCTAACTGGATGTCCGCTGGGTGTGGATCACCGTGTACAGTCATTGTGTATGAGGTTAGTACGCCACACTCTGGTATCATGGGGGAACACACTGTATCATAAATCAATGACTACCCCTTTCAGAATGCATCCAACTTGTTTTTTTCCTTGATCAACCTCAAGTTTGAACTGCTTCTGGGGTAACATTTCAGTCTAATACAAGACACTACTGTCATTCTTCACGTTATGTAGCTTGCCATGTACTCTTTTTTTGAGTGGGCCATCTCTCTTTAGCAGCATTCTGCCAGCACTACAGGTGCTGGAACTTCTACCCATCACTTGCAAGCATGTATTTTGCCTGCCAGGAATGGCTTTCCTACTCTGAACTTAAAGTTTGCTTCTCTATGATGCTTGTATGAAGTTTGACATGCAGACAGTAGCAGTATTTTGGCTATAGAGACCAATACATAGGAAATGTAGTATGACATTTCACCCGATAAAGTGTAATAGATGTGTGTGTAAACTGCAGAAGAAACCGCTCTTTGCCGCAGCTCTCCACTCCATCTGACAGAAAGTGAGCCTGACTTCTCACTCTTGCTTATGTGGACAAAATGCACGGTTCATTACACTTTCTATGACTTTAAATGGGAATTATCACACAGACTTTTGGACCAGCCTTTTGTTAGGGCACACTATGTGTAAGGACAGTCCTTGGGTCCTTTTATAGTTCTCCTGGACTGATTTTATATGGGGTTTCTGATTCCCACACTACATCTCCAGGGTGCCCTGTAACCGATCATGACATTGACTGTAGCAATCAATGTATTGAACAGCTGAGATTAGAGTTATCGGCCATTACAGTGGGAAAAATTGTGTAAGATTATGTTCCCATGTGTAAAAATTCTGTGTTTTTTCTGCCTGTCTCTCAATCTGCTCTGACTATTGTTTTGAGACATTTTTCCATATATTTTTTATGCATTTTTCACATTTTTGGATTTGCTGCAGCGTCTTTAGTCCCGAACCTCGGGGATTCTGCACGTAAAACACAACGTTCTTTTTTTCCCTCAGATAAGCCTATATAGAAAAAACACACAGTTCATCAGTGTCTTTAATCGCATGGTGGGTATGAGTTTTCATGAAACTCATCCACTGTGATTAAACTAGGGTTATCTGTCCCTGTTGAAATTTTCAGAAAATGCTGCAGCTTGACAAATCCTAACAGTGTGCAATTCACACACCTTAAGATTCAGCTTTTCTTGTTTGTTCCCGCAGTCATCACAGGATCCATGCAAACTAGAGTCTCAGCCGCAACACATTAGACTATTACACATCGCATTCTTGCCGTCAAATAACGTCCGCTAGAATTGGCAAGCAGAGCCAAATCCTATTGGTGTGTGCGCAACACAGTATTAGGATCCTGTAAACTGCAGCTTTTGACAACAGTTTCATCAGATATGAACAACCCCTTTAACCCTTTCACCCCAAGGGTGGTTTGCACGTTAATGACCGGGCCAATTTTTACAATTCTGACCACTGTCTCTTTATGAGGTTATAACTCTGGAGCGCTTCAATGGATCTTCGCGATTCGGAGACTGTTTTCTTGTGACATATTGTACTTCACGTTAGTGGTAAAATTTCTTCGATATAACTTGCGTTTATTTTTGAAAAAACCGCAAATATGGCGAAAATTTTGAAAATTTTGCAATTTTCAAACTTTGAATTTTTATTCCCTTAAAACAGAGAAATATGTCACACAAAATAGTTAAGAAATAACATTTCCCACATGTCTACTTTACATCAGAATAATTTTGGAACCAAAACTTTTTTTTTGTTAGTAAATTATAAGGGTTAAAAGTTGACCAGCGATTTCTCATTTTTACAACAAAATTTACAAAGCCATTTTTTTAGGGACCACCTCATATTTGAAGTCACTTTGAGGGGTCTATATAGCAGAAAATACCCAAAAGTGACACCATTCTAAAAACTGCACCCCTCAAGGTACTCAAAACCACATTCAAGAATTTTATTAACCCTTCAGGTGCTTCACAGGAGCTGAAGCAACGTGGAAGGAAAAAATGAATATTTAACTTTTTAGCCACAAAAATGATCTTTTACAAACTTTTTTATTTTCACAAGGGTAAAAGGAGAAAATGGACAGATAAAGTTGTTGTACAATTTCTCCTGAGTACGCCAATACCCCATATGTGGGGGAAAGCCACTGTTTGGGCACACGGCAGATCTCGTAAGGGAAGGAGCGCCGTTTGACTTTTTGAAACTAAAATTGGCTGGAATTGAGATTGGACACCATGTCGCGTTTGGAGAGCCCCTGATGCGCCTAAACAGTGGAAAGCCCCCACAAGTGGCACCATTTTGGAAACTAGACCCCCTAAGGAACTTATCTAGATCTGTTGTGAGCACTTTGCACCCCCAAGTGTTTCACAAAAGTTTATAATGCCTGGGTGTGGAAAAAAAAAAAAAAACAATTTTCCACAAAAATATTTTTTAGTCCCAAATTTTTGATTTTTCCCAAGGAAATTGGACCCCAAAAGTTGTTGTCCAATTTGTCCTGGGTACGTTGATGCCCAATATGTTGGGGGGGGAAACTGTTGGGCGCACGGCAGGGCTTGGAAAGGAAGTAGTAACATTTTGGAATGCAGACATTGATGGGGTCATGTTCCGTTTGCAGTGCCCCAGATGAGCCTAAACAGTGGAAACCCCCCCATAAGTGACCCAATTTTGGAAACTAGACCCCCTAAGGAACTTATCTAGATCTTTGGTGAGCACTTTGAACCCCCAAGTGCTTCACACAAGTTTATAATGCCGGGCATGAAAATAAAAAATCCTATTTTTTTCCACAAAAATTATCTTTTAGTCACTAATTTTTTATTTTCCCATGGGTAACAGGAGAAATTGGACCCCAAAAGTTGTTGTCCAATTTGTCCTGAGTACGCTGATACCCCATATGTGGGGGGGAACCACTGTTTGGGCGCATGGCAGAGCTCGGAATGGAAGGAGCACCATTTGACTTTTTCCAACCAAAATTGGCTGGATGCCATGTCGTGTTTGGAGAGCTCCTGATCTGCCTAAACAGTGGAAACCCCCGACAAATGACACCATTTTGGAAACTAGACCCCTCAAGGAACTTATCTAGATGTGTGGTGAGCACTTTGAACCCCGAAGTGCTTCACAGAAGTTTATAACGTACAGCCGTAAAATAAAAAATCTTTTTTTTTTTACAAAAATGATTTTTTTCGCCCCCAATATTTTATTTTCACAAGGGTAACAGGAGAAATTGGACCCCAAAAGTTGTTGTCCAATTTGTCCTGAGTACGCTGATACCCAATATGTGGGAGAAAACTACTGTATGGGCACACGTCAGGGCTCGGAAAGGAAGTAGTGACGTTTTGCATTGCAGACTTTGATGGAATGGTCTGGGGGCGTCATGTCGCATTTGGAGAGCCCCTGATGCGCCTAAACAGTGGAAACCCCCCACAAGTGACCCCATTTTGGAAAATAGACCCCACAAGGAACTTATCTAGATGTGTGGTGACACTTTGAACCCCGAAGTGCTTCACAGAAGTTTATAACGTACAGCCGTAAAAATAAAAAATCCTTTTTTTTTTTACAAAAATGATTTTTTCGCCCCCAATATTTTATTTTCACTAGGGTAACAGGAGAAATAGGACCCCAAAAGTTGTTGTCCAATTTGTCCTGAGTACGCTGATACCCAATATGTGGGAGAAAACTACTGTATGGGCGCACGTCAGGGCTCGGAAAGGATGTAGTGACGTTTTGGATTGCAGACTTTGATGGAATGGTCTGGGGGCTTCATGTCGCATTTGGAGAGCCCTGATGTGCCTAAACATTGGAAACCCCCCACAAGTGACCCTATTTTGGAAAATAGACCCCACAAGGAACTTATCTAGATGTGTGGTGAGCGCTATGAAGCCCCAAGTGCTTCACAGAAGTTTATAACGTACAGCCGTAAAAACAAAAAAATCATTTTTTTTTACAGTGATATTTTCGCCCCCAGTTTTTTTTGTTTTTCCCAAGGGTAATAGAAGAAATAGGACAAATTGCACAATAACTCTTGGGGTCCAGAGTACGCTGATACCCCATATGTGGGGGTAAACTACTGTTTGGGCGCATGGCAGAGCTCAGAAGTGAAGGAGCACCGTTTGACTTTGTCAACGCAGAATTGGCTGGAATTGAGATCAGACGCCATGTCACATTTGGAGAGCCCCTGATGTGCCTAAACAGTGGAAACCCCCCAATTCTAACTCCATCCCTAACCCCAACACACCCTAGTCCCAACCCTAACCACAAAACTAACCCTAACACACCCCTAATCCTAACTTTAGCGCCAACCCTAATCTTTAGCCGCAACCCTAACCCTAATGTGAAAATGAAAATAAATACTTTTTTTAAATTTTATTATTTTCCCTAACTAAGGGGGTTTGATTTACTATTTATAGCGGTTTTTTATGATTGGCAGCTGTCACGCTAAAAGACACTTTTTATTGCAAACAAATAGTTTTTGCATCACCACATTTTGAGAGCTATAATTTTAGCATATTTTGGCCCACAGAGTCATGTGAGGTCTTGTTTTTTGCGGTATGAGTTGACGTTTTTATTGGTACCATTTTTGTGCATGTGGCATTTTTTGATCGCTTTTTATTTCGATTTTTGGGAGGTTAGAATGAACAAAAATCAGCAATTCATGAATTTGTTTTGGGGGAGGCGTTTATACCGTTCCGCGTGTGGTAAAATTGATAAAGCAGTTTTATTCTGTGGGTCAGTACGATTACGGTGATACCTCATTTATATCATTTTTTTTATGTTTTGGTGCTTTTATAGAATAAAAACAATTTTATATAAAAAATAATTATTTTTGCATCGCTTTATTCTGCGAGCTATAACTTTTTTATTTTTTTCGCTGATGATGCTGTATGGCGGCTCGTTTTTTGCGGGACAAGATGACGTTTTCAGCGGTACCATGTTTATTTATATCGTTTTTTTTGATCGCGTGTTATTCCACTTTTTGTTCTGCGGTATGATGATAAAGCATTGATTTTTTTGCTTTGTTTTTTTTTTTTTAAGGGGTTAACTAGTGGGACAGTTTTATAGGGGGGGTCGTTATGGACGCGGCGATACCAAATATGTGTACTTTTATTGTTTTGTTTTTTTTATTTACAGGAAAAAATTAATTTTTTTGGGGAATATTTTTTTTTTCTTATTTATTTTGGATTTTTTTTTAAAACATGTTTATTTTTATTTTTTTTACATTTTTACTTTGTCCCAGGGTGGGACATCACTGTAAAATGTCAGATCGCTGGTGTGACAGTGTGCACAGCACTCTGT
Source organism: Oophaga sylvatica (assembly GCA_033576555.1). Classification (NCBI taxonomy): domain Eukaryota; kingdom Metazoa; phylum Chordata; class Amphibia; order Anura; family Dendrobatidae; genus Oophaga; species Oophaga sylvatica. Next base: position 1,409 of record JARQOD010000068.1, on the reverse strand, counting down.
CACACCAGCGATCGCTCTGGCACTGCTGCAGGCTTCTCAGTGCCTGCTCTCAGCAGGCACTGAGGAAACCGCCTCACTGCAGGACCCGGCGGCCATCTTGTATCCAGGTCCTTGGAGGCAGGAAGGCCTCAGAACAGCGCGATTACATCGCGCGTTCTGAGGGTCTCGGGGACGGGAGGAGCCCCCTCCCTGCGCCTCCCCTGGCCCCTGGTACCACCCCGGGGTTTAAGTGCCGGGGGGCATCCCCGGGCCGCCCTGACACACAGCCCGGGGGTCAGTGCGAAACAGCTACACCCGGGGGGTTTTTTGCTCGCTCCCACAGGAGCGACTGATCCCTAGACGTACACCCGCCCAGGGTCGATTGGCAGGGGTTTTCAGGGAGGGGATAGTACGTCGGTCAGAGAGGGGTTAAATGCACAGATTTTCTGCACAAAAAAAAAAAGAAAAAAAAATTTAATTTTTTAGTCAGGCCCCTATTATTTTCTAAGGCGGGCGCACCTCACCGTAAAAAAAATACAGACCTATTGAGGGCCGTATACACAGAACTGTTGCCGACACATTATCCATTCTTCCGTTGTCAAGTTGTGGGGGCGTATTTTGCGCATGAAGCTCCTATGGGGTCCGTACGGGGGAGATATTCTCGCCGCTTGCAAAACCGACTTATAATGGGTCCCCCGACAGTTTTTTTTCATCACAAAGAAAGAAAAATATAAACACATAGAAATAATAAATATTAAACAGTCATTTAGAATAAAACTTATTACTTATTTATAGTTATGCACTTCTCATTATAAAACCGCTAAATTTTAATTTCCGCTTTTTTTTAAAAATTACACAGCGCGACATGAAAGACAAAGGTTTACTACGTTTTAACCCTGTATTTCATGATTTGATATGGGTTTTCCCCCTAAAAATTACGAGTTAATGTGTGCAAAATTTCATACATGTAGGGTTTTAATTAAATTTTTGTAAATTCGTTTAAAAAAAATGCGTGGGGGTTCCCCCGCGATATTTTGTCCGCCAGACCTGAAACCAGCGAGTGGGGCGATAATATAAGCCCAGGGGGGGTGCCCCCCCGGAAATAAGATCCCCCCACCACCCCGAAAAGGGGACATCATATAGATGCGCCTTTCTGGCACTAGGGCCCTTCTAACCCCTTTTCCCTGACGGTGACTAATGGGGTTTGGCCACCTTGCTTTAAAGGTGACTTTAAAGCCGGTTAATAAAAAGAGATTGCAAAAGACCTTCAATTTTTTAAAACCCTTGTATTAAATGTTTGCAAAAAAACACAGACCAAATTAAAAATTTTTTAATGAAATAAATAGACAGTTTTTTTGACCTATTTTTTTACTGGTACTCCAACCATCCCGCCTCCCAAAAATAAAATAACATAAAAAAGCAAAAATTCA
>JARQOD010000067.1:0-245689 GCA_033576555.1 Oophaga sylvatica | reverse complement strand
CCACTCCACAGTAAATAAGACCCGCCTCACCCTCCCTCCCGTGAATAGACCCATCCCCAACCCGCACCCAGTGAATAAGACCCGTCCATCCCCTGCCCCCATGAATAAGATCGGCACCGCCGCCTCCATTTTTTATAACACCCGGTCCCTTTACCCAGTGATAAAATGCCCCATCACCTCACCCCTGGGTTTTAAGACCCACCCCATCACCCACCCCACGGGAAAAAAGACCGTCCACCCTGCTCCCAGTAAATTTAAGATCCGCCCATCCCCCTGCCCCATGATAAGATCCGCCCATCATCCCCCCCCCAGTGAATAAGACGTCTCATCCCACCCCCAGGAATAAACCCGCCATCACCCTCCTCCCGGAATAAGCATCCATCACCCTGCCTCCCAGTGATTAAGACCCGTCCATCACGCTGCCCCCCAGTGAAAAAGCCCGTCCATCCCCTGCTCCCAGGAAAAAGATCCGCCATCCCCTCCCTCCGTGAATAAGTCCGCCTTCCCTCCCTCCCGGAATAAGACCCCCCAACCCTGCCCCCCGTGAATAAGATCCGCCCATCACTTCCCCCCATGAAAAAGACCCCCACACCCCCCCCCGGGAAAATAAGTTTCCCCCATCACCCTCCTCCCAGTGTGATCCGTCCTTCCCCTGCCCTCCAGAAAAATAAGATCCGTCCATACCCGCCCCCGTGAAAAGATCCGTCCCATTTGCCCCCCCAGGAATAAACCTCCATCCCCCCCTCCCGTGAAAAAGATCCCCCCACACCCTGCCCCCCAGTAATAAGACCCCCCCCTCCCCTGCCCCCGGGAATAAGATCCTATACCCTGCCCCCAGTGAATGGGATCCGCCCTCCCCCTCCCTCCATGAAAGATCCATCCCTCCCCTGCCCCCTGAAAAGATCAGCCCATCCCCTGCCTCCCATAATAAGATCAGCCCCCCCCCCCCTCCCATGAATAAGTCACCCTCACCCCCCCCCATAAAAAGATCCATCCCACACCCCCTCCCAAAAATAAATCAGTCCATCACCCTCCCCCCCAGTGAAAAGACCCCACCCCTGCCCCCCAGGAAAAACCATCCTCACCCTGCCCCCCAGTGAAAAAAACCATCCCTCACCCCCCCCCCCAGTGAAAAGATCCGCCAAAAACCCTGCCCCCGTAAATGATCCTCCTTTACCCTAGCTCCCATGAATAAACCGCCCCACCCCCCGCCCCCAGTGAATAAGACCCCCCATCCCCTCCTCCCGGGAATAAGATCCCCCATCACCCTGCCCCCCTTAAACCCCGCCTCACCCGCCCCCCGTAAATAAGCCCCGCCCTCACCCTGTCCCGGAAAAGATCCCCCCATCACCCCCCTCCAGTGAATAAGACCGTCCCACCCTCCCCCCAGGAAAAGCCGCCTTCCCCCCCCCCCCCTCCAGGAAAAAAGATCGTCCTCCCCTCCCCCAAAAAATAAGTCCACCACACCCCCCCTCCCGTAATAAGTCCCCCCCATCACCCTGCCCCCAGTGAATAAGACCTCCACCCCCCCTGCCCCCAGTGAATAAATCCACTATCCCCCCCCGTGAATAAGACCCGTCCTCACCCTCCTCCGTGAATAAAAACACCAAAACCCTGCCCCCAGTGTAAAATCCACCCATCACCCTCCCCCATAATAATCCGCCCTCACCCCCCCCCCCGTAATAAGATGCCATCCCCCTGCCCCCCAGGAATAAGATCCATCCATCCCCCGCCTCCCATAAAAATCCGCCATCCCGCCTCCCAGTGAATAAGACCGTCCATCCCCCGCCCCCCCCAGTGAATGTCCCCCCCCTCACCCACTGCCCGTAAAAAAGATCCGTCCTCACCCGCCCCCAGGAAAAGACCCCCCCCATCAATCCCCCCCCGTGAAAAGTCAGTCCATCCCCTCCTCCCAGTAATAAGATATCCATCACCCTGCCCCCCAGGAATAAGATCCGTCCCACCCTGCCTCCCCCGTGAAAAAAACCGTCCATCACCCCCCCCATAATTTAGATCCGCCCCACACGTGCCCCCCGGGGAAAAGTCAGTCCTCCCCTCCCCCATGAAAATTTTCCGTCCATCCCCTGCCCCCCAGTGAAAAAGATGTCCATCACCCCCCCCCCCGTGAAAAGATCCGTCCATCATGTGCCCCCCAGTGAAAAGATCCGTCCACCCCTCCTCCCAGTGAATAAACCTCCACCCCCCTGCCCCCATGAAAAGACCCCCTCATCCCATCCCAGTAAAAAAGACCGTCCATCACCTGCCCCCTAAAAAAGATCCGCCATCCCCTGCCCCCCAGTGAATAAGATCCCCCACACCCTGCCCCCCAGTGAAAAAGATCCCCTTCCCTGCTCCCAGAAAATAATCCCCCTCCCCGCCTCCCGTGAAAAAACCACCTCCCCCTGCCCCGGAAAAGATCCGTCCACCCCTGCCCCATAATAAACCGTCCATCCCCCGCCTCCCGGGAAAAATCCCCCCCAATCAACCCCCCAGTGAAAAGATCCCCCTCACCCCCCCCCTGAAAAACCCGCCCATCACCCTGCCTCCCATGAATAGTCAGTCCATCACCCGCCCCCAGTAAAAAGATCCGCCTACGCGCCCCCCGGAATAAGACCCGTCCCACCCTGCCTCCCAGTAATAAGATCCTCCATCCCCTGCCCCCAGTGAATAAATCCTCCATCCCCCCCCTCCCAGGAATAAAATCCGCCATCACCCTGCCCCCCAGTGAATAAGTCCCCCCCAAAACCCTCCTCCCATGAATAAATCCCCCCCATACCCTGCCCCCATGAATAAACCGTCCATCCCCGCCCCCATGAATAGGATCCGTCCATACCCTCCCCCAGTGAATAAGATCCATCCCTCCCCTGCCTCCCGTAAATAAGACATCCTCCCTGCCCCCGTGAATAAGATCCCCATCCCCCCCCCGGGGAATAAGATCACCCCACACCCCCCCCCCAGTGAATAAGACCATCCCACCCCCCTGCCTCCCAGTGAATAAGACACCCCTCCCCCCCCTCCCAGTGAAAAGATCGCCATCCCCCGCCCCCCTTAATAAATCCATCCCCCCTGCCCCATAATAAACCACCCATCACCCGCCTCCTAAAATAAGATGTCCATCCCCTGCCTCCCAGTAATAAATCCGCCATCCCCCTCCCCCCAGTAAAAAAGACCGCCCCAACCCCAGCCCCGGGAAAAAAATCCTCCACACCTCCCCCAGTTAAATCCCCCCTCACCCGCCTCCCAGGAATAAACCGTCATCCCCCCCTGCCCCCATAATTTTAAGTCCGTCCATCACCCTGCCCCCCAGGAAAAAACCCGCCCCATCACCCGCCCCCAGTGTAAGTCCCCCCATCCCCTGCCCCCAGTAAATAAGTCCGTCCATCACCCTCCCCCCGTGAAAAAGACCGTCCATCCCCTGCCCCCCATAATAAATCCCCCCACCCCCTGCCCCCAGTGAAAAGATCCCCCCCCCCTGCCTCCCGTGAAAAAAGATCCACCCATCCCCTCCCCCCCGGAATAAAAACCTCCATCACCCTTTCCCCCCGTGAAAAACCGTCCACATCCCACCCCCAGTAATAAGCCTTCCATCCCCCCCTCCCGGAAAAGATCCTCCACACCCTGCCCCCCAGTGAATAAGATCCTCCATATCCCCCCCCAGTGAATAAGCCCGTCCATCACCCCCCCCCAGGAAAAGATCATCCCACCCCCTCCCAGAAAATAAGACCACCCCCCCTGCCCCCCGGGGAAAAACCTCCTCACCCTCCCCCCCCAGTAAAAAGGGCCGTCATCCCCTGCCCCCAGTGAAAAATCCCCCATCCCTGCCTCCCAGTGAAAAAGATCCCCCCATCACCCTGCCCTCATGAATAAGACGGCACCACACCCTGCCCCCGTAAAAAAGATCCACCCATCCCCCCTGTCTCCAGTGAATAAGACCCGTCCTTCCCCCTCCTCCCATGAATAGATCCTCCACACCCTCCTCGTCATGGTGATTCCACAAATTCCGGTTGCACTTTTTTGATTCTACAGGAGTTGCTGTTTTTTTTTTGGCGCTGGGGAGTTAATTCGTCTGTCGGGGGCTGGGAGGGGTCTTTTTTCTCCCGGCGAAATTTGGGGTTTAAATTGTTGATTGGTTTCCTTTAAATTCCGGTTTTTGCTTGGGGGTTGCCAGAAACCTTCTGCAGACCACAAAGGAATGAATCTTTTTTCTTTATTGGGGCTCCTTGTTGTTCTGGGCCAACGGGTTGTTTTTTATTTCCCAACCTTTTTTTCCTTTGGTGTTTGAGTGTGTTGGCGATTTTTCCGTCTTTTATTTCTAATTGTGTATTAGTGGTCCCCCCTATCCCTTTGGGGGAATCAATCCTTCTGGACTGATTACGGTTCAGGGCTAAAGGGAGACGGGTTGGTTGGAGTTGGGCCCCTCTGAACCTTACAACCCCAAGGTGGGGGTATTAGGACCCCATTTTGGGGGTGGGGTTGATCCCGGTCCACCTCTTCCTTTTCCCAGCTCATCAAGCCTAAGATTCCCTGAGTTAGCAATTCGTGTCGGTAAATTATTCTATATTACGGATTTTGCTATATAGTTGTTTTAAAGTGTTGTTCCGTTTTAATTTTTTAAAGACGGGGGATACATATCTTAAAACCCGCGGACATTTTAGGGGCCATAAAATTATTCCAGTTCCAGGTCCGTAGCCCAGCGGTCTGCGTTGCAGGATTTCCATGGAGCTGCGGACTTAAAATCCAAAGTTTTTCTCCCCTGGAAAAAACCGAGTTGAACCAAAGTCTCCCCCAGACAGGTTCACTGGTGGGCGAGACAATTTTTTCACCTTTCCGGGAGGCATTAAAATTTTTATTTTCGGCTTTGCCTCGACTCAGGGGGTAGGGCAGAGGTGGGGAATTGTTACTCACTTTTGAAGGGGCCCTAAACCTGGGGATTTTCCCTTCCTCCGGGAACCCCGGCTCTATGTCGTAGTAATTTTTTTTTGCCCTGGGGGGTTTGATCCCCCAAAGGGCCCCCCTTCTGAGACAAAATTCGTAAGATACAGGGGAGATGTCCGGCAGGGAATTTTTCTTCTGGTTTGTAGGGCCAAAAGTACTCATGGAATGCCCAGCTCTTTGGGGGCCAGTTTTTCTGGGGTTTTGATAAATTAAAAGAGTTTTGGTCATAGATTTCCCCTTCTCGGGGGGCTGCTATGGCCAGCTACCGTACTGTAACGGCTTGGGAGGGGTTAGGGCCCCACCCTGTTTTTTTCCCCCCCTCCACAAAGCCCCCTTTTGTTGGGTTCCCCTTGTCTGTTTTTATAGCCCAGCATTGGGAGGGCTCATTGTAGGGGGGATTGGCGGTACCCGCAGGACTAAAAATTTTTTCTGGGAAAGGGGTTTGTTGGGGAAAAGTCCATCCCGTCCTTGTTGGGAAAAAAATCGGGGAAAATGAACCCGGTTTGTGTGGTGGACGACCCTGGGGGTAGGTTTCTTCCGCCGTTCTTCTCATTTTTCCCTTTTACCAGTGGGGGGTATTGGGGAGAGAGTGGAAGGGGTTTTCTGTTCTTTGGATAGGGGTTCCGGGGAATCTGGTTGCGCTCATTTGCCGGTCAAGGAGTCGAGTGTTTGGTAAAAAACCACCCCAATTCCCATTGAGCCAGGGGCCCCTCGGGCCCAAAGGAGTTTTTTTAGAGGTTTTTAACATTGACCCCTTGGGGGGGAATAAAAGGGGAAAATTATTTGTTATGTGTTTTGGGGGGCACCCCCCATTGTGTTGGGACTTTCCCTTTGGGTTTGGGTTTAAAAATAAACCCGTGATTTTAATTGGAGTCTAAAAAAAGCCAAGGGGGGGTTTTGCAAAAATAACTGCTGAACACAGCATCAGTGCGGTCGTGCCAGTCTTGCCCCCTTTTTTGGGGATTTTGGGGTTTTTTTTTGAGGGGGGTCAGGGGTTGCCTCCTCATCGGGATGACTGCTCTTTAATGTCCTTCCTGTGCTAATTCCAAAACTTTGGGTTTATAATCTTCGGGCCTGAAAGCAGGCTATGAAAGATTATATTTTGAAATTGGCCAAAGGGGTTTAGACCTTTTTTCCCCGTAGCCCGGGGTTCTTTTTTTGAAAAAGGTGGGCCTCGCCCCTTCTTGGATTTCCGCGAACTTATCGGATTACGTTCGAGACCCACCAATCCCCTTTCCGATCTCTTCAACAAAAATTTTGGCCAAATGGTTTTCTAAATTGGATCTCAGGGGGGTATAATCTGATTGGAAAAAAAGGGGGGTGGGGGAAAACGGGGTTTTAAAACCCCCGGGGACATTTGAGAACCCCGTCTGCCTTTTGTCTGACTACTGCACCAGCTACCAACATTTTTTAATGACATTTTTCGTCACCTTGTGGGGTGTTTTGCGTATTTTGGATGACATTTTAATTTATCACCAGATTTTGTGTCTCCCGGACAGGGCAGGTTTTTTGCAGATCTTCGGCAATAAACTATACCCAAAAAGGGAAGGTTTTTTTTTTCCGTACAAGAACTTCATTTTGGGGTTTTTTTGGTGTCAGACCGTTTCCGGAGGACCCAAAAGGTGAGAGCAGTGCTTGAAGGGGATCAGCCGAGGACTTAAGGCTCTGCATTTTTTGGGGTTTGAAATACTACCGAAATTTTTTGTAATTTCTCACTTTTTTTCAAACCCTCATAAATGACAAGAAAAGGGCGGATTTTTCTAAAGGGGGGACAAATTTCAACCCCCTTTTTTCTTTGAAAAAAAAGTTTTGTTTGGCCCCCGTTTCATCCAACAACATTACCCGTTCATTGTGGAGGTGGAGCGTTGATAGGGGTGGGGTAATTTCCCCCGGGGCCGTCCCCTGGTAAAGGCCCGTGCGCTTTCTTTTCAAAAAAAAAGTCGTCCGCCAAAGGAATTATGATATACAATAGGGAATTTTTTGGCCTTAAAATTGGTTTTAAGAATGGCTCACTTTTTGGAGGGGGCAGTCCCCCGGTCCATTATTGCACAAGAACCGCTGTATTTAAAAACCGCTAAGCGCTAATTCCGCAAGCCGATGGTCTTTTTTTTACCGGTTTAATTTTTGTCGTCATTTTCCCCCGGGGGTCAAGAATTAAAAGGTGTGCCTTTCTCGCATTTCCCCGGGGGGCCGGGGGAAAAAAGGTGACCCGTCCCATCCTTCGGAGGGGGGGGTAGTGTGGGCTGTATTTTTGAGCTTGGGGGAGGTTTTTGGGGCTCGGGGGGACGCCCCTGCAGGACCCCAGAGAAGTTTTCCAAATCTGTTGGACAAAAGGTTTTGGGGACATCATAATTGCTCTAGCAGGCACCCGGGGGAAAAAGGCTACTTTAGTTCCTTTCTCGCCATTTTGGTGGTACGTAAAAAAATTTATAAATTTTTTCCCCATGTGGGTGTGTGTCCCTAAAAATCCCCCAAACCCGTCCGTCTGGGGGCCCCCTTACCCTTAAACTTCCGGGGCCAGGGTCATTTTTATGGGTTTTTTTTTGGACCTTCCCCTCGTCGGGAAACTGTCATTGGTGGTTGTTAAGGGGTTGAAGAGGCACATTTGTTGCTCTTTTCCGCACCCCAACTAAAAAATCTGGCCATGTTCATTAGGGAATGTTGACTAGGGGTTTTTCCCTTTGATGGGGTTCGAGGGGGTCCAGTTTGTTCCAAATTTTTTGGGGGGCATTTTGTTTTCGTCGGGGGATGCAATTTCTTTTCCCCCGGGTTTTATCCCGACCCAAAGGGGAGCAGGTCTGAATCAGAGCTTAGAGCATTCTCCGGGGTTTTGTCTAGAGAAAAAAAGGACTGGCTTTTTTTTTTGCCCCTTTGGGAGAGTTTTCTCTTAACAAAGGGGGAGCGAGTCCCTGGTAATCCCCTTTTTTAGGGATATGGGGTTTTCCCAAACCCGTTTTTTATTTTAATGGGGGGGCCCCTTTGGGTTTCCCCCAGGAGGGGTTTTTCCTCGTCACTTGCTTCGGGGTGAGAGGTGTATTTAATTTTGAGGCGATGGGGAACCTTACAAAAATGGGATAGGAGGAAATTTCGGTCCGTTAGTGAACATCGGGTTGGGGTTTTACCGGGAAAAAAAAAACTTAAATGCCCCCTGGAAACTGGGTCCCGATTAGGGGCCCTACGGTCTTCCTAATTAAACCTGTGGCATTTCGTCGGGCCTCCCTTCTATTTAAAATTCATAATGTGTTCCACAAGTCTTTTTAAAAGGGTGGGACCAGTCAACATCACCTCTCCTCCTTCCATGGTGGGCAAAGGTAATTTTGGGAATTTTAAGTATCAAAGATCATTGACTCACTCTGAAACCCGCCCTTCAGACTTGGGGGTTGGAAGGGGGTGGGCCCCCAGGGGAAAGGCGGGCCCGCGTTTATGTTAAGCGATGTTTTGGGTTGGGGCCCTTCACAAATCCCCCGGGCAGGCCTGGCCCGAGGGCCGCCATCACCCCCCCGCCCCCCTGAATAAGTCCGTCCACAAACCCCCCCTCCCAGTGAAAAAGACCGTCCTCACCCTGCCCCCTTTATAGGATTGCCACGAAACGTTTTGGGTTGCCATTTTGACCTCCCAGCTGAGCTGCGTTTTTTGTGTTTGGGGGCTAGGGAGTTAATTCGTCGTGCTCGGGGGGGGACGGGTGAGTTTCTCCCGGTGCAATTGATTTTTTTTATTGGTTTTTCCTTTTTAAATTTCCGGTTGTTTGTTGGGGGTTCCATGAACCTTTTTTTTTCAAAAAGATGGAAAAAATTTTATAGACTTTGTTGTGAGTCCTTATTTTTAAGCCAATTGGTTAGGTTTATTTCCCCCTTTAGTTCCTTTGGTTTGAGTGTGTATGCAAGAATGTTACCTGTCGTCTTTTTTTAACGTGTATTTAGGGGTTTAGCCCATATCCCTTTGGGGTAATCGGACCTTCTTAGGGGTGTTACAGGGTTAGGCTGATGGGGACAGTTAGGTGGAGACTTGGACCCCTGAACCATTATCAGTACCTCCAAGGGGGGGGATTGTTAGGCCCCGTTTAGGGCGGGTTTGACCCCCGGTCCTCCTCTTTTTCCCGTTTCAGCTCTCAAATCCTCAAATTAACCCTGACAAGATATGTTCGGGAAATTTTTATACAAATGTGATGTTCTAAGATCCGTCCATCACCCTGCCCCCAGTGAATAAGATCCGTCCATCACCCTGCCTCCCAGTGAATAAGATCCGTCCATCACCCTGCTCCCAGTGAATAAGATCCGTCCATCACCCTGCCTCCCAGTGAATAAGATCCGTCCATCACCCTGCCTCCCAGTGAATAAGATCGTCCATCACCCTGCCTCCCAGTGAATAAGATCCGTCCATCACCCTGCCTCCCAGTGAATAAGATCCGTCCATCACCCTGCCTCCCAGTGAATAAGATCCGTCCATCACCCTGCCTCCCAGTGAATAAGATCGTCCATCACCCTGCCTCCCAGTGAATAAGATCGTCCATCACCCTGCCTCCCAGTGAATAAGATCCGTCCATCACCCTGCCTCCCAGTGAATAAGATCCGTCCATCACCCTGCCTTCCAGTGAATAAGATCCGTCCATCACCCTGCCTCCCAGTGAATAAGATCCAGTCCATCACCCTGCCTCCCAGTGAATAAGATCCGTCCATCACCCTGCCTCCCAGTGAATAAGATCCGTCCATCACCCTGCCTCCCAGTGAATAAGATCCGTCCATCACCCTGCCTCCCAGTGAATAAGATCCGTCCATCACCCTGCCTCCCAGTGAATAAGATCCGTCCATCACCCTGCCTCCCAGTGAATAAGATCCGTCCATCACCCTGCCTCCCAGTGAATAAGATCCGTCCATCACCCTGCCTCCCAGTGAATAAGATCCGTCCATCACCCGCCTCCCAGTGAATAAGATCCGTCCATCACCCTGCCTCCCAGTGAATAAGATCCATCCATCACCCTGCCTCCCAGTGAATAAGATCCGTCCATCACCCTGCCTCCCAGTGAATAATCGCCATCACCGCCTCCCAGATAGATCGTCCACCCCTGCCTCCCAGTGAATAAGATCCGTCCATCACCCTGCCTCCCAGTGAATAAGATCCGTCCTCACTCTCCATATAAACCCATCACCTGCCTCCAGTGAATAAGATCCGTCCATCACCCTGCCTCCCAGTGAAATAAGATCCGTCCATCACCCTGCCTCCCAGTGAATAAGATCCTCCATCACCCTGCCTCCCAGTGAATAAGATCCGTCCATCACCCTGCCTCCCAGTGAATAAGATCCGTCCATCACCCTGCCTCCCAGTGAATAAGATCCAGTCCATCACCCTGCCTCCCAGTGAATAAGATCCGTCCATCACCCTGCCTCCCAGTGAATAAGATCCGTCCATCACCCTGCCTCCCAGTGAATAAGTCGCCATCACTCCTCCATAGCCCATCACCCTGCCTCCCAGTGAATAAGATCAGTCCATCACCCTGCCTCCCAGTGAATAAGATCCGTCCATCACCCTGCCTCCCAGTGAATAAGATCGTCCATCACCTGCCTCCAGAATAAGATCTCCACACCCTGCCTCCCAGTGAATAAGATCCGTCCATCACCCTGCCTCCCAGTGAATAAGATCGTCCATCACCCTGCCTCCCAGTGAATAAGATCCGTCCATCACCCTGCCTCCCAGTGAATAAGATCAGTCCATCACCCTGCCTCCCAGTGAATAAGATCCGTCCATCACCCTGCCTCCCAGTGAATAAGATCCGTCCATCACCCTGCCTCCCAGTGAATAAGATCCGTCCATCACCCTGCCTCCCAGTGAATAAGATCGTCCATCACCCTGCCTCCCAGTGAATAAGATCCGTCCATCACCCTGCCTCCCAGTGAATAAGATCAGTCCATCACCCTGCCTCCCAGTGAATAAGATCCGTCCATCACCGTGCCTCCCAGTGAATAAGATCCGTCCATCATCCCACCCCCAGTGAATAAGATCCGTCCATCACCCTGCCTCCCAGTGATAAGATCCGTCCATCACCCTGCCTCCAAGTGATAAGATCCGTCCATCACCCTGCCTCCCAGTGAATAAGATCCGTTCATCACCCTGCCTCCCAGTGAATAAGATCCGTCCATCACCCTGCCTCCCAGTGAATAAGATCCGTCCATCACCCTGCCTCCCAGTGAATAAGATCCGTCCATCACCCTGCCTCCCAGTGAATAAGATCAGTCCATCACCCTGCCTCCCAGTGAATAAGATAGTCCATCACCTCTCCATAATAACCCTCCCCTCAGTGAATAAGATCCGTCCATCACCCTGCCTCCCAGTGAATAAGATCCGCCCATCATCCCACCCCCAGTGAATAAGATCAGTCCATCACCCTGCCTCCCAGTGAATAAGATCCGTCCATCACCCTGCCTCCCAGTGAATAAGATCCGTCCATCACCCTGCCTCCCAGTGAATAAGATCCGTCCATCACCCTGCCTCCCAGTGACTAAGATCCGTCCATCACCCTGCCTCACAGTGAATAAGATCCGTCCATCACCCTGCCTCCCAGTGAATAAGATCCGTCCATCACCCTGCCTCCCAGTGAATAAGATCCGTCCATCACCCTGCCTCCCAGTGAATAAGATCCGCCCCATCATCCAACCTCCCAGTGAATAAGATCCGTCCATCACCCTGCCTCCCAGTGAATAAGATCGGCACCGTCATGCCTCCATCAGTTACAACATCCGGTCCCGTTACCCCAGTGTATAAAATCCGCTCCATCACCTCACCCCTGGTGTATAAGATCCACCCCATCATCCTACCCCACAGTGAATAAGATCCGTTCATCACCCTGCCTCCCAGTGATAAGATCCGTCCATCACCCTGCCTCCCAGTGAATAAGATCTGTCCATCACCCTGCCTCCCAGTGAATAAGATCCGTCCATCATCCAACCCCCCAGTGAATAAGATCCGTCCATCACCCTGCCTCCCAGTGAATAAGATCCGTCCATCACCCTGCCTCCCAGTGAATAAGATCCGTCCATCACCCTGCCTCCCAGTGAATAAGATCCGTCCATCACCCTGCCTCCCAGTGAATAAGATCCGTCCATCATCCCACCCCTCAGTGAATAAGATCCGTCCATCACCCTGCCTCCCAGTGAATAAGATCCATTGTAAGGTTCTTTGTACATGTTCTTGAAACTCAGTTTTTCCGTCAGCCATTTTGCTTTCTGTCTTGCTGCAGCTATCTTGCCCTCAGTCAATATGGAGTTTCCAGCTTTCATGTTCCCGCCCTGATTCTCTCCCTCTTGCTTCTTAAGCAGCCACAGCTGAGCAATCAGTGCTTCAGAATCTAGCCTGCAGTGAACCTGTGACTTGACTCCTGAAGCCTTGGACCTTGTACTCCAGCTATTCCTTCTGAGGAACTCTGAAGCACTTGTGGACTCTGAACCCTGCTCTTTGAAAGACCCACGTTTGCATGGACTTACGGTAACAGAGAAGAAGATCCTGAATCTGTATTGGAGAGTGATTGCTGAGCTTAGATTACTCTGGCCTGCTGTGTCTCCTGTTTCTGTGTCTGCAAACTGTGTGACTATTTCTGCCAACTTGTATGAAGTAATACAGGACTTTTCTATATCAAACCTGTGTCTCATGTATGTTCATCGCACCCAAGCACAAGACACTATATGAACTGTACTACATATATTACAAGATTCTGAAGCCAAACGTTAGTGTCTGCTGGGTCTGGAAAGGCTGTGTCTGCTGTAACCGTGGATATCAGATATCCGGTTGAACTTTCTGTGATGATAGTGGTTGTGACTTCTCACAACCATTCCAGGTGAGCAGTTCCCTTAATTTTTTTTTCTCTCTGCAGTGTTACCACAGGTGAACACTATTGTTTTTTTTTTCTCTCCTCTTCTTCCAGTACTCCTGTCTTAAAAGATCTGGAAGATGGAGGCCCGCATAAAGGAACTTTGCGGAGTGACTGATAATATCCTTGCAGATTTGCAGAATATAAAAACCCGTTTTACAAATCTACAGGACCTCACTAATCACAATTTGCAAGTGTTTGGACAGACTACCCAGGATTTGCGAGCCAGGATTGAGGTTCTAGAGGGGCGAGTCCAGGCTCCTGCCGTAGCCCCGAGTTCTGGGATTCCCAAGTTGCCCCCTTTTCGTTTTGGCGGTGAACGTGAGAAATTCAGGGGATTTATTAACCAATGCAATCTTTTTTTTTCTGCACATGCTTCACAATTTCCCACTGAACGATCTAAAGTACTTACTATAATTATGTTGCTTACCAACAAGGCTTTAATGTGGGCAAACCCTTTGATTGAGACTGAGGATGATTGTTTGAATCACCTTGATGCTTTCATTTCAGCCATGGGGCAGGTGTTTGATGACCCCAATCGAGGTGCAACAGCTGAAGCAGCCATGTTAGCTTTGCGCCAAGGTAAGCACTCGGTAGCCGAATATGCCTTGGATTTCAGGAGATGGGCCCTTGATACCACCTGGGACAGTTCCGCCAAAAAATCTATTTTTCGAAAGGGGTTATCTCCACTGATTAAGGATGAACTTGCTCGTGCCGACCCTCCCACTGCGTTAGGTGACTTTATTAACTACTGCATCCGTATTGATACTCGTCTGACTGAACGCAGGCAAGAGAGATGGTTCGAAAGCAATCGTACTAACCTTTTCCTACCTTCCTCTCCAGCTAAGGAACCTTTGAGTAGGATTACACGGGAACCTGAACCTGAACCCATGCAGGTAGACTCTTTACAACGACGGGTTAGTGATGCACGCAAGGAACATCGTTTTAAGGAGAATCTATGTTTCTATTGTGGTAAGTCAGGGCACTTCATTATAAACTGCCCCAGCCGTTCTCGTAAGACTACTGCAGCACTCATTCACTGTGAGTGTTGCGAGAGGAGATCTGTCAGGTCCGAGCCTCAGGCTCCAGAGAGATCTGCAGCAACAGATCTTGATTTCTCGGACTTAAACTCCATTACTTCTGAGGACGATGATTGTGTAAATGCTGCAATTTTTTTAAGTTTCCTCAGCGGTGTCCCAGCTGAGTTGTAGGAAAAACAATTCTCGTTGCTTCCTTTCCATCAAACTCTGGGTTGACTCAGTCTGGGTGTCTAGCTCTGCTATGATCGACTCAGGGGCAAGTGGGAATTTTATGGATATCTCCTTTGCTCTGAAACAGGGGATACGTTCAGTGAAGAAGGCTACTCCAGTACAGATGGAAACTGTGGACGGCTCCCTGCTGACCTCTGGACCAGTGGATCAGGAAACGGAGCCTTTGAAGGTCCTTATGGGTAAAGATCATCAAGAGAAACTGTCCTTTATGCTTATCTCTTCTCCCCACTTTCCCATTATTCTAGGGCTACCATGGCTGCAGGCTCAGAACCCTACCATTAACTGGGAGACTAAGGAATTACACTTTCCAAAGAAACAGATGACTCCAGAAGTTTCAGCGTGCTCTGTTCCTAAAGGAACCATGTCAGTCCCTGAACTACCAGCTGTACACCAGACTATGTGGATTTATGTGACAAGAAGAACGCTGATCAGCTTCCCCCTCACCGTCCATATGATTGTCCAATTGAATTATTGCCTGGAGCAGAGATACCTTTTGGTAAGATCTACCCCCTGGCGGGGCCTGAGCTAAAGGCTTTAAAGGAGTACATAGATGAAAATCTAGCCAAGGGCTTCATACGTCCCTCTTCATCTCCTGCAGGTGCACCCATCTTCTTTGTAAAGAAGAAAGATGGATCTCTGAGACCCTGCGTAGACTATAGGGAACTCAATAAGGTTACTATTAGAAACCGTTATCCATTGCCTTTAATCCCTGAGTTATTGGAGAGTGCGGCATGCCAAAATTTTCTCTAAATTAGATCTCCGTGGGGCCTATAACTTGGTCCGTATTAGACCTGGGGATGAGTGGAAGACTGCATTCAGGTCACGCTATGGACACTTTGAATATCTAGTTATGCCTTTTGGTCTGAGTACCGCCCCAGCCACTTTCCAACACTTGGTGAATGACATCTTCAGGGATCTCCTAGATACATTCGTGGTGATTTATTTGGATGATATTCTAATTTTTTCTAACTCCACAGAGGAACATCATGGACATGTGAGAATGGTCTTGGAACGTCTAAGACAAAACCATCTTTACATCAAACTTGAAAAGTGTGAATTCCATAGGACCGAAATTCAATTTCTGGGGTATGTACTATCTACACAAGGAATTAGTATGGATGGAAGCAAGACCCAAGCCATCAAGGATTGGCCAAGTCCTAGAAATGTGAAGGAGGTGCAGCGCTTCATCGGGTTTGCTAACTTCTATAGACGTTTCATTAGGAATTTCTCTGAGGTAGTGTCACCTATCACCCAACTTACCCGGAAAGAGTCTAGGTTCTCCTGGACTCCCCAAGCCCAGGAAGCATTTTCCCGTCTGAAAGATAGATTTACCACCGCACCTATCTTGGTACATCCCAACCCCGAGCTTGCCTTCATAATAGAGGTGGATGCTTCAGACTGTGCCGTTGGAGCTATACTCTCTCAGAGAACAGGTGAGAAGAATGTCTTGCATCCCTGTGCCTTCTTTTCCCAGCAGTTGTCTTCGGCTGAGAGGAACTACGATGTGGGCAATACAGACAGACCATCGTAACCTTGAATTTATCAGGTCGGCTAAATGCCTGACTCCTCGCCAGGCTCGCTGGAATCTTTTCTTAAACCAATTTAATTTTATCATTTCTTATAGACCAGGATCGCGCAATGGAAAGGCTGATGCACTCTCTAGGATTTATTCAGCAGAGACACGTCCACTTACTCCTGCTAAGACTATTCTTCCTGACTCTAGATTCCTAGGAGTGATTCATAATCAAGACCTACTTAAGGACATCAAGGAAGCATACCATGCGGATTCTTTGTTGGCACAACCCCCAAGGGACGTAAGTCTTGTCTTTAAGAATGGTGTGTGGATTCTGGGACAACGCTGTATATTCTGAAACAGTCAGATTGAGAGTATTGCAACTCATCCACGATTCCAAGATAGCTGGGCATAGAGGAATTCTAAAGACACAGGAATTTCTTTCTCGTTTCTTTTGGTGGCCCACTTGCAGGAAGGATGTTTTAAACTATGTCACTTCATGTGAAGTCTCTGCAAGATGCAAAACACCTCGCTCCTCACCAACTGGTCTGTTACAACCTCTTCCCACCCCGTCCCGCCCGTGGGGATCCATTTCTATGGACTTCATTGTGGAGTTACCAACCTCTCAAGGGAAGAACACCATTCTAGTGGTGGTTGACCGTCTAACAAAGGCAGCTCATTTTATCCCTTGTGTCGGCTTACCCACTGCAAAACAGACATCAGATTTAATGATTAAAGATGTGTTTCGCTTACATGGAGTACCGGATGAGGTTATTTCGGATCGAGGGGTGCAATTCACTTCTAGGTTTTGGCAAAATTTCTGTGCAGCATTGGACATTAAAGTAAACCTTTCTTCTGCTTTTCATCCCCAGACAATGGACAGACAGAACGAACCAATCAACCCTGGAGCAGTATCTCCGCTGTTTTATCTGCCACCTACAGGATGATTGGGTGGATCTACTTCCACTGGCTGAGTTCTCTTATAACAACTCTCAGAGTGCCTCCACTAAACAGTCTCCTTTTTACTCTAATCTAGGTTATCATCCTAACATTCTACCACGATTTCCCATAGAAACGCCTTTACCAGCAGTGGCTGAAAGAATCACGTCTTTACAGAAGAATATGGAACTTCTAAAGGAGAATCTGGAATTGGCTCAGGAAAGGTACAAGAAAGCAGCAGATAAATTTCGTAAACCTGCACCAGCTTTCAAGGTAGGAGACCTGGTCTGGCTGTCAACCAGAAATCTTAAGTTAAGGATTCCATCGTCTAAGTTGGGACATAAGTACATTGGACCCTATAAAATCAGTAAAATTATAAGTGCTGTTGCTTGTCGTCTTCAACTGCCCAGAACTATGAGAATCCACCCTGTCTTTCATGTATCCCTACTAAAGGCTGCAACACCCAATACGTTTCCTGGACGTTCTTCTCCTTGCCCTGACCCAGTGCTAGTCGATGGTCAGGAAGAATTTGTGGTGGAGAGGATTCTGGATTCCAGGTTATACAGAAATCAGTTACAATATTTGATTAAATGGCAAGGCTACCCAGTGGAGGACAACTCATGGGAACCTGTCAATAACGTTAATGCTCCTCGTTTGCTCCGCCAGTTTCATCAGAGGTACCCAGACAGGCCTGGTCTGAGGCCATCCGGAGGTTGTCCCTAAGGGGGGAGTAATGTAAGGTTCTTTGTACATGTTCTTGAAACTCAGTTTTTCCGTCAGCCATTTTGCTTTCTGTCTTGCTGCAGCTATCTTGCCCTCAGTCAATATGGAGTTTCCAGCTTTCATGTTCCCGCCCTGATTCTCTTCCTCTTGCTTCTTAAGCAGCCACAGCTGAGCAATCAGTGCTTGTCACGCTGTATAACAGATATATATATATGTGATGTCAGTAATCTATATCAAAAGGGCAACATACTATATAACATGCGCATAGATATATGATAACATAGAATTACCTGACAGAATGTCCAGTGGGTCAATACGGAATCCGTTATACGCTGTCTCCAGCTAGAGAGTGACCGGGGTCTAAGCTGACCCTAAACTGGGGTCCTAACTAATCCCTCTACCTGGAGGTACTGTTAAAGGTACAGAGGTCCAGGCCACCAGCGTAAACCCTGTCTCCTATCAATCCCTGCCAACTGTAATCTAGTCCTAAGAAGGACCCTGATTACCACCAAAGGGAATGAACAGGTAACGTTAATGAACAGAAAGACATACAAGAAAGACAAGAAATAAAGTAAATAAAGTCTTACATACAACACTCACACACAGTAGGAACACCTAAGGTCTCAGAGATTTAACTATAAGCTGTAAGAGTAAAAACAACTAAGGAGCTCTTAGCTTAAGTATTCTCAGAACCGATCCAGTCTGCTAGACTACATGAATGCTTTCACCGGCGTCTAACACCCAGACTGGCAGGAATATAAAGGAAACTAATTAGAACATAATCAAAAGCAGCCGGGAGAGGCTGGACCTAGTCTTAGCAAAGAGCTAGGTAAAATTAACTCTCTCATTACCAAAAACAAAGAACCAGCAACTCAGCTGTGAGAAGTCAGAATGTGCAATCGCGACGATCTTTGTGGCGATGCACCCATGACAGTACCCCCCCTTCTACGAGGGGCCTCCGGACCCTCAGGGCCAGGTCTGCCCGGGTGAGTTGTGTGAAAGGTCCGAACCAATTGATCTGCGTTAACATCAGACGCAGGGACCCACGTCCCCTCCTCAGGACCATACCCCCTCCAATGAACTAAGTACTGAAGGGATCGGCGACTGAGACGTGAGTCAATGATTTTCGACCCATGAAATTCCACGTTATCATTGACCACCACTGAAGGAGGAGGTAGAGGTGACGGTATGACTGGTGCCACATACTTTTTAAGTAATGACTTGTGAAACACATTATGAATTTTAAACGTAGGAGGGAGGTCCAGACGAAATGCCACAGGATTAATTATGGAACTGATCCTGTACGGCCCGATGAATCTGGGACCCAACCTCCAGGAGGAAACTTTAAGTTTTATATTCCTGGTAGACAACCAAACCAGATCGTTCACCTTCAGATCTAGACCAGAAACTCTCCCCCTATCAGCCATCCGTTTGTAACGGTTCCCCGTAACCTTCAGTCTTAACCGATCTGGAACTATCAGTCTCCCTGGAAGTCCCACAGGGGCGTCCCCCTGAGCCCCCAATACCTCCCCCTCAAGCTCAGAGCATACAGCTGACACTACAACTCCCTCCTGAGGAATAGGAACCGGATCATCCGTCTTTCCGGCCCCTGGGAAAGTACGAGATAAGGCATCAGGAAGCAACTTTATTGAGCAGTCATATGCGCGATGAGGAGGTAACTCTTTACACCCCTCCTCTGAGAACATCTCCCCAAAGTCCTCCAGAAAAGGAGACAAAGTCCTAGGCACAACCGCACCGATGACCGTGCTCATGCAGTTATTCCTGCAAAATTCACCCCACTGGCTTATCTTTCTGGATTGCCAATCAATCACTGGGTTATGTTTAGCCAACCAAGGAAGTCCCAACACAATAGGAGTAGGTAGACCCTCCAACACATAACAAGACAATTGCTCTTTATGTATTGCCCCTACTCGAAGATCTATGTTATGAACAGCTTGTACCAAGCTACCTTGACCGAGAGGTCTAGAATCAATTGAGACTATAGGGACCGGTTTGGCCAATACACTCAGTTGCATACCATGCACCTGGGCAAACCGAGCGTCCACCAGATTAGCCCCGGACCCACTATCAAGAAAAACAGAAATCCTCTCAGTTCTAGTACCAATCACCACCTCCGCAGGCACGAGAAACTGAGAGGGATTTGGGGACGAAATACACACTCCCAGGTTAACTCCTTTGCTCAAAGAGGCCCGGGATGGACACCCCCCAACAAAATGTCCCTCTCTCCCGCAAAAGAAACACCTTCTAGTCTTGCGGCGCACCGCCGATTCCCTCCTACAAAAAGATGTCCCTCCCAACTGCATGGGTTCCTCAGAACAGACCAGGGGAACCTCAGTATAAGGGACTTTAGTAGTAGGTGGAGTCATCACGGGAGGCGGAGTTACCTCGCGACTTCCCCGAAGTCGTCTATCAATGCGAATAGCGAGGGCCATAGCAGCCTCCAGTGATGGAGGAGAATCATACTGAGCCAACACCTCTTTTAATTTGTCAGACAACCCTTGACAAAACTGGCTCCTAAGAGCTGGGTCATTCCACTGAGTATCTGTTGCCCATCTACGGAACTCAGAAGAATATTCCTCCGCTGGACGATTTCCTTGCCGTATTTTACGTAACTTTGTTTCAGCAAGGGAGACTCGATCCGGATCATCATATACCAGACCCAGGGCAGCAAAAAATCGATCCACTGACTGGAGATCTGGGGAGCCTGGAGGAATAGAGAACGCCCAAGATTGAGGGTCCCCCTGTAAGAGCGAGATAACAATTCCCACCCTCTGCTCTTCACTCCCAGATGACCGAGGCCGCAGCCGAAAGTACAATTTACATGCCTCCCGGAAAGTAAAAAATTTGTCCCGCCCACCAGTGAACCTGTCCGGGAGAGCAACCTTAGGTTCAGATCTGGTTTGCTCAGGGGGGGACAAAACATTGGACTTAATGTCTGCAAATTCCATGGACAACCCCTGCAACTGCCGGGCCAGCTGGGCTACTGGATCCATGACAGCTGGGAGAATCTTTAGTATGGCCGGTGAAAATGTCACGCTGTATAACAGATATATATATGTGATGTCAGTAATCTATATCAAAAGGGCAACATACTATATAACATGCGCATAGATATATGATAACATAGAATTACCTGACAGAATGTCCAGTGGGTCAATACGGAATCCGTTATACGCTGTCTCCGGCTAGAGGGTGACCGGGGTCTATGCTGACCCTAAACTGGGGTCCTAACTAATCCCTCTACCTGGAGGTACTGTTAAAGGTACAGAGGTCCAGGCCACCAGCGTAAACCCTGTCTCCTATCAATCCCTGCCAACTGTAATCTAGTCCTAAGAAAGACCCTGATTACCACCAAAGGGAATGAACAGGTAACGGTTAATGAACAGAAAGACATACAAGAAAGACAAGAAATAAAGTAAATAAAGTCTTACATACAACACTCACGAACAGTAGGAACACCTAAGGTCTCAGAGATAAACTATAAGCTATAAGAGTAAAAACAACTAAGGAGCTCTTAGCTTAAGTATTCTCAGAACCGATCCAGTCTGCTAGACTACATGAATGCTTTCACCGGCATCTAACAAGCAGACTGGCAGGTATATGAAGGAATCTAATTAGAACATAATCAAAAGCAGCCGGGCGAGGCTGGACCTAGTCTTAGCAAAGAGCTAGGTAAAATTAACTCTCTCATTACCAAAAACAAAGAACCAGCAACTCAGCTGTGAGAAGTCAGAATGTGCAATCGCGACGATCTTTGTGGCGATGCACCCATGACAGTGCTTCAGAATCTAGCCTGCAGTGAACCTGTGACCTGACTCCTGTAAGCCTTGGACCTTGTACTCCAGCTATTCCTTCTGAGGAACTCTGAAACACTTGTGGACTCTGGAACCCTGCTCTTTGAAAGATCCACGTTTGCATGGACTTACGGTAACAGAGAAGAAGATCCTGAACCTGTTGTGGAGAGTGATTGCTGAGCTTAGATTACTCTGGCCTGCTGTGTCTCCTGTTTCTGTGTCTGCAAACTGTGTGACTATTTCTGCCAACTTGTATGAAGTAATACAGGACTTTCTATATCAAACCTGTGACTCCTGTGTTTTCATCGCACCCAAGCACAAGACGCTATATGAACTGTACTACATACATTACATCCGTCCATCATCCCACACCCCAGTGAATAAGATCCGTCCATCATCCCACCCCCCAGTGAATAAGATCCGTCCATCACCCTGCCTCCCAGTGAATAAGATCCGTCCATCACCCTGCCTCCCAGTGAATAAGATCCGTCCATCACCCTGCCTCCCAGTGAATAAGATCCGTCCCATCATCCCACCCCCCAGTGAATAAGATCAGTCCATCACCCTGCCTCCCAGTGAATAAGATCCGATCATCACCCTGCCTCCCAGTGAATAAGATCCGCCCCATCATCCCACCCCCCAGTGAATAAGATCCGTCCATCACCCTGCCTCCCAGTGAATAAGATCCGTCCATCATCCCACCCCCCAGTGAATAAGATCCGTCCATCACCTGCCTCCATGATTATCCGTCCTCACCCGCCCCAGTGAATAATATCCGTCCATCACCCTGCCTCCCAGTGAATAAGATCCGTCCATCACCCTGCCTCCCAGTGAATAAGATCCGTCCATCATCCCCCCCCAGTGAATAAGATCGTCCATCACCCTGCCTCCCAGTGAATAAATCCGTCCATCACCCTGCCTCCCAGTGAATAAGATCCGTCCATCACCCTGCCTCCAGTGAATAAGATCCGTCCATCACCCTGCCTCCCAGTGAATAAGATCCGTCCATCACCCTGCCTCCCAGTGAATAAGATCCGTCCATCACCCTGCCTCCCAGTGAATAAGATCCATCCATCACCCCCTCCCAGTGAATAAGATCCGTCCATCACCCTGCCTCCCAGTGATAATATCCTTTCATCACCCTCCTCCTAGTGAATAGATCCGTCCATCACCCTGCCTCCAGTGATAAGATCCGTCCATCATCCACCCCCCAGTGAATAGATCCGCCATACCCTGCCTCGGAAAAGATCCGCCTCACCCTGCCTCCGTAATAGATCGTCATCACCCTGCCTCAGTGAATAAGATCCGATCATCACCCTGCCTCCCAGTGAATAAGATCCGTCCATCATCCCACCCCCCGGTGAATAAGATCCGTCCATCACCCTGCCTCCCAGTGAATAAGATCCGTCCATCACCCTGCCTCCCAGTGAATAAGATCCGTCCATCACCCTGCCTCCTAGTGAATAAGATCCGTCCATCACCCTGCCTCCAGTGAATAAGATCCGTCCATCATCCCACCCCCCGGTGAATAAGATCCGTCCATCACCCTGCCTCCCAGTGAATAAGATCCGTCCATCATCCAACCCCCCAGTGAATAAGATCCGTCCATCACCCTGCCTCCCAGTGTATAATCTGCTTCATCACCCGTCCCCCTTGTGTATGAGATCCGCTCCCTCACCCTTTTTCTGGGTGTATAAGAGCTGGCTCCGTCACCCCTCACCTACTGTTGTTCCGCAAGCCCTGGGGATTCCAAGACTTGGTGACACCTTGATGTCTACTGCTATAGTTCTTCATCCCCTGGTGTGTACTAGTTTATTTCTCCAACCTGTTATTTATTATGTAATCCAAAAAGCACTAGAAGCATATTGCCATAAAATATTTACTTTATTAGAAAATATACACAGATAACAAAAGACATTTAAAAATGCGATGTTAATCCAATATGTTCCCATAGGTACGCATGTGTGAATATCACATTGCCTACATTAAATCATGTGCATGTCAGCGGAAACAACAGATTTGTCATTCATGTATTTAAATCGGATGTAAAAAATGTAGTTACATAGCTAATTGCTTATCAATGATGTATATTGCACTATGTTCATAGAATGAATATTCATATACATAATGTAAAGTCTGACAGGTTAAAGCTGTACTATAGGATTCATTTGAACCTCATTCAGCCTAGTCCAGTTACACAGCTGATTCACTATCAATAGCGTATATAGCACTGTGTGCCTAAAATGAATAATTATATATAATATACAAATAGATAGAAATATATGGTAATATGGGACACAATAGAGCCCTATTCAACTTTATAATGGATATCCTGTCATATCCAGAGGGGACAGGCACCCATATGTATGGTATAGTACAATATTAAATAGAGGTTGCCTTCTTCCCCTGCAGATAACACAAATGCATTGGTGTAAAGAGAACCTATATATATATAAAACATGCTACTGATGCATAGCAAAATTGTTGTCGGAGTGTATAGATAAAGAAATACTCATAGCAGTGGGTTAGAGAGTTCTATATAATCAAGCGCTGTAATGCGAGACTCTTAGAAAATCTGAGAGATACTCCGACATTAAAAAGGCAAAAAGCAATAGTGAACAAAGTAGAAACATATACGACCTTAGAACTGGAGCCTGGATTCCCCGACGCGCGTTTCGCGTTAGCTTCGTCTCTGCGTATTGTGTAAGTATGTGTTAAGTAATGGTAGGTGTATTTTATTAGATAGTTTAGTTATTCATCTTATGGTGTGTAGTGGTTTATTTCTCCATCCCCAAGTGTCCTGCAAGCCTTGAGAATTGCAATCCCTTCCCGACTGCTCCTACAGCAACCCGTCACCCAGTGCCCAGTCATCTAGATCAGGGGTCCCCAACCGCCGGTCCGCGGCCCACCACCGGGCCGTAGCAGTTCTGATGCCGGGCCGCGGAGCCATGGCACAGAACGCTGGACCCACATGGAGCCGGCGGCTGTAGCGCTGTAGTGACAGCTACAGTCGCCGGCTCCATCATCGATACTCACCTTCCGTCGCTGCGATCCCTGTCCCGGCCGTGGCAGCTTCATCCAGCGCTGAGCAGGTGACGTAGTACCGCTCATTAAGGGCATGAATATGGACGTGACGCCACTCCCATAGGCGTGGCATCCATATTCATGCCCTTAATGAGCGGTACTACGTGACCGCACCGCAAAGGAGGAAGCTGCCGGCGCCAACAGGGATGCTGGAAGTTCAGCGATGGAGCGAGGAGGGTAAGTATGACAGGGATGACGGGGGAGCCCAGGAGAGGGTGGGAGACGAGCCTTGTATACAAGGGAGGGTGCGCAGCCATAGTGGGAGCGGAGCCTTGTATACAGGGTGGGAGAGGAGCCATGTATATAGGGTGGGAGCGGAGCCATGTATATAGGGTGGGAGCGGAGCCTTGTATACAAGGTGGGAGAGGAGCCATGTATATAGGGTGGGAGCGGAGCCATGTATATAGGGTGGGAGCGGAGCCTTGTATACAGGGTGGGAGCGGAGCCATGTATAAGAGGGTGGGAGCGGAGCCATGTATAAGAGGGTGGGAGCGGAGCCTTGTATATAGGGTGAGAGAGGAGCCATGTATACAGGGTGGGAGCGGAGCCATGTATAAGAGGGTGGGAGCAGAGCCATGTATATAGGGGTGGGAGAGGAGCCATGTATATAGGGTGGGAGCGGAGCCATGTATAAGAGGGTGGGAGCGGAGCCATGTATAAGAGGGTGGGAGCGGAGCCTTGTATATAGGGTGGGAGAGGAGCCATGTATATAGGGTGGGAGCGGAGCCATGTATATAGGGTGGGAGCGGAGCCTTGTATATAGGGTGGGAGAGGAGCCATGTATATAGGGTGGGAAAGGAGCCATGTATATAGGGTGGGAGCGGAGCCTTGTATACAGGGAGGGAGCGGAGCCATGAATATAGGGTGGGAGAGGAGCCATGTATATAGGATGGGAGAGGAGCCATGTATATAGGGTGGAGAGGAGCCATGTATATAGGGTGGGAGAGGAGCCATGTATATAGGGTGGGAGAGGAGCCATGTATATAGGTGTGATGAGTGCTGTGCTGGAATTGCTGTCCTCATCTTTTTTTTGTACTGCTGATAGCCCACAAAGCAAAGCCCCCTCCTTCTCTCTGCAGCTCTCATACTTCTCACCAACCCCCCAGCCTGCACTCAGGCAGTGTAATGTGAGCTGCCAGTGCTGGAAGTTTTCCCGCTTCACCGCAGGGGTCCTCCATTGTCTGCACATGTGCTTCTTCCTATAGCAGCCATTTTGGAGACTGCATTCTGTTTTGGTTAATAACACGGTGGGAGCGTCCGCTAGAAACACGAAAGTACTGTAGTGAAACATGCGCCTGACGGGCAACGGTCCCGTGGTACTGGTAAACCCGTAACTCCAACAGAACCCGAGAAATGGAATTCTCGGATGCCCTATAAACTAGCTCACCCGCGTGTGGGCTCATTTGAACCGTCATTTCAAAGTAAGATCATTGATAGGTCTGCCATTCTTCTGCGAGGTTCTCAGGATGAGTTATGCTCCTGATAATCTTTCAGAACTCCGGCCATACCTTTCAGCAAGAGGAGGACCCTGGTAACTCCACCCCGTTTATGAGGTCACGGCCACAGGTCTATAAGGTAGGGGCCAGGTATTCTGGCTCAGATCTGCCCTGGACACCAGACTTATAGCAGCTCTGTGATGCATTGTGATGTGTCTCCCCTCCCCCGACCGCATGGCTTGCCTACTATGATCTAAGAACTGTAAGTTGATCTTCCATCTTTAATCCTATTTTATTTTCTGTAACCATATTGTACATAACTATATTGCCTCAGCTTGTTACATCTTTTTTTATATGGTATAAGCATTGCCTGTTTTTAAGGAATAAACCTATAAATTTATTAGTTTGTTTCTCCTGCTCTATAAACGAATTTTCACGTGCCTGACGTACTACGCTACTGTTTTGGGGTTGCTACGGACCCTCTTGATAAATTGTGTATTAAGTAAAACCCGTAGCTGGTGGCAGCTTAAAGAAAGGGGTGTAAAGTGTTAGTCTATTGGGTGGCGCTGGCAGTGACGGAGCGGGTCTTATAAGGGTATTGCCTGGCTGCAGCCAGGAGTAATTATAATTCCCTCACTGCAGCGGGCCCAATAGCCAGCACACATCCAAGTGACCCGTCTGGCGACCAATTATCCTAGGTGCAGTTCCCTGACTGGCCTGAGGGTAAGGGGGGCGCCAGAGAGCTGCAAGTTCCTAAGTGGAAGTGGGATAATTAAAAATCCCTGCAGTTTACCGGGTCGGACGGCAGCAGCCGTCGTGTGAGTGCACCGTTTCATCACATATTGGTGGCAGAGCGGTGGGATTATAGAGCATTAGTGATCTGGTTTGAGCAATCATTCAATTCACTAAAAAACTTGCACGGTTCTTCAGCGACCCTGCATCTAAAGTTTTGGAGAACAGACTCAGTGTTTATTAGTCCTGAGACAATTGTGTGTACTTGCGGTTACCCCCCCTCTTCTCTTTGTTTTTCTATCCTATCTTTTATTTGGCAACCATGGCTACGAGGGGATACGACTGGTATAATCGGAATAGCAAGGAAGCTCTTCTTGCCATGTGCGAGTGGAGGGAGATTGTCCCCATGGCCCAAACCAAGGCCGAAGTGATCCAGGCCCTGATGGCACGGGACCACGCTCAGAGCGAGGAGGGCGCAGGAGCCGGCCCAAGCCAAGTTGGTGCCGCAGGAGCAGAGGCCCGACCCCTGACTGCTTACACCCAGGGCGGGATGGACCCTTACCTGCAGGCGGCCCTGGAGGCACTCCCAACCGACGACCGTGATGGGCGCCTGGAGCTGATCCAGCGATACCAGCAGGAGGCCAAAAAACAGCGAGAGGCTGAGATAGCCGAGCGCCAAGCCCAGCGAGAGGCCGAGAGAGCCCAGCGAGAGGCCGAGAGAGCCGAGCGGGAGGCTGAGAGAGCCGAGCGGGAAGCTCAGAGAGCCCATGAACTGGAGCTGCTCAGACAAGGGGCAATGCCCTCCACAGCCCAGAGCAGTGTGCCCAGCAGCACTCAGAGTCCCAAGCCCCGGCCGGAGCACTTTCCCGTGATGGAAAAGGACGGAGACTTGGACACTTTTCTGCGGGCCTTTGAGAAAGTCTGCAGACAGTACCGGCTGCCTGACAACCAATGGGCCGGGTTTACTTGACGCCCGGGCTAAAGGGCAAAGCTCTGGAGGCGTTTTCTTCACTCACGCCGGATCAAGATGACAACTATCAGGCCATCAAGCAGGCCCTGATCGCCAAGTATCAGCTAACCCCTGAGGTATACCGAAAGAAGTTCCGGAACCTCCAACGTGGCCCACACGACAGTTATAGCGATGTGGTGCAAGGACTCAGGAACCACTTTGACCAGTGGATCCAGGGACTGTCAGTTGACACCTTTGAGAACCTGAGGGACCTGATGATCAAAGACCAGTTCCTGCATCTGTGCCCAGCTGAGGTCCGACAGTTCATCCTGGACCGAGAACCAGAGGACGCGGTCAGAACAGCACGGATCGCCGACAGCTATGAGGCCAACCGGAAAACCGAGGTGCGGAAGCCCGTCCCCGCCCGCTGGGGAGGGGTAAGCCTGCAACCAACCCCAGTGCCCCTGCCAGTCGTCCCTCTGGAGGCACTATCCCCTTTGCCAGCGCCAGGCCTACATCAGACCCCCGCCAGTGTTTCTCCTGTAAAAGGACTGGACACATCAGCGCCACCTGTCCGGAGAGGCAGAAGAACCCCCCAGCCAAGGCCTCCGGGCCCAACGCCTCTGTTCTTTTGGTGGGTGGTGTGGTGGGGAGGGTTGATGACAACGTGCAGCCCGTCCGCGTGGGGGCCCGTCTTGCTACAGGCCTCAAGGACACCGGGGCTGAACGAACCCTTATCCGACCCGAACTGGCAGCCCCTGAAAGAGTTGATTCCGGGGAAAACCCTAACTGTCACAGGGATTGGGGGCGTCCACTACCCCTTGCCGATAGCCCGAGTTTTCATTGACTGGGGTGCCGGGAGCGGGTGAAGGAAGTGGGGGTGTCCGAAAACCTGCCCACTGATGTTTTACTGGGACTGATCTGGGGAGGAGGGTGGCGTACTATGTCCCTGACACCCCTTCCCAATCTGATTATAAGGTTAACGTTAACCATGATGATGATGTTGATGATGATGGGAAACTGAATGTGTTACCTGCCAATGCTTTGCGAAGTGATTATGCAACCGATAACCTTTCTTTCCCTAGGAATGATGTTGATAGTGATGTATCTGTGCCATCTGAATCTGTTAACCCTTTCTCTGAAGTGGTAGATGTGTCCACAGGTACAGGAGCGTTCAGCCACGTCGCTCTGCGGAGTGAGACGGCTGAGGAACTCCTAGCAGGAGCAAGCGACAGTGCTCAAGGAAATGGGGAGGTGCATGGGAACCGTGAGGAAGGTGAAGCCATGACACTGACCAGTGCCACCGAGGAAGGTAACTGGCCCATAAGTAGCACTGCTCCTGAAGTGTTGGGGTGGATGGGGAGGTAGAGCCCATAGCAGAGCAGGCTGATGGGTCTGTAGAAATCCCCGGGGAGACTGCATATGTAGCTGCTGTCACCCGCAGTCAGAGTGCCCGGATCGCAGGTAGCGCCCTGCCATCTGGACCCTCCTCCGCTACAGGAGAGACTGAACCAGAGGTGGACCCAGAGCCGGTCCCAGAGGGTCCCAGTGAGGAAGGAACCCTGACGTCACTTCTGGCTGCCTCCAGCCAGGAGTTCCAGGCTGCTCTGCACTCAGATGCGAGCCTGGAGAACTTGAGGCACCTCGCCGAGACGCCCACCTCCGTGACTGATAAGGAGAGGGTGTTCTGGGAACGAGGAAGGTTGTACCGGGAGACAGTACCCGAGATTCCCAAAAGGAGTGGTTGAGGGAAAAACAGCTGGTCGTCCCGCACCAGTTCCGAGGTGAGTTGTGGAGGATTGCCCATGAGATTCCACTCGCTGGACACTTGGGGATCAGCAAAACTAAGGCACGGCTGTCTCAACACTTCTATTGGCCCAAGATGGGACAGATGTGACTAACTACTGCCGCTCCTGTATCACCTGTCAAAGAGTGGGGAAGGTGGGGCCTGCTCTTAAGGCTGCCCTGATCCCGTTGCCAGTGATAGAGGAGCCTTTCCAGAGGATCGCGGTGGACATTGTGGGCCCGCTGGCCGTCCCCAGCAGCTTTGGAAAGCAATACATCCTTACTGTGGTAGACTACGCTACCCGGTACCCGGATGCAGTAGCTCTGTCCTCAACTAGGGCAGATAAGGTGGCGGATGCACTGGTGACCATCTTTTCACGGGTAGGATTTCCCAGGGAGATGCTTACCGATCAAGGGACCCAATTTATGTCTCGCCTAATGAAGGCTCTCTGCAGCAAAATGCAGGTGACGCGTATGGTAATCGAGTGCGTATCACCCACAGACCAATGGTTTGTGTGAGCGCTTTAACGGTACCCTCAAACAGATGCTCCGCATGCTGGTTGAGACCCAGGGACGCGATTGGGAGCGGTACCTCCCACACCTGCTGTTTGCCTACAGAGAAGTCCCGCAGGCCTCGACGGGGTTCTCCCCCTTTGAGCTCCTGTATGGTAGGCGAGTCCGGGGACCCCTTGGGTTGATAAGAGAATCCTGGAAGATGAGCCAAACCCCACGGAAGTGTCCATCGTGGATTATGTCATGCGCTTCCGCGACAAGATGCAGACCTTGACGCAGTTGGTGCATGACAACATGACGCAGGCTCAGGCTGCCCAGAAGCACTGGTACGACCGAACGCCCGGGAGCGGACCTACCAGGTGGGTCAAAAGGTGTGGGTGCTGGTCCCCGTACCAAAGGATAAGCTTCAGGCAGCCTGGGAAGGCCCGTACGTCGTGCACCAACAGCTCAACCCAGCCACCTACGTGGTCACGCTTGACCACACTCGGGTAGGCGCAAGGCCTTTCACGTCAACATGATGAAGGCCCATCACGAACGTGAAGCCTGCGTCCTACCGGTCTGCAATCTGCCCGAGGACGGGGAAGAGGATCCCCTCCTAGACATGCTGGCCCAAGCTAATGCCAATGGGTCCATTGAGGACATGGAGGTAAATGCCTCGCTAACCGTCTCCCAGCGGTTGCAGTTGCTGACCACTCTGGAACCCTTCCGGGCCGAGTTCACGAACCGACCCGGAAGGACCAAGTTGGCAGTCCACGAGGTGGACACCGGGAATCACGCCCCGTTACGGCGGACACCTTATCGGATCTCTGAGGAAGTGCAGCAGATTATGCGCCAGGAGATCCATGAGATGTTGCAGCTGGAGGTGATCCGGCCGTCCAAAAGCACGTGGGCCTCACCTGTAGTTCTCGTGCCTAAAAAGGATCGGACCACCCGGTTCTGCGTGGACTACAGGGGGCTCAACACCATCACTACCTCTGATGCGCACCCAATGCCATGCATCGAGGATCTGCTGGAGCCGTTGGCGAATGCCAAGTACATATCCATCATGGATTTGAGCCGGGATACTGGCAGATTCCCCTGAGCCCTGCGGCGCAGGAGAAATCCGCCTTTATCACCCCTTTTGGACTGTACGAGTCCACGGTCATGCCTTTCGGCATGAAGAATGCCCCTGCCACTTTCCAGCGGATGGTCAACCACCTGCTTCAGGGACTGGAGGAGTACGCTGTGGCGTACCTGGACGACATTGCCGTCTTCAGTTCCACCTGGGAGGAACACCTTCAGCATCTCCAGGAGGTGCTCAAGCGTATTCACCAGGCAGGTCTGACCATCAAGCCGGGAAAATGCCAGATGGGCATGAGGGAGGTCCACTACCTGGGGCACCGGGTAGGCGGGGGTTCCATGAGTCCGAGCCCGAGAAAGTGGACGCGATCGTGTCCTGGCCCACCCCCAGGACCAAAAAGCAGGTGAAGTCCTTCCTGGGCACTGCAGGGTACTATAGGCGTTTCGTACCGAACTATAGTGCCATTGCAAAACCTTTGACGGACCTCACCAAGGGCGGTCTACCCCAAACAGTCAACTGGACAGATGGCTGTGAGGCGGCATTCCGAGCTTTGAAACAGCCCTGTGCCGCTCTCCAGTGTTGAAAGCCGTCGACAGCAATCGGCCATTCCTGGTACAGACTGACGCCAGCGAATTTGGCCTCGGTGCTGTACTCAGCCAGGTTGATTCGGGGAACCAGGAGCACCCCGTGTTGTACCTGAGCCGGAAACTTCTGCCAAGGGAAGTGGCATACTCCACCATCGAGAAGGAGTGCCTGGCCATGGTCTGGGCACTGCAACGTTTGCAGCCCTACCTGTACGGGCGCACCTTCAAGGTGGTCACCGACCACAACCCTCTGAGCTGGCTGCACACAGTGTCCGGAACCAATGGTAGGTTGCTACGCTGGAGCCTTGCCCTGCAGCAGTATGATTTTGCCGTACAACACAAGAAAGGCAGCGATAATGGGAATGCTGATGGGTTATCACGACGTGGCGAACCCGCTGAGGTGCGCATGTCGGATTACCGACAGGTCATGCCTCCATAGCGCCCTCTAAGGGGGGGAGGTGTGATGAGTGCTGTGCTGGAATTGCTGTCCTCATCTTTTTTTTGTACTGCTGAAAGCCCACAAAGCAAAGCCCCCTCCTTCTCTCTGCAGCTCTCATACTTCTCACCAACCCCCCAGCCTGCACTCAGGCAGTGTAATGTGAGCTGCCAGTGCTGGAAGTTTTCCCGCTTCACCGCAGGGGTCCTCCATTGTCTGCACATGTGCTTCTTCCTATAGCAGCCATTTTGGAGACTGCATTCTGTTTTGGTTAATAAACGGTGGGAGCGTCCGCTAGAAACACGAAAGTACTGTAGTGAAACATGCGCCTGACGGGCAACGGTCCCGTGGTACTGGTAAACCCGTAACTCCAACAGAACCCGAGAAATTGAATTCTCGGATGCCCTATAAACTAGCTCACCCGCGTGTGGGCTCATTTGAACCGTCATTTCAAAGTAAGATCATTGATAGGTCTGCCATTCTTCTGCGAGGTTCTCAGGATGAGTTATGCTCCTGATAATCTTTCAGAACTCCGGCCATACCTTTCAGCAAGAGGAGGACCCTGGTAACTCCACCCCGTTTATGAGGTCACGGCCACAGGTCTATAAGGTAGGGGCCAGGTATTCTGGCTCAGATCTGCCCTGGACACCAGACTTATAGCAGCTCTGTGATGCATTGTGATGTGTCTCCCCTCCCCCGACCGCATGGCTTGCCTACTATGATCTAAGAACTGTAAGTTGATCTTCCATCTTTAATCCTATTTTATTTTCTGTAACCATATTGTACATAACTGTATTGCCTCAGCTTGTTACATCTTTTTTTATATGGTATAAGCACTGCCTGTTTTTAAGGAATAAACCTATAAATTTATTAGTTTGTTTCTCCTGCTCTATAAACGAATTTTCACGTGCCTGACGTACTACGCTACTGTTTTGGGGTTGCTACGGACCCTCTTGATAAATTGTGTATTAAGTAAAACCCGTAGCTGGTGGCAGCTAAAAGAAAGGGGTGTAAAGTGTTAGTCTATTGGGTGGCGCTGGCAGTGACGGAGCGGGTCTTATAAGGGTATTGCCTGGCTGCAGCCAGGAGTAATTATAATTCCCTCACTGCAGCGTGCCCAATAGCCAGCACACATCCAAGTGACCCATCTGGCGACCAATTATCCTAGGTGCAGTTCCCTGACTGGCCTGAGGGTAAGGGGGGCGCCAGAGAGCTGCAAGTTCCTAAGTGGAAGTGGGATAATTAAAAATCCCTGCAGTTTACCGGGTCGGACGGCAGCAGCCGTCGTGTGTGTGCACCGTATCATCACAATAGGGTGGTAGCGGAGCCTTGTATACAGGGAGGGAGCGGAGCCATGAATATATGGTGGGAGAGGAGCCATGATATAGAGTGGGAGAGGAGCCATGTATATAGGGTGGGAGAGGAGCCATGTATATAGGGTGGGAGAGGAGCCATGTATATAGGGTGGGAGCGGAGCCATGTATATAGGGTGGGAGCGGAGCCATGTATATAGGGTGGGAGAGGAGCCATGTATATAGGGTGGGAGCAGAGCCATGTATACAGGGTGGGAGAGGAGCCATGTATATAGGGTGGGAGAGGAGCCATGAATATAGGGTGGGAGCAGAGCCATGTATACAGGGTGGGAGAGGAGCCTTGTATATAGGGTGGGAGAGGAGCCATGTATATAGGGTGGGAGAGGAGCCATGTATACAGGGTGGGAGCAGAGCCTTGTATATAGGGTGGGAGAGGAGCCATGTATAAGAGGGTGGGAGCAGAGCCTTGTATATAGGGTGGAGAGCATGAAGAGGGGAGCAACCTGATAGTGAGAGGACATGTTAGGGTGGAGAGGAGCCATGTATATAGGGTGGGAGAGGAGCAATGTATATAGGTGTAAGGTTCTATGTATATATTCCTGAAACTCAGTTTGTTCGTCAGCCATTTTACTTTCTGTCTTGCTGCAGCTATCTTGCCCTTAGTCAAAATGGAGTTTCCAGCTTGCATGTTCCCGCCCTGATTCTCTCCTTTGCTTCTTAAGCAGCCACAGCTGAGCAATCAGTGCTTCAGAATCTAGCCTGCAGTGAACCTGTGACTTGACTCCTGTAAGCCTTGGACCTTGTACTCCAGCTATTCCTACTGAGGAACTCTGAAGCACTTGTGGACTCTGAACCCTGCTCTTTGAAAGACCCACGTTTGCATGGACTTACGGTAACAGAGAAGAAGATCCTGAATCTGTATTGGAGAGTGATTGCTGAGCTTGGATTACTCTGGCCTGCTGTGTCTCCTGTTTCTGTGTCTGCAAACTGTGTGACTATTTCTGCCAACTTGTATGAAGTAATACAGGACTTTTCTATATCAAACCTGTGACTCCTGTGTTTTCATCGCACCCAAGCACAAGACGCTATATGAACTGTACTACATACATTACAAGATTCTGAAGCCAAAACGTTAGTGTCTGCTGGGTCTGGAAGGCTGTGTCTGCTGTACTGTGGATATCAGACGTCCGGTTGTGCTTTCTGTGATGACAGTGGTTGTGACTTCTCACAACCATTCCAGGTGAGCAATTCCCTTAAGTTTTTTCTTTTGCAGTGTTACCACAGTAAACACTATTGTTTTTTTTTTTTTTCCTTTCTTTTCTCTTTGTGCTGTAACTCTGATATCAGATGTCTGGTTGAAACTTTCTGTTGATAGTGGTTGTGACTTCTCACAACCATTCCAGGTGAGCATTCCCTTAATTTTTTTTCTCTTGCAGTGTTCCACAGGTGAACACTATTGTTTTTTTTCTCTCCTCTTCTTCATGTAATCCTGTCTTAAAAGATCTGGAAAATGGAGGCCCGCATAAAGGAACTTTGCGGAGTGACTGATAATATCCTTGCAGATTTGCAGAATATAAAGACCCGTTTTACAAATCTACAGGACCTCAATAATCACAATTTGCAAGTGGTTGGACAGACTACCCAGGATTTGCGAGCCAGGATTGAGGTTCTAGAGGGGCGAGTCCAGGCTCCTGCCGTAGCCCCGAGTTCTGGGATTCCCAAGTTGCCCCCTTTTCGTTTTGGCAGTGAACGTGAGAAATTCAGGGATTTATTAATCAATGCAATCTTTTTTTTTCTGCACATGCTTCACAATTTCCCACTGAACGATCTAAGGTGCTTACTATAATTATGTTGCTTACCAACAAGGCTTTGATGTGGGCAAACCTTCTGATTGAGACTGAGGATGATTGTTTGAATCACCTTGATGATTTTATTTCAGCCATGGGGCAGGTGTTTGATGACCCCAATCGAGGTGCAACAGCTGAAGCAGCCATGTTAGCTTTGCGCCAAGGTAAGCACTCGGTAGCTGAATATGCCTTGGATTTCAGGAGATGGGCCCTTGATACCACCTGGGACAGTTCCGCCAAAAAATCTATTTTTCGAAAGGGGTTATCTCCACTGATTAAGGATGAACTTGCTCGTGCCGACCCTCCCACTGCGTTAGGTGACTTTATTAACTACTGCATCCGTATTGATACTCGTCTGACTGAACGCAGGCAAGAGAGATGGTTCGAAAGCAATCGTACTAACCTTTTCCTACCTTCCTCTCCAGCTAAGGAACCTTTGAGTAGGATTACACGGGAACCTGAACCTGAACCCATGCAGGTAGACTCTTTACAACGACGGGTTAGTGATGCACGCAAGGAACATCGTTTTAAGGAGAATCTATGTTTCTATTGTGGTAAGTCAGGGCACTTCATTATAAACTGCCCCAGCCGTTCTCGTAAGACTACTGCAGCACTCATTCATTGTGAGTGTTGCGAGAGGGGATCTGTCAGGTCCGAGCCTCAGGCTCCAGAGAGATCTGCAGCAACAGATCTTGATTTCTCGGACTTAAACTCCGTTACCTCTGTGGACGTTGACTGTGTAAACGCTGCCATTTTTCAAGTTTCCTCAGCGGTGTCCCAGCTGAGTTGTAAGAAAAACAATTCTCATTGCTTTCTTTCCATCAAACTCTGGGTTGACTCAGCTTGGGTGTCTAGCTCTGCTATGATCGACTCAGGGGCAAGTGGAAATTTTATGGATGTCTCCTTTGCTCTGAAACAGGGAATACATTCAGTGAAGAAGGCTACTCCAGTACAGATGGAAACTGTGGATGGCTCCCTGCTGACCTCTGGACCAGTGGATCAGGAAACAGAGCCTTTGAGGGTTCTTATGGGTAAAGATCATCAAGAGAAACTGTCCTTTATGCTTATCTCTTCTCCCACTTTCCCATTATTCTAGGGCTACCATGGCTGCAGGCTCAGAATCCTACCATTAACTGGGAGACCAAGGAATTACACTTTCCAGAGAAACAGATGAGTCCAAAAGTTTCAGCTTGCTCTGTTCCTAAAGGAATCATGTCAGTCCCTGAACTACCAGCTGTATACCAGGACTATGTGGATTTATGTGACAAGAAGAACGCTGACCAGCTTCCTCCTCACCGTCCATATGATTGTCCAATTGAATTATTGCCTGGAGCAGAGATACCTTTTGGTAAGATCTACCCCCTGGCGGGGCCCGAGCTAAAGGCTTTAAAGGATTACATAGATGAAAATCTAGCCAAGGGCTTCATACGCCCCTCTTCATCTCCTGCAGGTGCACCCATCTT
This sequence comes from Oophaga sylvatica, assembly GCA_033576555.1. Lineage (NCBI taxonomy): Eukaryota > Metazoa > Chordata > Amphibia > Anura > Dendrobatidae > Oophaga > Oophaga sylvatica. The sequence continues at coordinate 209,433 of JARQOD010000067.1, read as the reverse complement.
CTTTGTAAATAAGAAAAATGGATCTCTGAGACCATGCGTAGACTATAGGGAACTCAATAAGGTTACTATTAGAAACCGTTATCCATTGCCTTTAATCCCTGAGTTATTGGAGAGAGTGCGACATGCCAAAATTTTTTCTAAACTAGATCTTCGTGGGGCCTATAACTTAGTCCGTATTAGACCTGGGGATGAATGGAAGACTGCATTCAGGTCACGCTATGGACACTTTGAATATCTAGTTATGCCTTTTGGTCTGAGTACCGCCCCAGCCACTTTCCAACACTTGGTGAATGACATCTTCAGGGATCTCCTAGATACATTCGTGTAATTTATTTGGATGATATTCTAATTTTTCTAACTCCACAGAGGAACATCATGGACATGTGAGAATGGTCTTGGAACGTCTAAGACAAAATCATCTTTACATCAAACTTGAAAAGTGTGAATTCCATAGGACCGAAATTCAATTTCTGGGGTATGTACTGTCTACACAAGGAATTAGTATGGATGGAAGCAAAACCCAAGCCATCAAGGATTGGCCAAGTCCTAGAAATGTGAAGGAGGTACAGCGCTTCATCGGGTTTGCCAACTTCTATAGACGTTTCATTAGAAATTTTCTGAGGTAGTGTCACCTATCACTCAACTTACCCGGAAAGAGTCTAGGTTTTCCTGGACTCCCCAAGCCCAGGAAGCATTTTCCCGTCTAAAAGATAAATTTACCACTGCACCTATCCTAGTACATCCCAACCCCGAGCTTGCCTTCATAATAGAGGTGGATGCTTCAGACTGTGCCGTTGGAGCTATACTCTCTCAGAGAACAGGTGAGAAGAATGTCTTGCATCCCTGTGCCTTCTTTTCCCAGCAGTTGTCTTCGGCTGAGAGGAACTACGATGTGGGCAATAGAGAGTTGTTGGCCATTATTGCCGCCTTCAAAGAATGGAGACACCTTCTTCAGGGTGCTGCACAGCAAATAGTCGTCCTGACAGACCATCGTAACCTTGAGTTTATCAGGTCGGCTAAGTGCCTGACTCCTCGCCAGGCTCGCTGGAATCTTTTCTTAAACCAATTTAATTTTATCATCTCTTATAGACCAGGATCGCGCAATGGAAAGGCTGATGCACTCTCTAGGATTTACTCAGCAGAGACACGTCCAATTACTCCTCCTAAGACTATTCTTCCTGACTCTAGATTCCTAGGAGTAATTCATAATCAAGACCTACTTAAGGACATCAAGGAAGCATACCATGCAGATTCCTTTTTGGCACAACCCCAAGGGACGTAAGTCTTGTCTTTAAGAATGGTGTGTGGATTCAGGGACAACGTCTGTATATTCCTGAAACAGTCAGATTAAGAGTATTGCAACTCATTCACGATTCCAAGATAGCTGGGCATAGAGGAATTCTAAAGACACAGGAATTTCTTTCTCGTTTCTTTTGGTGGCCCACTTGCAGGAAGGATGTTTTGAATTATGTCACTTCATGTGAGGTCTGTGCAAGATGCAAAACACCTCGCTCCTCACCAACTGGTCTGTTACAGCCTCTTCCCACCCTGTCCCGCCCATGGGGATCCATTTCTATGGACTTCATTGTGGAGTTACCAACCTCTCAGGGGAAGAACACCATTCTAGTGGTGGTTGACCGTCTAACAAAGGCAGCTCATTTTATCCCTTGTGTCGGCTTACCCACTGCAAAACAGACATCAGATTTGATGATTAAAGATGTGTTTCGCTTACATGGAGTACCGGATGAGGTTATTTCGGATCGAGGGGTGCAATTCACTTCTAGGTTTTGGCAAAATTTCTGTGCAGCATTGGACATTAAAGTAAACCTTTCTTCTGCTTTTCATCCCCAGACTAATGGACAGACCGAACGAACCAATCAAACCCTGGAGCAGTATCTCCGCTGCTTTATCTGCCACCTACAGGATGATTGGGTGGATCTACTTCCATTAGCTGAGTTCTCGTATAACAACTCTCAGAGTGCCTCCACTAAACAGTCTCCTTTTTACTCTAATCTAGGTTATCATCCTAACATTCTACCACGATTTCCCATAGAAACGCCTTTACCAGCAGTGGCTGAAAGAATCACGTCTTTACAGAAGAATATGGATCTTCTAAAGGAAAATCTGGAATCGGCTCAAGAAAGGTACAAGAAAGCAGCAGATAAATTTCGTAAACCTGCACCAGCTTTCAAGGTAGGAGACTTGGTCTGGCTGTCAACCAGAAATCTTAAGTTAAGGATTCCATCGTCTAAGTTGGGACATAAGTACATTGGACCCTATAAAATCAGTAAAATTATAAGTGCCGTTGCTTGTCGTCTTCAACTGCCCAGAACTATGAGAATCCACCCTGTTTTTCATGTATCCCTACTAAAGGCTGCGACACCCAATACGTTTCCTGGACGTTCTTCTCCTTGCCCTGACCCAGTGCTAGTCGATGGTCAGGAAGAATTTGTGGTGGAAAGGATTTTAGATTCCAGGTTGTATAGAAATCAGTTACAATATCTGATTAAATGGCAGGGCTACCCAGTGGAGGACAACTCATGGGAACCGGTCAATAACGTTAATGCTCCTCGCTTGCTCCGTCAGTTTCATCAGAGGTACCCACACAAGCCTGGTCTGAGGTCATCCGGAGGTTGTCCTTAAGGGGGGAGTAATGTAAGGTTCTATGTATATATTCCTGAAACTCAGTTTGTTCGTCAGCCATTTTACTTTCTGTCTTGCTGCAGCTATCTTGCCCTCAGTCAAAATGGAGTTTCCAGCTTGCATGTTCCCGCCCTGATTCTCTCCTTTGCTTCTTAAGCAGCCACAGCTGAGCAATCAGTGCTTCAGAATCTAGCCTGCAGTGAACCTGTGACTTGAATCCTGTAAGCCTTGGACCTTGTACTCCAGCTATTCCTACTGAGGAACTCTGAAGCACTTGTGGACTCTGAACCCTGCTCTTTGAAAGATCCACGTTTGCATGGACTTACGGTAACAGAGAAGAAGATCCTGAATCTGTATTGCAGAGTGATTGCTGAGCTTGGATTACTCTGGCCTGCTGTGTCTCCTGTTTCTGTGTCTGCAAACTGTGTGACTATTTCTGCCAACTTGTATGAAGTAATACAAGACTTTCTATATCAAACCTGTGACTCCTGTGTTTTCATCGCACCCAAGCACAAGACGCTATTTGAACTGTACTACATACATTACAATAGGGTGGGAGAGGAGCCATGTATACAGGGTGGGAGAGGAGCCATGTATATAGGGTGGGAGCGGAGCCTTGTATATAGGGTGGGAGAGGAGCCATGTATATAGGGTGGGAGCGGAGCCTTGTATATAGGGTGGGAGAGGAGCCATGTATATAAGGTGGGAGAGGAGCCATGTATATAGGGTGGGAGAGGAGCCATGTATATAGGGTGGGAGAGGAGCCATGTATACAGTCATGGCCAAAAGTTTTGAGAATGATACAAATATTAATTTTTACAAAGTCTACTGCTTCACTTTTTCTAATGGCAATTTGCATATACTCCAGAATGTTATAAAGAGTGATCAGCTTAACAGCAATTACTTGTAAAGTCAATATTTGGCTAGAAAATGAACTTTATCCCCCAAAACACATTTCAACATCATTGCAGCCCTGCCTTAAAAGGACCAGCTAACCTCTTTTCAGTGATTGCTCCATTAACACAGGTGTGGGTTTGATGAGGACATGGCTGGAGATCAATCTGTCATGATTAAGTAAGAATGAGACCACTGGACACTTTAAAAGGAGGCTGGTGCTTGGCATCATTGTTTCTCTTCTGTTAACCATGGTTATCTCTAAAGAAACACGTGCAGTCATCATTGCAATGCACAAAAATGGCCTAACAGGGAAGAGTATCGCAGCTAGAAAGATTACACCTCAGTCAACAATCTATCGCATCATCAAGAACTTCAAGGAGAGAGGTTCCATTGTTGCCAAAAGGCTTCAGGGCGCCCAAGAAAGACCAGCAAGCGCCAGGACCGTCTCTTAAAAGTGTTTCAGCTGCGGGATCGGGCTACCAGCAGTGCAGAGCTTGCTCAGGAATGGCAGCAGGCAGGTGTGAGTGCATCTGCACGCACTGTGAGGCAGAGACTCTTGGAGCAAGGCCTGGTCTCAAGGAGGGCAGCAAAGAAGCCACTTCTCTCCAGAAAAAACATCATGGACAGACTGATATTCTGCAAAAGGTACAGGCAGTGGACTGCTGAGGACTGGGGTAAAGTTATTTTCTCTGATGAATCCCCTTTTCGATTGTTTGGGACATCAGGAAAACGCCTCATTCGGAGAAGACAAGGTGAGCGCTACCACCAGTCTTGTCTCATGCCAACTGTTAAGCATCCTGAAACCATTCATGTGTGGGTTGCTTCTCAGCCAAGGGAATCGGCTCTCTCACAGTCTTACCTAAAAACACAGCCATGAATAAAAAATGGTACCAGAATGTCCTCCAAGAGCAACTTCTCCCAACCCTCCAAGAGCAGTTTGGTGATCAACAATGCCTTTTCCAGCATGATGGAGCACCTTGCCATAAAGCAAAGGTGATAACTAAATGGCTCAGGGAACAAAACATAGAGATTTTGGGTCCATGGCCTGGAAACTCCCCAGATCTTAATCCCATTGAGAACTTGTGGTCAATCATCAAGAGACGGGTGGACAAACAAAAACCTAAAAATTCTGACAAAATGAAAGCATTGATTGTGCAAGAATGGACTGCTATCAGTCAGGATTTGGTCCAGAAGTTGATTGAGAGCATGCCAGGAGAATTGCAGAGGTCCTGAAGAAGAAGGGTCAACACTGCAAATATTGACTTGCTGCATTAACTCATTCTAACTGTCAATATAAGCTTTTATTACTCATATGTTTACAATTATTATATTTCTGTGTGTGATAAAAACATCTGTCAAACACACATAAAAACCAGAGGGCAGCAGATCATGTGAAAATATAATATTTGTGTCATTCTCAAAACTTTTGGCCATGACTGTATAGGGTGGGAGCGGAGCCATGTATATAGGGTGGGAGCGGAGCCATGTATATAGGGTGGGAGCAGAGCCTTGTATATAGGGTGGGAGAGGAGCCTTGTATATAGGGTGGAAGAGGAGCCATGTATATAGAGTGGGAGAGGAGCCATGTATATAGGTGGGAGCAGAGCCTTGTATATAGGGTGGGAGAGGAGCCATGTATATAGGGTGGAGAGGAGCCTATGTATATAGAGTGGGAGGGAGCCATGTATATAGGGTGGGAGAGGAGCCATGTATATAGGGTGGCAGAGGAGCCATGTTATATAGGGTGGGAGAGGAGCCATGTATAAGGATGGGAGAGGAGCCTTGTATATAGGGTGGGAGCGGAGCCATGTATATAAGGGTGGGAGCGGAGCCATGTATATAGGGTGGGAGCAGAGCCTGTATATAGGGTGGGAGAGGAGCCATGTATATAGGGTGGAAGAGGAGCCATGTATATAGGGTGGGAGGGAGCCATGTATATAGGGTGGAGAGGAGCCATGTAATATAGGGTGGAGAGGAGCCATGTATATAGGGTGGGAGCGGAGCCATGTATATAGGGTGGGAGCGGAGCCTGTATATAGGGTGGGAGAGGAGCCATGTATATAGGTGGAGGACCATGAAGGGTGGGAGCGGAGCCATGTATATAGGGTGGGAGAGGAGCCATGTATATAGGTGGGAGAGGAGCCATGTATATAGGGTGGGAGCGAGCCTGTATATAGGGTGGGAGAGGAGCCATGTATATAGGGTGGGAGGAGCCATGTATATAGGGTGGGAGAGGAGCCATGTATATAGATAGGGTGGGAGCGGAGCCATGTATATAGGGTGGGAGAGGAGCCATGTATATAGGGTGGGAGCGGAGCCATGTATATAGGGTGGGAGCGGAGCCATGTATATAGGGTGGGAGAGGAGCCATGTATATAGGGTGGGAGCGGAGCCATGTATATAGGGTGGGAGCGGAGCCTGTATATAGGGTGGGAGAGGAGCCATGTAATTAGGGTGGGAGCGAGCCATGTATATAGGTGTGGAGCGGAGCCATGTATATAGGGTGGGAGCGGAGCCATGTATATAGGGTGGGAGCGGAGCCATGTATATAGGGTGGGAGCGGAGCCATGTATAATAGGGTGGGACGGAGCCATGTATATAGGGTGGGACGGAGCCATGTATATAGGGTGGGAGGAGCCATGTATATAGGGTGGGAGGGAGCCATGTATATAGGGTGGGAGAGGAGCCATGTATATAGGGTGGGAGGGAGCCATGTATATAGGGTGGGAGCGGAGCCATGTATATAGGGTGGGAGAGGAGCCATGTATATAGGGTGGGAGAGGAGCCATGTATATAGGGTGGGAGAGGAGCCATGTATAAGGGGGGAGGGAGCCATGTATATAGGGTGAGGAGCCTGTATAGGAGGAAGGAGCCATGTATATAGGGTGGAGAGGAGCCATGTATATAAGGGTGGGAGCGGAGCCATGTATAAGGGTGGGAGCGGAGCCATGTATATAGAGGGAGCTGTAAGGGAGGAGCATGATATAGGTGAGGCTTATAGGGGGACCATGTTAGGGAGACTGTTATGGGGGGGAGCTGTATGGTGGGGAGCTGTAAGGGGGGAGCAGTAGGTGGGGACATGTATGGGGGGGCTGTAAGGGTGGGAGCTTAAGTGGGGGAGCATGTATAGGTGGGAGGGGCATGTAAAGGTGGAGGACATGTGGAGAGCCATGTATATAGGGTGGGAGGAGCAGTAAAGGTGGAGAGAGCTGTATATAGGGTGGAGGGAGCCATGTATAAGGTGGGGGCCATTATAAGGTGGGAGGGGCCATGTAAGGGTGGGAGCGACCTGTATATAGGGGAGGGAGCTGTATGGTGGAGGAGCCATGTATAAGGTGGGAGAGCTGTATAAGGTGGGGAGCATGTATAGGGTGGGAGCGGAGCCATGTATATAGGGTGGGAGGGAGCCATGTATAAGGGTGGGAGAGGAGCCATGTATATAGGGTGGGAGCGGAGCCATGTATAAGTGGGGGGAGCGAGCCATGTATAAGGGTGGGGGTGGGAGCGAGCCATGTATATAGGGTGGGAGAGAGCCATGTATAAGGGTGGGAGAGGAGCAGTATAGGGTGGGAGGGAGCCATGTATATAGGGTGGGAGGGAGCCATGTTATAGGGTGGGGGAGCCATGTATAAGGGTGGAGGAGCCATGTATATAGGGGGGAGGAGCCATGTATATAGGGTGGGAGGGAGCCATGTATATAGGTGGAGAGAGCCATGTATAAGGGTGGAGGGAGCCATGTATATAGGGTGGAGGGAGCCATGTATAAGGGGGGAGGAGCATGTATATAGGGTGGGAGAGGAGCCATGTATATAGGTGGGGGGCCATGTATAAGGTGGGAGCGGAGCCATGTATATAGGGTGGAGGGAGCCATGTATAAGGGTGGGGGAGCCATGTTATAGGGTGGGAGCGGAGCCATGTATAGGGTGGGAGGGAGCCATGTATAAGGGTGGGAGAGGAGCCATGTATATAGGGTGGGAGGAGCCATGTATATAGGGTGGGAGGGAGCCATGTATAAGGGTGGGAGAGAGCATGTATATAGGGTGGAGCGAGCCATGTATATAGGGTGGGAGCAGCCATGTATATAGGTGGGAGGGAGCCATGTATAAGGTGGGAGGGAGCCATGTATATAGGGGGAGCGGAGCCATGTATAAGAGGGTGGGAGCGGAGCCATGTATATAGGGTGGGAGGGAGCCATGTATATAGGGGGAGAGGAGCCATGTATATAGGGTGGAGCGGAGCCATGTATAAGGGTGGGAGCGGAGCCATGTATATAGGGTGGGAGGGAGCCATGTATAAGGGTGGGAGCGGAGCCATGTATAAGGGTGGGAGCGAGCCATGATAAGGGTGGGAGCGGAGCATGTATAAGGGTGGAGCGAGCCATGTATATAGGTGGGAGCGGAGCCATGTATATAGGGTGGGAGAGGAGCCATGTATATAGGTGGGAGAGGAGCCATGTATATAGGGGGAGGGAGCCATGTATATAGGGTGGGAGGAGCCATGTATATAGGGTGGGAGAGGAGCCATGTATAAGGGTGGGAGGGAGCATGTATAAAGGGTGGGAGCGGAGCCATGTATAAGGGTGGGAGCGGAGCCATGTATATAGGGTGGGAGCGGAGCCATGTATATAGGGTGGAGGGAGCCATGTATATAGGGTGGGAGAGGAGCCATGTATATAGGGTGGGAGCGGAGCCATGTATAAGGGTGGGAGCAGGAGCCATGTATATAGGGTGGGGAGAGGAGCCATGTATATAGGGTGGGAGCGGAGCCATGTATAATAGGGTGGGAGAGGAGCCATGTATATAGGGTGGGAGGAGCCATGTAATAGGTGGAGAGAGCCATGTATAGAGGGTGGGAGCGAGCCATGTAGGGTGAGAAGATGGGTGGGAGCGGAGCCATGTATATAGGGTGGAGCGGAGCCATGTAAAGAGGTGGGAGCGAGCCTGTATAAGGGTGGGAGCGGAGCCATGTATATAGGGTGGGAGGGAGCCATGTATATAGGGTGGGAGAGGAGCCATGTATACAGGGAGGGTGCAGAGCCATGTATATAGGGTGGGAGCGGAGCCTTGTATATAGGGTGGGAGAGGAGCCATGTATACAGGGTGGGAGAGGAGCCATGTATAAGAGGGTGGGAGAGGAGCCATGTATATAGGGTGGGAGAGGAGCCATGTATAAGAGGGTGGGAGAGGAGCCATGTATATAGGGTGGGAGAGGAGCCATGTATATAGGGTGGGAGAGGAGCCATGTATATAGGGTGGGAGCGGAGCCATGTATATAGGTGGGAGAGGAGTTATGTATATAGGGTGGGAGAGGACCATGTATACAGGGAGGGTGCAGAGCCATGTATATAGGGTGGGAGCGGAGCCTTGTATATAGGGTGGGAGAGGAGCCATGTAATAAGAGGGTGAGAGCAGAGTCATGTATATAGGGTGGGAGCGGAGCCATGTATATAGGGTGGGAGCGGAGCCTGTAAATAGGGTGGGAGCGGAGCCATGTATATAGGGTGGGAGCGGAGGCATGTATAAGAGGGTGGGAGCGTAGCCATGTATAAGAGGGTGGGAGCGGAGCCTTGTATATAGGGTGGGAGAGGAGCCATGTATATAGGGTGGGAGCGGAGCCATGTATAAGAGGTGGGAGCGGAGCCATGTATATAGGGTGGGAGCGGAGCCATGTATATAGGGTGGGAGAGGGACCATGTATATAGGGTGGGAGCAGAGGCATGTATAAGAGGGTGGGAGCGGAGCCATGAAATTTGAGGGTGGGAGCGGAGCCTTGTATATAGGGTGGGAGGGGAGCCATGTATATAGGGTGGAGCGGAGCCATGTATAAGAGGGTGGGAGCGGAGCCATGTATATAGGGTGGGAGCGGAGCCATGTATATAGGTGGGAGAGGAGCCATGTATATAGGGTGGGAGCGGAGCCTTGTATATAGGGTGGGAGAAGAGCCTTTATATAGGGTGGGAGCGGAGCCATGTATATAGGGTGGGAGAGGAGCCATGTATATAGGGTGGGGAGCGGAGCCTTGTATATAGGGTGGGAGAGGAGCCATGTATATAGGGTGGAAGAGGAGCCATGTATATAGGGTGGGAGCGGAGCCATGTATATAGGGTGGGAGAGGAGCCATGTGTGATAAGTGCTGTGCTGGAATTGCTGTCCTCATCTTTTTTTTGTACTGCTGAAAGCCCACAAAGCAAAGCTCCCTCCTTCTCTCTGCAGCTCTCATACTTCTCACCAACCCCCAGCCTGCACTCAGGCAGTGTAATGTGAGCTGCCAGTGCTGGAAGTTTTCCCGCTTCACCGCAGGGGTCCCCCATTGTCAGCACATGTGCTGCTCCTATACTAGCAGCCATTTTGGAGACTGCATTCTGTTTTGGTTAATAACACGGTGGGAGCGTCCGCTAGAAACACGAAAGTACTGTTGTGAAACATGCGCCTGACAGGCAACGGTCCCGTGGTACTGGTAAACCCGTAACTCCAACAGAACCCGAGAAATGGAATTCTCGGATGCCCTATAAACTAGCCCACCCGCGTGTGGGCTCATTTGAACCGTCATTTCAAAGTAAGATCATTGATAGGTCTGCCATTCTTCTGCGAGGTTCTCAGGATGAGTTATGCTCCTGATAATCTTTCAGAACTCCAACCATACCTTTCAGCAAGAGGAGGACCCTGGTAACTCCACCCCGTTTATGAGGTCACGGCCACAGGTCTATAAGGCAGGGGCCAGGTATTCTGCCTGAGATCTGCCCTGGACACCAGACTTATAGCAGCTCTGTGATGCATTGTGATGTCTCCCCTCCCCCGACCGCATGGCTTGCCTACTATGATCTAAGAACTGTAAGTTGATCTTCCTTATGTTAACCCTTTTATTTTCTAATTGTCTTGTACATAACTATATTGCCTCAGCTTGTTTACATCTTTTTATATTATATAAGCACTGCCTGCTTTTTAGGAATAAACCTATAAATTTATTAGTTTGTTTCTCCTGCTCTATAAACGAATTTGCACGTGCCTGAAGCACTACGCTACTGTTTTGGGGGTTGCTACGGACCCTCTTGATAAATTGTTCATCAAAAGCCGTAGCTGGTGGCAGCTAAAAGGAAGGGGTGTTAAAGTGTTAATCTATTGGGTGACGCTGGCAGTGACGGAGCGGGGTTTATAAGGGTACTGCCTGGCTGCAGCCAGGAGTAATTATAATTCCCTCACTGCAGCGTGCCCAATAGCCAGCACACATCCAAGTGACCCGTCTGGCGACCAATTATCCTAGGTGCAGTTCCCTGACTGACCTGAGGGTAAGGGGGGCGCCAGAGAGCTGCAAGTTCCTAAGTGGAAGTGGGATAATTAAAAATCCCTGCAGTTTACCGGGTCGGACGGCAGCAGCCGTCGTGTGTGCGCGTTTTCGTCACATTTGCGGCACGGAGGGATCACAGGCCGTGATACCCCGGGCTACCGTGTGGCGGACCGTGTGCCCGTTCATCACACCATGTACATAGGGTGGGAGTGGAGCCATGTATATAGGGTGGGAGAGGAGCCATGTATACAGGGTGGGAGAGGAGCCATGTATACAGGGTGGGAGAGGAGCCATGTATATAGGATGGGAGAGGAGCCATGTATATAGGGTGGGAGAGGAGCCATGTATATAGGGTGGGAGCGGAGCCATGTATATAGGGTGGGAGAGCCATGTATATAGGGTGGGAGCGGAGCCATGTATATAGGGTGGGAGAGGAGCCATGTATATAGGGTGGGAGCGGAGCCATGTATAAGAGGGTGAGAGCGGAGCCTTGTATACAGGGTGGGAGAGGAGCCATGTATACAGGGTGGGAGAGCCATGTATATAGGGGGAGTGGAGCCATGTATATAGGGTGGGAGAGGAGCCATGTATATAGGGTGGGAGCGGAGCCATGTATATAGGGTGGGAGAGGAGCCATGTATATAGGGTGGGAGAGGAGCCATGTATATAGGGTGGGAGAGGAGCCATGTATATAGGGTGGGAGGGAGCCATGTATATAGGGTGGGAGGGAGCCATGTATATAGGGTGGGAGAGGAGCCTGTATATAGGAGGGAGCGGAGCCATGTATATAGGGTGGGAGGGAGCCATGTATATAGGGTGGGAGCGGAGCCATGTATATAGGGTGGGAGAGGAGCCATGTATATAGGGTGGGAGCGAGCCATGTATAAGAGGGTGGGAGCGGAGCCATGTATATAGGGTGGGAGAGGAGCCATGTATATAGGGTGGGAGAGGAGCCATGTATATAGGGTGGGTAGCAGAGCCATGTATATAGGGTGGGAGAGGAGCCATGTATATAGGTGGGAGAGGAGCCATGTATATAGGGTGGGAGAGGAGCTATGTATACAGGGTGGGAGCGGAGCCATGTATAAGAGGGTGGGAGAGGAGCCATGTATAAGAGGGTGGGAGCGGAGCCATGTATACAGGGTGGGAGAGGAGCCATGTATATAGGGTGGGAGCGAGCCATGTATAGGGTGGGAGAGGAGCCATGTATATAGGGTGGGAGAGGAGCCATGTATATAGGGTGGGAGCGGAGCCATGTATACAGGGTGGGAGCGGAGCCATGTATAAAGGGTGGGAGAGGAGCCATGTATATAGGGTGGGAGCGGAGCCATGTATATAGGGTGGGAGAGGAGCCTGTATATAGGGGGGAGCGGAGCCATGTATATGAGGGTGGGAGCGGAGCCATGTATAAGAGGTGGGAGAGGAGCCATGTATAAGGGTGAGACGGAGCCTTGTATAAGGGTGGGAGCGGAGCCATGTATAAGAGGGTGGGAGCGGAGCCATGATATAAGGGTGGGAGCAGAGCCATGTATACAGGGTGGGAGCAGAGCCTTGTATATAGGTGGAGAGGAGCCATGTATATAGGGTGGGAGCGGAGCCATGTATATAGCGTGGGAGAGGAGCCATGTATATAGGGTGGGAGCAGAGCCATGTATATAGGGTGGGAGAGGAGCCATGTATATAGCGTGGGAGAGGAGCCTGTATATAGGGTGGGAGCGGAGCCTTGTATACAGGGTGGGAGGGAGCCATGTATAAGAGGGTGGGAGAGGAGCCTTGTATACAGGGAGGGTGGGGGGGAGGAGCCATTATAAAGGGTGGGAGCGGAGCCTTGTATATAGGGTGGGAGCGGAGCCATGTATATAGGGTGGGATCAGAGCCTTGTATATAGGGTGGGAGAGGAGCCATGTATAAAGGTGGGAGCAGAGCCTGTATATAGGGTGGGAGAGGAGTCTTGTATACAGGAGGTGGGAGAGGAGCCATATATAAGAGGGTGGGAGCGGAGCCTTGTATATAGGGTGGGAGAGGAGCCATGTATATAGGGTGGGATCAGAGCCTTGTATATAGGGTGGGAGAGGAGCCTTGTATACAGGGTGGGAGCAGAGCCTTGTATATAGGGTGGGAGAGGAGCCATGTATAAGAGGTGGGACAGAGCCTGTTATAGGGTGGGAGAGGAGCCATGTATAAAGGGTGGGAGAGGAGCCATGTATATAGAGGGTGGGAGCGGAGCCTTGTATAAGGGTGGGAGCGGAGCCATGTTTATAGGGTGGGAGAGGAGCCATGTATATAGGGTGGGAGAGGAGCCATGTATATAGGGTGGGAGCGGAGCCATGTATATAGGGTGGAGAGGAGCCATGTATATAGGGTGGGAGAGGAGCCTTGTATACAGGGGGGTGCAGAGCCATGTATAAGGGGGTGGGAGCGGAGCCATGTATATAGGGTGGGAGAGGAGCCATGTATATAGGGTGGGAGAGGAGCCATGTATATAGGGTGGGAGAGGAGCCATGTATATAGGGTGGGAGAGGAGCCATGTATATAGGGTGGGAGAGGAGCCATGTATATAGGGTGGGAGAGGAGCCATGTATATAGGGTGGGAGAGGAGCCATGTATATAGGGTGGGAGAGGAGCCTGTATACAGGGGGGTGCAGAGCCATGTATACAGGGTGGGAGGGAGCCATGTATATAGGGTGGGAGAGGAGCCATGTATATAGGGTGGGAGAGGAGCCATGTATATAGGGTGGGAGAGGAGCCATGTATACAGGGTGGGAGCGGAGCCATGTATAAGAGGGTGGGAGCGGAGCCTTGTATACATGGAGGGTGCAGAGCCATGTATAAGAGGGTGGGAGCAGAGCCTTGTATATAGGGTGGGAGAGGAGCCATGTATAAGAGGGTGGGAGAGGAGCCATGTATATAGGGTGGAAGAGGAGCCTTGTATATAGGGTGGGAGAGGAGCCATGTATATAGGGTGGGAGAGGAGCCATGTATATAGGGTGGGAGAGGAGCCATGTATATAGGGTGGGAGCGGAGCCATGTATATAGGGTGGGAGAGGAGCCATGTATATAGGGTGGGAGAGGAGCCTTGTATACAGGGAGGGTGCAGAGCCATGTATACGAGGGTGGGAGCGGAGCCATGTATATAGGGTGGGAGAGGAGCCATGTATATAGGGTGGGAGAGGAGCCATGTATATAGGGTGGGAGAGGAGCCATGTATACGAGGGTGGGAGCGGAGCCATGTATAAGAGGGTGGGAGCGGAGCCTTGTATACATGGAGGGTGCAGAGCCATGTATAAGAGGGTGGGAGCAGAGCCTTGTATATAGGGTGGGAGAGGAGCCATGTATATAGGGTGGGAGAGGAGCCATGTATACAGGGTGGGAGAGGAGCCATGTATATAGGGTGGGAGAGGAGCCATGTATAAGAGGGTGGGAGCAGAGCCATGTATATAGGGTGGGAGAGGAGCCATGTATATAGGGTGGGAGAGGAGCCATGTATATAGGGTGGGAGCGGAGCCATGTATATAGGGTGGGAGAGGAGCCATGTATATAGGGTGGGAGAGGAGCCTTGTATACAGGGAGGGTGCAGAGCCATGTATAAGAGGGTGGGAGCGGAGCCATGTATAAGGAGGTGGGAGCGGAGCCATGTATATAGGGAGGGTGCAGAGCCATGTATATAGGGTGGGAGAGGAGCCATGTATATAGGGTGGGAGAGGAGCCATGTATACGAGGGTGGGAGCGGAGCCATGTATAAGAGGGTGGGAGCGGAGCCTTGTATATAGGGTGGGAGAGGAGCCATGTATAAGAGGGTGGGAGCAGAGCCTTGTATATAAGATAAGAATGATAAGAATGCACTACTACTAAACTACAACCCCGTCCATAGCCCCGTCCCCTTATGACCAAAGCCCCACCCCTGCCACACCTCCATCCCCGCCCTGCCGGTCCATGGAAGAATGGTCTTGCTTGAAGCCGGTCCCTGGTGCAAAAAAGGTTGGGGACCACTGATCTAGATGTAACCCCCTGTCCATGCTTGCTCATCCAGGTGTCATTGTTGAAATGCAGCTGTGTGGCCCAGCTATGTCAGGCACACATAATCCAGGAGAGTGCACAGGAAGGTAACCGCAACGCTTGATATCCATTCACGTCACTCACACTTTCAGACACACCCACCAGGGGTATAAGAGGTAGTGACATGTAGCAGTCAGACACTCAAGCTTCCTGTCTTAGGACAGTGCAGTTCAAGTTCAGTGTTCAGTCTTCACTTCAGAAGCATTCAAGCCTTGGGAGACTCAGGAGTGAGTCATCCCCACTATTCAGTTCAGTGTCAGTTCAGTTGGGACTTGGAGGATACTGAGAGCTGTTCAGTGAGCTCTGGAGAAAGCTGACATTTCCATGAAAGCTACAAGTGCTTATGTTAAGAGCGGGAAGCAGGGCGAAGGGCACAGTGGAGAAGATTGAGAGAAGTGCTTCAGGTACCGGATTACCTGCACTAATTCACCGGACACCGGGGTCCGAAGCGTTGCTAGAGTTTCAAGCCTAGTAACAAGATACCCGGAGGCTTTCTGGACTACAGGTCACAGAAGGTAGCCCTAAGCGTCGATACGTAACCGGAGTCAGGGAGAACGGGGACTTTGAGTCAAGTGCACGACAAAAGTAAGGACTTAGTTCTCTCAACATCTGATAATCAGAGACATAGAAGGCTCCACCACAATGTCGGCCGGGCGTTACAGCTATTGAGTAAGCTGGAGATTGCAGAGTTAACTTCGCTTTATGCAAGTTTGGACTCACCTACATATGAAGTAAAGGAGGCCTCTAACCTGCTCAGCGGTTATCCTGAATGTGCATTCTCCACCCCGACCAGCTCCCCGGGACCTGCCTGAAACATCTACAAGTAAAAGGTATGGAAAGAGATTGCCTTGTGTGAGACTGTTTCATTTATTGCACCCTGCATCGCCACCATAGACTTCCAGGGACCCGTCTCACCTGTGGGAGACTTACCACCCAGCTGCCCCCTAACATTCCCTGTGAAGATCCTTATAGCAGCGCTGGTCCAATTGATCAGACACCACAGGTGGCGTCACGAACTAACTACAAATCCCCTGTAAATATCCCCCATTGCATGACCGCCAGGGCCACGGACCGAGTCCTGCTGCCAGTGACAACTCCCATAGACTTCCATGGGCTCGGTGCTGAGTACCCCATAGCCCTGGAACCCACACCAACTGGTGTGTGCGACTCACAGCCAGGCAGACAGAATTTTTCAGGGAACGGGTGATGTTGTCTGCAACTTGTTGCTGTAGTGCAGGCACATCTTAGAGAAGTAATGGTGACTGACCAACTGGTACTGAGGGGACTGTGACGGTCATCAGCTTTCAGAAACTGTCTGTATCCATAAGGAGGAGAGGCTGCATTTCCGTGGCCATCAGATTGGCGTGGCTATGCAATAATCACAGAGATCACAGGCCATGAGTCATACAGAAACAAGCGCTGTGATCTTTGTAGCGAATAGCTCTCAGCTGGCCCCTGTCGTCCATACAATGACACGATTGGGTGATGAACCATCCGAGGAGATGTTACGGTGGATTGAGAAAGATGGGGTGTGCTTAGTATGTAAGATCAGTCAAAAACAGCAGGCATGTCCAATTCCGTATCAGCTGACAGGCTCTCGGTCACCAAACTGTAGGGGTAAACAAGTGGAGGTTCTTTGGCCGAAGACCTGTGTGACAACACTTGCCATGGTGAGGGAGGAGGAAGAATCAGAAGATATGGTTGATGGGGTGGACGGTGGTTGGCGAGGCCCGCTAGTCTGCATTTTAGCACACTGACATTACCAGATTAACGCATGTTGAACATGCATGTGCCAGGTCATGCATGTAGTACTGAAATTATTTCATTTTTTTTACTCTACTAAGTTGTTTTTAAAAAAGTTGACAGATAACATGATTTTTTAGATTTTTTTCCAGTATCAAAAAAAGACCCAAGCTAGGCAATTGCAAAACTGCGAACGCTGCTGTCCACTGCATTGGTTGTCATGGTTACATAATTCTGTGTCTACGTAACCTCCTCGTCTTCCTCCTCCTCTACTGAGCTACTCAGCTGCATGCCTCTGGGTTTACACCAAGTGTGATCTACTACCTCATCATCATCCTCTCTGTTCTCCCACTCCTAACCCTGAGAGTCACCCTCCTCCTCTTCCTGCCTTGACAGCAGAGTACAGCAGGAAATAGAGGCACAGCGCTTCAGCCAGGTGAATTAGTCAAAGGAAAAACTTTATTCCACCATAATGCAATACAACGTTTCAATCCAAGTTGGATCTTTGTCAAGTATGCATAGCAGTGCAAAGGGTGGGCATTAAATAGTGTGGAGCTACAACCAGATCCAATCACCATGCAGCCACATCCCACATTAAAAAACATACAAAAATGATAAATAACAGACATCGGTTATGTACAGGGTCCATGTTTATCACAAAGCATAACTCTATAATATACACAATAAAAAATGTTATCAATTCACACAGATTTAAAGCAAATCATTCTGACAATAACAACTAGGAAGACAGCATAGTCATCTCTATGGAAACCATCTGCCAATCACTAGTTAGTATGCTGCTATAAACCACCTACTTGCCCTATCAGGATCCAATCATAAAGTCAGAAAAAGAAAGCGCCAAAAAATTCATGCAGCGAAATAGATCCAATCACAGAACTCCTTTCGTTATGGGCAATATCGGCGTCCATAGAAACACCAATCCTGTCACTCATATTATAATAAAGAGGCCAGATACCTCAATTGAAGACGCTCCCAAGTCGCAACGCGTCATGTAGTCACATGATGTGCACAGGCTCCACTAACCTCGCGCAAGCGCACCTGGAGCTCAGCAAACGCCTTGTCCAATCGGCACGAGGTGTCACTAGAAAACCATGCACGTCCACGTCACAAGGCAGAGTCACCAGGCCAACATCAGCTGACAAGATGATGCATTGATCAAGCGCGAAACCGCGCAGGCGCACTAGGGCACCTCACCTGCCATATAGTGCGCACAAGCACATTACGATACCAAAGGGAGATCACGCCTCTGAGTGGATAGAATAAGCCAACTCCATGGTAAAAATGAATAAACTAAGTGCTTCATGATGAAAGAACAAAACTATTTGTGCAACATCAAAATACTAATTGGCATATGTGAAGGATATACATTACACATTTATTAAGCATATAGAATCAATAATCCATTCCTCCACATAGAGATTAACGTGGGCAAAAAAGAACAACAGATCATTTGCATAAATAAAGTGTTCCTATCGTCACATTTATTGTCCAAAGCGACATCTGTGTGTGAAGGAAAAGAGGGAAGAAGAAAAAAATGATAAATATAAGCTAGAAGAAAAAAGTAATTTTTTTTCTTCTATTTTCTTTAGTTCTTCATAGGGTCCAATTATTGACGGTTGGCGGACATGGGGAGTGAGATGATTGAGAACATTATTGATCCGCCTCCACCGCTCTTTTGTTGGTTCATGGAGAACAGCTCTATGTATTTTTCGATGTATACTACTTGATACAATTTGCTCTCTCTCCCCTTGTCCCGTCTGAGCTTATATTTATAATTTTTTTCTTCTTCCCTGTTTTCCTTCACACACAGATGTAGCTTTTGACAATAAATGTGATTATAGGGAATGACCTTCCAAGAGGGTTCCTTGGAACGGATACGGGCGCCCCGATTCTGCGAGTGCTGTCGGCTTCGCTCTACATTTGACAGCACAGTACAGTCCACAGGTGCCTCAAATATCCGAGTCTCGTCACAAATGGATCACCTTCACCCAACGGGTTGACAAGAGTTTGGTTTATGCTCAGACCAAACTTCGTCCGGCCATAGATCAAAGTGAGAAAAAATTTGGCCATCTGTGCAGATGATTTCCTCCTCTCGACTCGTGAATCTTTAAAGTACACTTCCTATGCCCATGGCAATACAATGTGTGACGAGATCTGCAGACATCTGTGGTTCCAACATTCAGTTGGGTGCTTGGAGAGTTGTAAAAAGGGTAATTGGGGTGCCACCGCTGAGGACTTTACTGTGTGTGATGTTAAGGTGGAGGAAGAGGAGCAGAGGACACTTGATGCAGCACTTGCCATCTACTGGAGCACATGTTCTTTCTGGTCCTCATCTACAAAGCGTACCGCTGTACGGCTGCCAAAGAAAGGGAGAGGAGTTGCCCGTCCAGTAACAGAAGTTGTAAAAATGCTGCGAAAATTCTGACTGCAGCAAAACAAATCAATTTCTCATCCTTCATATCCTCCCTGTCTCACAACCCTAAACAGCTACTCAGGACTTCAAATTCTTTCCTGCATCCACCAGTCACCACCTGTGAACTTGACACAATAACGTCCCACCTTATTCCAAACTTTACCACAGTCTTCATCACAAGCCTAACCCACCTCTTCAACCTGTCACTAACAATTGGTGTCTTCCACCCTGATTGAAACATCTCGATCACACCCATCCTCAAAAAGCCTACCCTTGACCTATTCTCTGTGTCTACCTATCGCCCTATATCATTTCTCCCTTATGCCTCAAAACTACTGGAATAACACGTCCATTTGGAACTGTCCTCCCACCTCTCCTGTTGCTCCCTCTTTGACTGCTTACAATCTGACTTCAGACCGCACCATTCCACTGAAACTGCCCTGACTAAAGTCACCAACGACCTACTAACCGCCAAATGAAAACGACACAAGTTTGTCCTCCTCCTGGACCTGGCATCTGTCTTTGACACCGTGGACCATTCCCTCTTACTGCAGACGTTCTGATCTGTTGACATTACAGACTTGGCCCTTTGTTGGATCTCCTCATAGCTAACAGAAAGGACATTCATTGTCTCCCACTCACCACCTCCTCATCTCGCTCCCTATGTGTCAGTGTCCACCAAGGTTCAGTTGTAGGACCAGGAACTATGCTTAGAGGGTGCACGCGTGCTCTCCTTCCCTCTTAAAGGACCGCCCACATAAACCTAAGATATTCCCAACCTATGGCTGGGCAACACCTATTTAAGGCTTATACTCCAATATGGAGGTGCCTGAGCTACGTTGTTAGTTTGACCTTGCATGCTTGCTAATTGTCAGGTTCCTCATGTCAGTTCATCTGCTTGTCTACCCTGTACCCATCTGCTCTTACCTGTCTGTGCCCGTCTGCTCATACCTGTCTACACTCTTCTGTGCATCATCTGGTCCAGATCGCACCTGCCAGTGCCCATCTGTCTAACATCCTGACCAGCCCGCATCTGCCAGTGCTTTTCTGTTCTTTAGCCGGTCCCATCTGCACCCGTGGTTCCAGAGTTCCTACAGTGACTGCCTGCATTTTTCATCCCTCTTTGTGCCTTAGCAGCTTACCCCCGTAGGGGGTTAGCTGCCACATTCTGTAGGTCAGCCATGGAGTAGCACCTGGTACCACCTCTTTGTATCTCCTTGGCTCACAGTTTTCACCTGCTGCCACTTGTCTGAGTAGGGATTTGGTAGGTCACCTAGTTACACCCCTTGCAGGCTTTCAGAGAGATATGGAACAGTGATTCCACCACCTTGCCTGCTACAGTCGCCATCTGCTCGGCTGGCTGTAGTGGAAGAGGTGTCGGTCCCTGCTATACTAGTTCTACTCAATTGATGCCACTTTGTTGGTGACTTTTACTAATTTTTGTAAATGTGTAGTGTCAGGAAAAGTTAGGAGTATAACCCAAACTTTTTCCACTTTTAGTTCCGGTTGGGAAGTTGCAACTCTCTGGCACCCCTCTTACCCGCAGTTCAGTCAGGGAACTGCACATAGAGTAAGTAGCTGCTGGTAAGGCTGCCTTGTCGCGTACTGGCTATCAGGCCATCTGCAGTGAGGGTGGTATATGTATCACCAGTCCCGGCAGGAAATACACACATAAACCTCCGATCCGTCACTGCCAGGGTTCTCCCAATACCACCGGGATGCTATGCTGCCACCAGTTCCTCATTTGATACTAAAGCCTATATCGGGTCAGGAACCAACCAACAGGTAGTGTGATTTGGCGTAGAGTATGTGTTGGTTCGATCATAGAGCAAAAAGAACGAAGCTAGTAATTTTATAAGTTTACTCCAGAAAATATCGGTAGTGTTTACAAAAATACAAAAGATATTACAGAAAAGAGACAAAATACAGTATGTAGACAGTTACAAATAAAAGAGGATTAAAATAAGAACTTACTCTATCTCTGTCACAGATATGATGTGTTGATAAAGGGGAGGACCTTCCCAGGGCAGAGAGTCCTTCAGCACAGCATTGTGTAGCTGGCCCTACTGGCGATCTCACAACTTTCCAAATGAGCATCTCAGCTTTATGGATAGGATTATACAGTGTAGAGGGAGAGAGAGGGGAGATTGAGCTGCAAGGGGGAATGCTTGTGAAACTCAGTATTACACTGCACAAACCAAATGGGGTGGGGCAGCAGGAGCTCTGTATGGGTATCTAAGACATTAGGAAATAACCATATTTTCCTGACATGTAGACTCCTGGTTGGGTCTCCTTCATGCATGTTGACTGTAGCACTAGGCCTCCAAGACCATCAGGCCTCCACTTCCTTGAACTCAACTACCCATGTTACCATCCTTCAATTTTTCTGACAATGGTAGTCTGCAAAACTCATATTTGTGTCACCTGAGTGTGACTCAACATGAAAGCAGGTAGAAGTGTTGCATGTGGTATCAGGGCTTCCAGCAAAGGGGCCCTACACCGATCCCTCACCCACCTCGTCTTACTGTGACATTCAATTGAAAGCTGTAAATGCTGTCCCAGACTCGACACCTCATGCCTGGCTGATTGCTGCAGTTCTATGCTACAGTTAGTATTGTGGGTGAATTGAGGCCACTTTCCTGGTGTCTGGTCCTCATTTGATGTGTTTTGGCAGCATTTGGGGCCGTTACAAGGTGTGCATGTGTTTGTTTTTGCCTCCATTGAGATGAATAGCGTTCGGCTTTGTTCGGCGAATATTTGACAAATTAATCAGCGAATATTGCAAATTCGGCGATCGTAATCCGAACCGAACATTGAAATCAGTACTGCCACTAGGAATTTCGGGGCCCCATACTGGCAACATTTTCGGGCCCCCTTGAGACTCCGCCCAGGCTCCACCCCTCGAACTGTCCACAGTCCCACCGCTCTCTCTTGGAAAAACTCCACTTTTTACCAATCACACATTAACAGTTCCCATCACCAGATCACACATATAACCAGCTGCTCTTGTTTTGGCCAAAAGATTTTTTTAAGCCGCCACCATAACACGGTAGACTATTTTGGCCGGGCCCTACTCTACTGTAACCTATTAAATATTTGTTAAAATATCCAATACAATTTAGGTATATTTTTATTATTTAAATTTTAAAATGACCAATAATACCACATACAAGGAACAAATAGCGCCACACCATGACCAGACCACATATTACCACCACAGTGACCGAATAATATCAGTTACAAGGAACAAATACCGCACACACCATGTCCACACCACATATTACCACCACAGTGACCGAATAATATCACATACAAGGAATAAATACCACCGCTCCATGTCCAGACCACATATTACCACCACAGTGACCGAATAATATCACATACAAGGGACAAATACCACCACACCATGTCCAGACCACATATTACCACCACAGTGACCAAATAATATCACATATAAGGAACAAATACCGCAACACCATGTCCAGACCACATATTACCACCACATAGTGAATGAATACTACAATACTGATCTGTAATAAAAAAAAACACAATACTGTCACCATAAGTGCCATTATACACAGGAGATCTGTACTTAGTATGCAGTGTCTGTGTACAGGTAATACAGTGATCACTGGTGACATTATACACAGGAGCTGTGTGTATAGTATACAGTGTATAGTGTCAGTGTACAGGTAACACTGACTCACAAGTGACGTCTCTATGTGAAGTCCTTTATCTTTGCTTTTCATCTTTCATCCAGCACAGACCGCCATCACTTCTTCCAGCCAGGGCTCGTCTCTGCAGGAAATTACAGTTATCTAGAGCTCCACTTGCAGAACACATTACTTAATTTTTTCCAACTTCTAAACTACACCAGATGAAGAAAAAAAGGCGACATAGTGTCAGTCTGCACAGTAACAGGACCTCCCCCATTTAAAACAGTATTCTCAAAAAAATAAAAAAATCACCACTGCAGTAATAATATCCCTTAATTAGCCCCTATGGTAATAATATCCCCCATCCTGCCCCCGTGTTTCTCATTCCTGGTTTCAGCCATATGTTCTCCCATCCCGCCCTCATGAGTATGCATTCTGCCCCATATGATCTCCCCATCCTGCCCCATCTGTCTCCTATCCAGCCCCATCAGTCTCCAATCCTGCCCCATTTGTCTCCAACCCTGCCCCATCTGTTTCCAACCCGCCCCATCTGTCTCCAACACCGCCCATCTGTCTCCAACCCTGCCCATGTCTCCAATCCTGCCCCAGTGTCTCCAATTGTGCCCCCAGTGTCTCCAATCCTGTCCCCAGTGCCTCCAATCCTGCCCCGTGTCTCCAATCCTGCCCCTAGTGCCTCCAATCGTGCCCCGTGTCTCCAATCGTGCCCCCAGTGCCTCCAATCCTGTCCCCAGTGCCTCGAATCCTGCCCCGTGTCTCCAATCCTGCCCCTAGTGCCTCCAATCCTGCCCCCAGTGTCTCCAATCCTGACCCTGTGTCTACAATCCTGACCCTGTGTCTACAATCATGCCCCAGTGCCTCTAATCCTGCCCCCAATGCCTCCAATCGTGCCCTCAGTGCTCCAGTTATGCCCCAGTGTCTCTAATCCTGCCCCATGTCTTTATATTCTGCCCCAGTGTCTCCAATCATGCCCCCAGTGTCTCCAATCCTGCCCCCTGTGCCTCCAATCCTGCCCCGTGCCTCCAATCCTGCCCCCAGTGCCTCCATCCGGCCCCAGTGCTCCAATCCGGCCCCCAGTGCCTCCAGTCCGCCCCCGTGTGTCTCCAATCCTGCCCCATGTCTTTCATTCTGTCCCCAGTGTCTTCAATCGTGCCCCGTGTCTCCAATCTGCCCCCTGTGCCTCCAATCGTGCCCCTGTGCCTCCAATCCTGCCCCTTGTGTCTACAATCCTGCCCCCAGTGTCTACAATCCTGACCTGTGTCTACAATCCTGCCCCCGTGCCTCCAATCGTGTCCCCCAGTGCCTCCAATCCTGCCCCCAGTGTCTCCATTCTGGTCCCATGTCTTTCATTCTGCCCCGTCTGTATTTTCAATCCTGTCCTCAATCCTGCCTGTCTCCATCCTGCCGGGACCCGGCTTGCCACTTTCAATGTTAATTTAAAAAAAAAAACACCTTTCTTCCTTACCTTGCTCCAGCGGCGAGCAATCTATACCCCAGAGAAAGCGCATCCGCACTACGACCGGCGGACGTGCGCGCTAAGTCAGATGCCAGCCTCCGATTGGCTGGCAGTGTTAACTATTGTCGCGGCAGACGGGTCCTTTGATCAGGGTCTGACGAATCTTGCCGCTTGGATGCGGGGCAGTGAGGCCCGATGGGTAGAGGTGACGGGGCCTGATGCGGGACCCCTCTGCTGATCGGGCGCCATATGCCAGTCAGGGCTGTAATGCCCTGATGGCGGACCTGGCCATGTGGCAAAGTGATCCAGGAACTGATGAGATGGGCCAGGAGGACAATACAACACTGCCACTTGCATGAGAAGGGGATGTAGAGTGTGACAGCATGGACCTCAAAAGAAGGGAAGACAAGTGAGGGTACTAGAGGGATAACCTGAAAGATATGAGCAGACTAACACCTCCACCTGCTGTTGTCCAATCTTGAGGTATGAGAAAAGTGTAGTCCACCATATGAAAGAGCAGCAGCAGCGGTGGTGTCTGACTGCTGGATCCAGGTTTCAGTAAGAGCTAGAAGGTTTAGAGAATTTGAAAGGAAGAAGTCATGGATGAAGGGAGTTTATTACACACTGAGCGAGAATTCCAAAGGGCACAATTAAAGAGACAGAAGGCATGCAGGGAACATTAACCCCTTAGTGACAGAGCCAAATTTTAAAAATCTGACCAGCGTCCCTTTATGTGGTAATAACTATGGAATGCTTCAACAAATTCCAGTGATTTTGAGATTGTTTTTTCGTGACTAGTGTTGAGCGATACTGCCCGATATACTAAAATATGGATCGGATTGGATCGGCCAGATACTCAAAAAGTATCGGGTATCGCCGATCCGATACCGGAAACACAATGCAAGTCAATGGGAGAGAAATATCGGAACTAAAAAAACCTCTTTCTTTCCTTGTAAACACTAGATATACACATATACATATATACATATATATATATATATATATATACATGTCATTGTGACATATATATACATATATTTATAGTTTATACACTTCTACATAGTAAAATAGCCTCTGATTCATTGCCGGTAATGCCGGCTTTTGTGAAAATACAGAAGCACCTGACATGAAATGACACATGGTTTACATAGAGTTAACCATGTCTTTTCATGTAGTTTGATATCTGGTTTTCACAAACAATTACATGAGTGTATGTGTGCAAAATTGACACATGTAGGGGTTAATTAAAGGTGTAAATTCGTTGTAAAAAAAACTGATTTTTTTGCTACGAATTTACACCTTTAATTAACCCCTACATGTGTCAAATTTTGCACACATACACTCATGTAATTGTAAGTTTAAACCATATGTCAAACTACATGCAATGACATGGTTAACTCTATGTAAACCATGTGTCATTTCATGTCGGCTTCTGTATTTTCACAAAAGCCGGCAATTGAATTAGTGGCTATTATACTATGTAGAAGTGTATGAACGATATATATATATATATATTGTACAAATTCAATGTACAAATATCAATACATTATATATATATATGAGGTGTAAAATTGTTGAAAAAAAATGCGTGGGCTCCCGCCCTATTTTCTCAACCAGACAGACAAAGCCAGCGAGTGGGGGCAGATAATAATAGCCCAGAGAGGGACCATTATTTTTGGCCCCCCCTGGCTACTAACATCTGCCCCCAGACACCCCAGAAAAGGCAAATCTATAATTAGATTCGCCCTTTCTGGCACTTTGCCCGTCTATTCCCATTGCCCTGTAGCGGTGGCGAATGGGTTAATAAGGGGTTAAAGCCACCTTGCTATTGAAAGGTGACTTTAAGCCAGGTTAATAATTGAGAGCTGTCAATTTGACAACTATCAATTATTAATCCTATTGTATGAAATAAAAATAAAACACACTTTAATTAAATCATTTTAATGAAATAAACACAGTTTTTGACAATATTTTACTGCCATTCCTTGCGAAGCCCTTGTTCACCTGTAATAAAAATAAAATAATAAAGCAACATTATTCTTACCTATCCGATGTTCAGTCAGGTCCCCCGATGTAATCCTTCTGAAAGGGTTAATGTTTACTGCAGAGACCGCAGCTAATGCTGACAGTCTCACAGTAAACCCCAGACTGAATCATCTCCTCTCCTGGCTGACAGGAGAGGAAGTGGTTAGCATAATTGATTGCTTCCCACTTTCACTTCAGGTCAGCCAGGGACACCGCACTGCATCAGTGATGTCAGAGGGAATCCCGGCTGACCTGAAGTGAACTGATTAACAAAAATAGGGGATCCCCTCTAAAAAAATGGCGTGGGGTCCCCCCTATGTTTGTTAACCAGCCTGATAAAGCAGACTACGAAGGCATGGTTTTTCAGGCTTTTAAGAGCCAATATCCATGGACCTTGCAAGCCTGATAATACCAGGCCACAGCAGTC
This sequence comes from Oophaga sylvatica, assembly GCA_033576555.1. NCBI lineage: Eukaryota > Metazoa > Chordata > Amphibia > Anura > Dendrobatidae > Oophaga > Oophaga sylvatica. Next base: position 182,794 of record JARQOD010000067.1, on the reverse strand, counting down.
TGCTTATCTTGGCTGGTTAACAAAAATAGGGGATCCCTTGAAAAAAAAAATGGCGTGGGGTCCCCCCTATTTTTGTTAACCAGCCAGATGAAGCAGACTGCTGAGGCCTGCCTGGTTTTTCAGGCTGGTAAGGATCCAATATCCATGGACCTTGCAAGCCTGATAATACCAGGCCACAGCAGTCTGCTTAGCTTGGCTGGTTAACAAAAATAGGGGACCCTCGAAAAAAAAAATGGCTGGGGATCCCCCTATTTTTGTTAACCAGCCAAGTAAAATGCAGACTGCTGCGGCCTGGTATTAAAAGACTATCAAGGCCCATGGATTTTGGCCCTCAACAGCCTAAAAATACCAGGCTGCAGCAGCCCCACAAATGGCGCATCCAAGATGCGCCAATTGTGGCACTTTACCCGGCTCTTCCCACTTGCTCTGTAGCAGTGGCAAGCAGGGTAATAAAGGGTTAATGTCACCTTTGATTGATCGGTGACAATAAGCCTGGTCAATAATGGAGAGGCGTCAATAAGACACCGATCCATTATTAATCATAGTTTGTAAATTTAAAAAAAAAACACAGCAAGAAAAAAGTATTTTAATGAAATAAAACACCACACAGTTTTCATTAATTTTATTTCACTCTCATTCCTGCGACACCATCGATCTCCTGTAAAAAAACAAAAATAATAAACCAACACAAATACTCACTGTCCGACGCAGTCCAAAATACCGAGTGTCCCACGACGAGTCCAGCTCTGCTACATCTGGATGACAGGCTGAGCCTGACATCCACATAGAGCAGAGCTGCTTACCTGAGCTGCGTCCCCGGCGGTGACGTCATCCGGACTGGTTTACGGCCAGCTGTCGTGAGAATACAGCTGGCCGAGATTACCCAGTACCCGGCAGTCACTGCAGTTATCGCGAGATTCTGCACGTGACCACCAGGGACAGGGTAATGGCGGCCATCCAGGAGGACGTGACCACCGGGGAAGGGGATCTTCTGTCAGGTAAGTGCAGACTCTGCTGAGTCCTGACACCTGACAGACCCGACCTACACTGACAGTGACAGTTTCGGGAAGTTCCTGCGTCACATACTTCGTTCTGTGACACAGGAACTCCCATAGACTTTGTCGGAAAACTCAGATTCCGGCATCTGATATGACAAAAATATCGGAACTCAGAATCGGAATTCCGATACAGCAAATATCAGGCCGATACCCGATATTTGCAGTATCGGAATGCTCAACACTATTCGTGACACATTATACTTTATGATAATGGTAAATTTAGGTTGATATGTTTTGTGTTTATAAAAAATATCAGAAATTTGACAATGTAAAAAAATAGCAATTTTCAAACTTTGATTATCCCTTTAATTCAGACAGTCATATGTGGCTCCCCTGAGGGTCCAGACGCCACAGAGGTACTGCATCTCGCTGAGAGATGTGGTATCCCACCTTTCAGGTAAGATGGGGAACCAAACCTGGCTCGGACAACACTGCATCCATCACACACACTAGTTGAGTTCCACTAGCATGTCGGCAGCTAGCAAAGGGTGTTAGATGGTGGGTGGTGCTTGTGGGTCAGAGCAGGAGCTAGAGGGAAGCAAGAGAGAGAGTCTTCCCTTAGGGGAAGGAAGACAGACGTGCATAGGCAGCTCTCCCGTAGGGGAGAGGGGAAAGAGATAGAACCATGCAGCAGGCTCCAAGTCCTGACAGAAAGACAGAAAGAAGGTTCCCTGTAGGGAAAAAGGATTTCTCAGAGACACGGCTGAGCAGAAGGCTACCCGTGGGGCTCGTTCAAAGGCTGACGGACGTCAGCTGGGAGAATCCAGGTCAGAGAAGGGACTCGGCCCCTAGCCTAGAGGAGAACTTTAAGACTCAGCTAGCAATGACAACTTTAGGGGTCACAGCCACAACCACAAGCATCTTTTCTGGGAAGGAAAGCTATATAGAATCAAGGAAACGCCTAGGTCAAGTTGTCCAACAGGATTCACAGCTACCAGACTGGGACACTGCTTTCTGAGGTGCTGGGAAGGAAGGAGTGGGAATCAGCACAGTGAGACGGCCAGGGAAGGCATATACTGACAGGGAGCTTTGTACTGGTGTTCTCCATCTACTTGGGAGTTGACTGGACTCCATACCTGGAGGACGTGGCACCAAGCGGGAACCTGTACTGCATGCACCTGAACTGTGAGTAAAACCTTGGAAACTGCATCTGTCTCCTCAAGTTCTTCATGCGGAACATACTCCACTCTGCTACATCCCCCAGCACCATCACTCCCTCTACAACACCCTTCTGCCCTGGGACAACAAACTTCTCCTGTGGGAAGCTATTCCAACTTTGCTGCATCACACCATCTGTCCCAGAGGGTCTGCCCTGCAGCGCTGGTCACCTCTGACCAGAAACCACAGGTGGCATCACAAACACTTTACTACAAACTCTATCATCCCCTGTAAATATTCCCCTTTTATTGGACGCCCAGGGCCACAGACGGGTCACTGCTGCAGTGACACATCCCTTTAAGACCCCGGCCCGGTACCGAGTACCCCACTGCCCAGGGGGGCGATCCATTTTGGTGTCACAAACAGGGTGAACTGACCCTTGAACAAGGGTCCTGTGCGCCTAGCAGAATGTGCAAAGGATTAGATCCATTGACTTGTGAATTGGACTGTAAAGATGGCGGATATGGCTGTTCCACGAGGTGTGCAGTGAGGCATGCCATCGTGGGCGGTATCCAAGAAAGAGCGCAAAAAGAAATGAACCTCCCCTGAATGTATTTCTATGCCACTGCATCGTGGCCGACCGCTAGGGGAGTCCGCGTCCTAGTGTGGTATGGCGGCAAAGGAAAAAGACACTGCAATCGGGGGTGGAGAAACACTCAGCGGTGGGAAAGAGAGCCAAGAAGGCAGTCGACCAGGCAGCCATCATGGAGAGCGGAGGGAGGCCTGAGGAGTGCAGGAAACAGGAGAAGCTTTGCCACGGCTCCGAAGAAACAGGCTCCAGCTTCCAGGAGGAGGTTGACCTGGCCGGCGTGGAGCAGGAAATACAGGAGCTGGCCCATCACTTGGAAAAGAAGCGTGCGCTGCTGAAGCGGTGGAGACAGGCCGCCAAGCAAGAAGCCGTTGATGCCCGGGCACCCCCATTACCGGTACCCGAAGCTCCAGTGTCCACGTCACCAGTACCCTCACCATCGGTGCCACAGGATTCCATCTCCACACCACCGGAGGCGACGAATGATGAAGACAGCACCAGGAGCGCAGGTACAGATAGCACCCCTGGGTCATGGGAGGACTGGCTAGGCCCCATAAGATTACCGCCGACCCCGAAGGCAGGCCAGCTAGTGCTGGATATTGCTTGGACCGTGACATCGTTCCACGGGGGGATCCTGGAGCCTGTCCCAATCCCACAGCCACCGTCCCTAGTCAAGCATAAATCAGAGGTCTTAGAATGGGAAGACCTCGACGGAGCAGACTTGATGGGATACCCCCTGACTACAGGAGATATGCTGCCGGCAAATACAACAGCTAGCACAGGAGGAGAAAGACCTACAGGCTCGGCGAAAGGCCCTGCAGAAGAGGGATCTTGCGGGCAAAAATCAGGCCAGGGAAAGATCCCTGGAGTACTTAAACCCAATGGGGTGGGGCCGGGTCCTCGGCTTTGACTGGAGCAGGGATTTGGCTTCATTCAGGACTCCTGCAAGGCTCCAGGTGTTTGTGAACCGGAGAGATGTAGAGGCCCATCTCATACGGGGACATCCAGAACGGGATCTGTTCCCGGGAGAGCTCGTCTCCTTCACCCGCCATCTTGGTGCGAGGGGATGGTACGCTCTCCATGTGCGCCGGATCCCAGATGAACTTGCACCACGCCATCGTCAGGGGGCAGCAGACATGACGGCCTCAGCATACGAGACAGCAACACCTGCGGCTGCCGCAGCACCACCGTTCTCGGCTTCCAGACAGGCAGCCGCTGCGTCCACGTTACCGAAAACAGCTGTAGCACTCTCCAGGTCTACAGATGACGTCTCACCAGTAGCCATCCAGGCTGCTGCCACTGTAACTCTGGGAGCGACATCACCTTTAACGGCTCCCATTGCGGTGGATGAGCGAGGAAAGCAAATCATACCCTGGAAGCAGAGAAAACAGAACGCTTCCACCCAAACTGGAGACTGCAATGAACCGTCTCCAGCTGAATAAGAAAAGTTTCTTCTTTTGTTTCCTTCAGGCAAGGAACTGTAAATAGTTTACCCCAGGGGGGTTCTACAAAAATGTTTTAACAGTTGTTCTCATTATCTTGCTATTTTGATCGATGACAGACTGAGAGGTCATGGACGCTGAATGACCCGAAAACTTTTAACCTGTATAGAGTTCAGCACCTCTATAGGTGCTTCCTCTTGGTTTTACATGCACTTTTAGTAAAATACGATTCCATCATTGCACAACTACAGATCAGAAGAAAAACCCGTTAGGTGTGGCCGAAGATGAGGTCTTTTGGGAGAGACCAGTTATGTCTTGCAGACCACCCAAGACCAACGTTGGAGGTTTTGAGCGTGTCCTCCACAAGCACAAGGACACTGGAAGATACCCTGTCTGGGAAAGTATCTGCCACCTACCTCATTTGATAACAGCTTATGATTGTGTATTAATAAAAATGTTATTATACTTGTATATTATGCTTAGAGTGAAAGTAAGAGTTGTTTTATATTGCAGAGTCATTGAATAGCACTTGTAGATAATATGTATGATAGTTATTGGTAACAGGCACCAATTAGCGAGAAAACAGACAGCAGTTTAACTGAAAGCACTTTTTGTAAAATATGTTTTAAGAATAATAGTGAGAAGAAAAGTATTGTTTGCAGGGCCAAGATGTCCAAATTAGGTAGTGAACCTAGTAGCAACGTTGCTACCCAGAGAACACCCTTGATGGGGCTTGCACTAAAAGAGAAGAATAAGTGTTAATATAGTAACAGTACTTTTGTAGGAAAAGAAGCAAATGTAAATATAATGGTATTTTTTCAGGGAGATTATGCCCTATCCCGGTAGCGAACTTGAAAGTTTAACGGTTGCTGCCAAAAGCACTTTTAGAGTAAAGTAAGGTCATGTTATTATGTAACGTTCAAGAAATAGTGCCTACCATAAAGGGAAGTTGTGTTTTAAATTATTTTTCTACTTGTTGTTATGCATAACTAAAAAGTTTTGTATATTTCCTGTAACATCATTTACTGTTTCAGCCCATGGCCGTGCTGCGTTTAATAGGGGAGGTATGTGGCGCCCCAGTGGGTCCAGTCGCCACAGATGTACTGCATCTCACCCAGAGATGTGGTATCCCACCTTTCAGGTAAGATGGGGACACCAAACCTGGCTATGACAACACTGCATCCATCACACACACTAGTTGAGTTTCACTAGCATGGCTGCAGCTAGCAAAGGGTGTTAGATGGTGGGTGGGGCTTGTTGGTCAGAGCAGGAGCTAGAGCAAAGCAAGAGAGTCTTCCCTTAGGGGAAGGAAGAAGACAGACGTGCATAGGCAGCTCTCCCGTAGGGGAGAGGGGAAAGAGCTAGAACCATGCAGCAGGCTCCAAGTCCTGAGGAGCTGCTCACAGAGAGAAAGACAGAAAGAAGTTCCCTGTAGGGAAAAAGGATTTCTCAGGTCACGGCTGAGGAGAAGGCTACCCGTGGGGCTCGTTCCAGGCTGACGGACGTCAGCTGGGAGAATCCAGGTCGCAGAAGGGACTTGGCCCCTAGCCTAGTCGTGAACTTTAAGACTCAGCTAGCAAGCCGACAGCTGTGACAACTTTAGGGGTCACAGCCACAACCACAAGCATCTTCTGCGGGAAGGAAAGCTATATAGAATCAAGGAAATGCCTGGGTCACGCTGTCCGACAGGATTCGCAGCTGCCAGACTGGGACACTGCTTTCTGAGGTGCTGGGAAGGAAGGAGAGGGAATCAGCAAAGTGAGATGGCCAGGAAGGCATATACTGACAGGGAGCTTTGGACTGGTGTTCTCCATTACCTGGGAGTTGGCTGGACTCCATACCTTCAGGACGTGGCACCAAGCGGGCACCTGTACTGCATGCACCTGGACTGTGAGTAAAGCCTTGGAAACTGCATCTGACTGTCTCCTCAAGTTCTTCATGCGGAACACACTCCACTCTGCTACATCCCCCAGCACCATCACTCTCTCTACAACACCCTTCAGCCCTGGGACAAGCTTCACCTGTGGGAAGCTATTCCAACTTTGCTGCATCACACCATCTGTCCCAGAGGATCTGCCTGCAGCGCTGGTCACCTCTGACCAGAAACCACAGGTGGCGTCACAAACACTTTACTACAAACTCTGTCATCCCCAGGTAAATATTCCCCTTTTATTGGACGCCCAGGGCCACGGACCGGGTCACTGCTGCCGTGACACATCCCTTTAAGACACTGGCCCGGTACCGAGTACCCCACTACCCAGGCGGTCGATCCCCATGCCATAGCAAATCATTGATAAATAATATTTCCACATGTCGGCTTTACATCAGCACCATTTGTAAAATGTTATTTTATTTTTGTTAGCATTTTAGGAGATTTAAAAATGTAGCAGTAATTTTTCATGGAAATATACAATAATTATTTTTAGGGACCTATCCAGGTTTGAAGTGACTTTAGGGGGGCCTATATATTGGAAAAACCCCAAAAGTGATGCCATTTTAAAAAGTGAACCCCGTGACATGCTGAAAACTGCTGTCAGGTAGTTTATTAACCCTTCAGGTGCTTTTCAGGAATTAATACAAAATGGCATGGTAGGGATGAAAAAGTTGATTTCTACCACCTAAATGTTGCAGATTTCTGAACAGGCTGCTACAGCCAGCAGACTCTAAGGCCGCTCTTTGCTCGAGAATTGTCATGGCAAACATCAGGACCACACAATCATGATCTCAGGGAGCTGATGGGGATAAAGAGTTAGAAGCCACATTTTTAACCATTTATATGATATAGTCATTATTGACAGCAGCATCTAAGGGATTAAACAGATATGGACGGTGACAACACTGATCGTGGCTTATGCAGTAAGTTGTCAGCTATAGTGGACAGCTGCTGGATTGTCTCCTGTATGGGGATGCTATTCTCTTATATCTCAGGTCAGTTAAAAGATGTATTGATGGTCATTAAGGGGTTAATAAGATTAGAGGGGTTTCTGAGTATAGCAGTTGGGAGGTTTGACTTGCTGTAACATGGGGGGCCAGGGTTTGGAGCGATATCTGTTGTGTTTTGGTAGCTGAGGACAGGAACAACAGCCGGGAAGCAGAACACCTGAGATGTTGGTAACTGATGGATTGCAGATTCCTAAACTAACGACACAACTAGAGGTAGCCGTGGAGGGTTCCTACGTTGATCCTAGACGCCTCGTCACAGCCTGAGAGATAACTACACCTAAAGGCAGAAAGATGAAAGCTATCTGCCCCGGAGCAGATCCCCAAAGAAAATAGGAAGCCCCCAAACATATAATGGCGGTTAGACAAGATGAAAACACAAACAGGCAGAAAATATATTGAGCAAACGCTGGGGCCACAAGCTGACTAAATAGGATAGGAAAGGAGAGATTACTTTCTGCAACCCAAAAAACCCTACAAAAAAATCCAACAATTCTGATTACAAAAATAGTGAGATCACACGATCTCGCCACCCGCTAAATCAGATCTCAGTGTGAACAAAACCAAGCTGCAGCCGCTGAAAAAACAGGAAAAAGCAAATGAGCAAATAACAGTGGCTGCAGATAAACTGTGAGGAGCTCAGGCCCCAGGAGGGGACCTGGCTGACCTCCACAAAAGTGCAGAAAACAATGCAAAAAGCAAGCACAAAAAGAAAAGCAAAAAATATCTTATCTGAAAGCAGGAGATGCAGGCAAGACTTCAGCAAACTTCCAAATGAACCAAAACAATTGAGACAAGAACAATTGATCACTGGCAACCATCATGGGAGGGAACCTCCCTTATGTCAGACCAGTCAGTGAACCCAGATTGCCATTCCTCGCTGAAAGGTTCAGTACTGTCTGTAACCACCAGAGGGAGCCTCTGCTCAGAAACCATCTCTAGCACATTCATAACAGTACCCCCCCTTGAGGAGGGGTCACCGAACCCTCACTTGTGCAACCAGGCCGATCAGGATGAGCTCGGTGATAGGCACGGAAAAGTCTTCTAGCATGGATGTCCGAAGCAAACACCCAAGAATTGTCCTCCTGACCATAACCTCTCCAATAAGGACTTGTGGAACACGTTATGGATCTTAAATGTCCCTGGAAGAAGTAAACGGAAGGAAACAGGATTAAGAATCTCCATGATCCTGGGCTTAAACTTTGGAGATGCAACCCTCATAGGGATATTTCTTGAGGACAACCAAACCAAGTCCCCCACTTTAAACCAAGGACCATCAGTCCTATGCCGGTTGGCAAACCGTTGGGCCTTCTCCTGAGAGAGAGACAACCTCTCCACTACCTGGTCCCAAATCTGCTGCATTCGCTCCACAACAGAGTCAACACCGGACAGACAGAAGCCTCCGCCTGTCCCGAAGAAAATCGAGGGTGAAACCCAAAATTGCAGAAAAATGGAGACATCAAGGTGGCAGAGCTAACCCTATTATTAAGAGCAAACTCAGCCAAAGGTAAAAAATAGACCCAGTCATCTTGATCAGCAGACACAAAACATCTCAAATAAGTCTCCAGGTCTGGTTTGTTCTCTCGGTTTGTCCATTGGTCTGAGGATGAAAAGCAGAGGAGAAAGATAATTGAACACCAAGTTTAGAACAAAATGTCCTCCAAAATCTGGAAACAAACTGGACTCCTCTGTCAACACAATGTTCTCCGGAATGCCATGTAACCGAACCACATGCTGAAGGAACAAAGGCACCAATTCGGAGGAAGGTAACTTAGGTTTCCAAGATGATACATCTTGTGCCATTACCTATCACAGATTACCCAGATAACGGTCATTCTCTGAGAAACAGGGAGGTCGGAAATAAAATCCATAGAGATATGGGTCCATGGCCTCTTGGGCACAGGTAATGGCATTAACAAACCACTAGAGCGAGAGCAAGGCTTGGAGCGAGAGCAAGTCCCACAGGACTGCACAAATTCCCTGACGTCACGAGACAAAGTAGGCCACCAAAATGACCGACTCACCAAGTCTCTGGTACCAAAAATCCCGGGATGACCAGCCAACGTGGAACAATGAATCTCAGACATCACACTCTTCTTCTACTGGTCTGGGACAAACAATTTCCCAATAGGGCAGCGCTCAGGTTTATCCTCCTGACACCCTTCCAAGGCCAGTCTCAAATTGGGCGAGATGACGGAAAGAACTACACCCTCTTTCAAAATAACAGTAGGATCAGATAACTCAGGAGAGTCCGCAAAGAAACTCCTCGAGAGGGCATCCGCCTTAACATTCTTAGTGCCAGGAAGAAAAGAAACCACAAAATTAAAACGTGTGAAAAACAAGGCCCACCTGGCCTGTCTAGGATTAAGTCGCTTGGCTGACTCCAGATAAAACAGATTCTTATGGTCCGTGAGGACCACCACCTGATGTTTGGCTCCTTCCACCCAATGTCTCCATTCTTCAAAGGTCCACTTCATGGCCAATAACTCCCGATTACCCACGTCATAATTACGTTCAGTTGGAGAAAATTTTCGAGAGAAAAAGGCACAAGGGTTACTCTTAGAGGTCTCTGGATCTCTTTGGGACAAAACGGCACCTGCCCCAATTTCAGAGGCATCAACCTCCACCTGAAACGGTAGAGAAACATGTATAACAGGAGCAGAAGTGAATCTCTGCTTAAGTTCCTGAAACGCAGAGACTGCCTCAGGAGGCCAATTCACCATGATCAGAACCCTTTTTGGTCAAATCAGTCAATGGTTTAACAACACCGGAGAAGTTACCAATAAATTTACGATAAAAATTCTCAAAACCCAAAAATCTCTGAAGAGCCTTTTATGAAGTAGGTTGGACCCAATCACAGATGGCCTGAACCTTGACCGGGTCCATTTCAATAACAGACGGAGACAAAATGAATCCCAGAAATGAGACCTTCTGTACGCCAAAAAGACACTTTGATCCCTTCACATACAGTGCATTCTCTCTCAAAATCTGGAACACAGTCCGAATATGTTTCACATGAGTGTCCCAGTCATTGGAAAAAATCAAGATATCATCCAAATAAACAATCGGAAATTTATCCACAAAATCCCTGAAAATATCATTCATGAAGGATTGAAAGACGGAAGGAGCATTAGTGAGCCCAAAGTGCATCACTAGGTACTTAAAATGCCCCTCTGGGGTATTAAACGCCGTCTTCCATTCATCCCCGTGCTTAATGCGAATAAGGTTATACGCCCCCCTGAGGTCAAGCTTGGTAAACCAACTGGCACTTTTCACCCTGGAAAACAGGTCAGAAATCAAGGGTAACGGATATTGATATTTAACAGTGATCTTATTCAGGAGGCGATAATCAATACACAGCCTCAATGAACCATCCTTTTTGGCCACAAAGAAAAAACCGGCACCCAAGGGTGAACAGGATGGTCTGATATGACCCTTCTCCAATGACTCCTTGATATAAGATCGCATAGCATCGTGTTCAGGTACAGACAAGTTAAAAAGGCGACCTTTAGGAAATTTACCACCAGGCACTAATTCAATAGCGCAATCATAGCTCCTATGGGGAGGCAAGGATGCAGATTTACTTTCACTAAACACATCCGAAAAATCAGTCAAAAAGTCAGGAACATCCTGAGACTGGGGAGAGGCAGAAAAAACAGGAGTGTCGGCATTAACACATTGGCAGCCCCAACTGGTCACAGACACAGATGTCCAATCCAAAACAGGATTATGAGACTGTAACCAAGGGAAACCTAGTACAATAATGTCATGCAGATTATGCAGCACCAGAAATTTGCAACTCTCCTGATGATCTGGTTCAACCCTCATTATCACCTGAGTAGAAAACTGGGGTTTATTCTCCGCCAAAGGGGTAGAATCAATGCCCAGTAGGGGAATAGACTTCCGCAGGGGTATCATAGGAAACCCACAACGTTTGGCAAAGTCAAAATCCATCAGGTTAATAGCTGCTCCAGAATCAACAAAATCCTGAGCAGAAAATGTGGACAGGGAGCAAATCAGGGTAACAGTCAAGAGAAATTTAGTCTGAACACTACCCAAGACAACTGAGAGTGCAAAACGTCTTCCCCACTTAGGGCAGACTGAAATAGCATGAGGCATCACCACAGTAGAAACATAACCCATTGCACTTTCGAAACTCATGACGCTGTGCCCCAGAAGTCACTCTATCACACTGCATGGGCTCAGAAGCTGGCTCACAAGGCAACACTATCTCACGCATACCTCTGCGCTCACGCAAACGTCTCAATTTTTAATAGCCAATGACATAGAATCATTGAGACCAGAGGGAGCAGGGAATCCCACCATAACATCCTTTACATTCTCTGACAGCCTGTTATGTTTCGGTAGCTGAGGAGTGCAGGTAAAAAAGGCAATACACCAGAGAAGTTGGAATCTATGAGATTGCAGTACCCTGACTAACCACCACAACTAGAGGCAGCCGTGGAGCGTTCCTATGTTGGTCCTAGACGCCTCGTCACAGCCTGAGAAACTAACTACACCTAAAGATAGAAAGAGGAAAGCTATCTGCCCCGGAGCAGATCCCCAAAGAACATAGAAAGCCCCCAAACATGTAATGGCGGTTAGACAAGATGAAATACTGACACAGACAGAAAATAGTATGAGCAAACGTTGGGGCCCAAACTACCTAAATAGAAAAGGATAGGAAGGGCACTTACTGCAATCCCAAAAAACCCTGAAAAGCACCAACTCTACTAATTTCAAAATCACCTGAGATCACACGACCTCTACCACCTAAATTAGTTCTCTGGTGTAACAAAATCAAAACAGCAGCCACTGAAAAAACTGGAAAAAGCAAAAGTACAAACATCAGTGGCTGAACTAAACTGAGAGGGCAAAAGCCCCCGGAGGGGACCCTGAAGGCCCCCACAGAAGTGCAGGACAAAATGCAAAAATCAAGCACAAAAACAAAAAGAAGAAAATGTCTTATCTGTTAGCAGGAGATGCAGACACGACACAGCAGGCTACAAAGGAAACAGGACTCAAGGATTGAGACCAGAACAATTGATCACCGGCAACCCTGATGGGAAGGCGACTCTCTTATATAAGACCAGTCAGTAACACCTGATTCCCACTCCTCACAATCTTCACTGGACAGTCCAGTACCGCTTGTAACCACCAGAGGGAGCCTCTGCTCAGAACTCATTTCAAGTCCATTCACAACAGTACCGCCCCCTTGAGGAGGGGTCACCGAACCCTCACTTGAGCAACCAGGTCGGTCAGGATGAGTTCTATGATACAACGGATGAGTCTCCTAGCATGGATGTCCGAAGCAAACACCCAAGAATTGTCTTCCTGACCATAACCTCTCCACTTAACCAAATACTGGAGTTTCCGTCTAGAAAAACGAGAATTCAATATTTTCTCAACCACAAACTCCATATTGCCCTCAACCAGAACAGGGTCAGGAGGCAAAGCAGTAGGAACCACTGGCTCAACAAACCTCTTCAACAAGGACTTGTGGAACACGTTATGGATCTTAAATGTCCCTGGAAGAAGCAAACGAAAAGAAACAGGATTAAGAATCTCCATGATCTTATAAGGTCCAATGAACCTAGGCTTAAATTTAGGAGATGCCACTCTCATAGGAATATTTCTTGAGGACAACCAGACCAAGTCCCCCACTTTAAACCGAGGACCATCAGTCCTATGCCGGTTAGCAAACCGCTGGGCCCTCTCCTGAGAGAGGGACAACCTCTCCACTACCTGGTCCCAAATCTGTTGCATACGCTCCACAACAGAGTCAACACCTGGACAGACAGAAGCCTCCGTCTGTCCTGAAGAAAATCGAGGGTGAAACCCAGAATTACAGAAAAATGGAGACATCAAAGTGGCAGAGCTAGCCCTATTATTAAGAGCAAACTCAGCCAAAGGCAAAAAAGAACCCAGTCATCCTGATCAGCAGACACAAAGCATCTTAGATAAGTCTCCAATGTCTGGTTTGTTCTCTCAGTTTGACCATTGGTCTGAGGATGAAACGCCGAGGAGAAAGACAATTGAACACCAAGTTTAGAACAAAAGGTCCTCCAAAATCTGGAAACAAACTGGACTCCTCTGTCAGACACAATGTTCTCAGGAATGCCGTGTAAACGAACCACGTGCTGAAGGAACAAAGGCACCAATTCAGAGGAGGAAGGCAACTTAGGTAATGGCACAAGATGTATCATCTTGGAAAACCTATCACAAATCACCCAGATGACGGTCATTCTCTGAGAAACAGGGAGGTCGGAAATGAAATCCATAGAGATATGGGTCCATGGTCTCTTGGGCACAGGCAATGGCATCAACAAACCACTAGAGCGAGAGCAAGGCTTGGAGCGAGAGCAAGTCCCGCAGGACTGCACAAATTCCCTGACATCACGAGACAAGGTAGGCCACCAAAAGGACCGACTAACCAAGTCTCTGGTACCAAAAATTCCGGGATGCCCAGCCAACGCGGAACAATGAATCTCAGACATCACACTCTTTTTCCACTGGTCCGGGACAAACAATTTTCCAACAGGGCAGCGCTCGGGCCTATCCTCCTGACACCCCTCCAGAGCAAGTCTCAAATTGGGTGAGATGGCGGAAAGAACTACACCCTCTTTCAAAATAACAGAAGGATCAGATAACTCAGGAGAGTCGGCAAGGAAACTCCTCGAGAGGGCATCCGCCTTAACATTCTTAGTGCCAGGAAGAAAGGAAACCACAAAATTAAAACGTGTGAAAAACAAGGCCCACCTGGCCTGTCTAGGATTGAGTCGCTTGGCAGATTCCAGATAAACCAGATTCTTATGGTCCGTAAGGACCACCACCTGATGTTTGGCTCCCTCCAGCCAATGTCTCCACTCTTCAAAAGCCCACTTCATGGCCAGTAACTCCCGATTACCCACGTCATAATTACATTCAGTAGGAGAAAATTTTCGAGAGAAAAAGGCACAAGGGTTACTTTTAGAGGTCTCTGGATCTTTTTGGGACAAAACGGCACCTGCGCCAATTTCAGAGGCATCAACCTCCACCTGAAATGGCAGAGAAACATCAGGCTGCCGTAGAACAGGAGCAGAAGTGAATCTCTGCTTAAGTTCCTGAAATGCAGAGACTGCCTCAGGAGGCCAATTCACCACATCAGAACCCTTTCTGGTCAAATCAGTCAATGGTTTAACAATAACCGAGAAATTACCAATAAATTTACGATAAAAATTGGCAAAACCCAAAAATCTTTGAAGAGCCTTTAATGAAGTAGGTTGGACCCAATCACAGATGGCCTGAACCTTGACCGGGTCCATTTCGATAACAGATGGGGACAAAATGAATCCCAGAAATGAGATCCTCTGTACGCCAAAAAGACACTTTGATCCCTTCACATACAGAGCATTCTCTCTCAAAATCTGGAATACAGTTCGAACATGTTTCACATGAGAGTCCCAGTCATTAGAAAAAATCAAGATATCATCCAAATAAACAATCAGAAATTTATCCACAAAATCCCTGAAAATGTCATTCATGAAGGACTGGAAGACAGAAGGAGCATTAGTGAGCCCAAAGGGCATCACAAGGTACTCAAAATGCCCCTCAGGGGTATTGAATGCCGTCTTCCATTCATCCCCGTGCTTAATGCGAATAAGGTTATATGCCCCCCTGAGGTCAAGCTTGGTAAACCAAGTAGCGTTTTTCACCCTGGAAAACAGGTCAGAAATCAAAGGTAACGGGTATTGATATTTTACAGTAATATTGTTCAAAAGACGATAATCAATACACGGCCTTAATGAACCATCCTTTTTGGCCACAAAGAAAAAACCGGCACCTAAGGGTGAAGAGGATGGTCTGATATGACCCTTCTCCAATGATTCCTTGATATAAGACCGCATAGCGTCATGTTCAGGTACAGACAAGTTAAAAAGGCGACCTTTAGGGAATTTACTACCAGGCACTAATTCAATAGCGCAGTTATAGCTCCTATGGGGAGGCAAGGATGCAGATTTACTTTCGCTAAACACATCAGAAAAATCAATCAAAAAGTCAGGAACATCCTGAGCCTGGGGGGAGGCAGAAAAAACAGGAGTGTTGGTATTAACACATTGGCAGCCCCAACTGGTTACAGACACAGATTTCCAATCCAAAACAAGATTATGAGACTGCAACCAAGGGAAGCCCAGTACGATAATATCATGCAGATTATACAGAACCAAAAATTTACAGCACTCCTGATGATCAGGTTCAACCCTCATTATCACCTGAGTAGAGAACTGAGGTTTATTCTCAGCCAAAGGGGTAGAATCGATCCCCAGTAGGGGAATAGACTTCTGTAGGGGTATCAAGGGAAACCCACAACGTTTAGCAAAATCATAATCCATCAGGTTAATAGCTGCTCCAGAATCAACGAAAGCCTGAGCAGAAAATGAGGACAGAGAGCATATCAGAGTGACAGTTAATAAAAACTTAGTCTGAACACTACCCAAGACAACTGAGCGTGCAAAACGTCTTCCCCGCTTAGGGCAGACTGAAATAGCATGAGAGGCATCACCACAGTAGAAACATAACCCATTGCGCTTTCGAAACTCATGACGCTGTGCCCCAGACACCACTCTATCACACTGCATGGGTTCAGAAGCAGGTTCACAAGGCAACACCATTCCACGCATACTTCTCCGCTCACGCAAACGTCTGTCAATTTGAATCGCTAATGACATAGAATCATTGAGACCAGAGGGGACAGAGAATCCCACCATAACATCCTTTACATTATCTGACAGACCCTTCCGAAAAAAGGGCCGCCAAAGCGTCGTCATTCCACTTGGTCAGGACTGCCCACCTACGGAATCTCTGACAGTATAACTCAGCGTCATCAAGTCCCTGATTTAATGCCAACAAGGCTTTTTCAGCTTGATCAGTGACATTAGGCTCATCGTACAATAACCCCAAAGCCTGAAAAAATGCATCAACATCACTCAAAACAGGATCCCCAGGTGTCAGGGAAAAAGCCCAATCCTGAGGATCGCCACGCAGGAGAGAGATGACAATTTGAACCTGCTGCGCTGCGTTCCCTGAGGACTTAGATTTTAAGGCAAAAAACAATTTACAATTATTTTTGAAATTCTGAAACTTAGCTCGATCCCCTAAAAACAAATCTGGCATGGGAATCCTAGGTTCCACAACAGGCAACCTAGCAAGATAGGCAGCAATACTCCGAACCTCAGTGGCAAGCTGATCCACACGGCCAGACAACTGTGCAAACTCCATTGAGAGAAAAAAAAATCCTCCCCAGCACCCAGAGATACAGAGGGAAAAAAAAATGCAACAAACAGAAAAATATCTCTGACAACTCTGACAACCTTTTTTCTTTCACAATATTTTTTCCCTTCTGTGAGTACCATACAATTTTCAATTTTTAGGCCGGTGATACTGTTATGTTTCGGTAGCTGAGGAGTGGAGGTAAAAAAGGCAATACACCAGAGAAGTTGGAATCTATGAGATTGCAGTACCCTGACTAACCACCACAACTAGAGGCAGCCGTGGAGCGTTCCTACGTTGGTCCTAGACGCCTCGTCACAGCCTGAGAAACTAACTACACCTAAAGGTAGAAAGAGGAAAGCTATCTGCCCCGGAGCAGATCCCCAAAGAACATAGAAAGCCCCCAAACATGTAATGGCGGTTAGACAAGATGAAATACTGACACAGACAGAAAATAGTATGAGCAAACGTTGGGGCCCAAACTACCTAAATAGAAAAGGATAGGAAGGGCACTTACTGCAATCCCAAAAAACCCTGAAAAGCACCAACTCTACTAATTTCAAAATCACCTGAGATCACACGACCTCTACCACCTAAATTAGTTCTCTGGTGTAACAAAATCAAAACAGCAGCCACTGAAAAAACTGGAAAAAGCAAAAGTACAAACATCAGTGGCTGAACTAAACTGAGAGGGCAAAAGCCCCCGGAGGGGACCCTGAAGGCCCCACAGAAGTGCAGGACAAAATGCAAAAATCAAGCACAAAAACAAAAAGAAGGAAATGTCTTATCTGTTAGCAGGAGATGCAGACACGACACAGCAGGCTACAAAGGAAACAGGACTCAAGGATTGAGACCAGAACAATTGATCACCGGCAACCCTGATGGGAAGGCGACTCCCTTATATAAGACCAGTCAGTAACACCTGATTCCCACTCCTCACAATCTTCACTGGACAGTCCAGTACCGCTTGTAACCACCAGAGGGAGCCTCTGCTCAGAAATCATTTCAAGTCCATTCACAACAACAGCCCCTTCCGAAAAAGGGCTGCCAAAGCATCATCATTCCATTTGGTCAGGACTGCCCACTTTCGGAATTTCTGACAGTACAACTCAGCGTCTTCAAGACCCTGATTTAATGCCAACAAGGTTTTTTCAGCTTGATCAGTGACATTAGGTTCATTGTACAATAACCTCAGAGCCAGAAAAAATGCATCAATGTCATTCAAAACAGGATCCCCAGGTGTCAGGGAAAAAGCCCAATCCTGAGGATCGCCGCGCAGGAGAGAGATGACAATTTGAACCTGCTGTGCTGCGTTACCTGAGGACTTAGGCTTTAAGGCAAAAAACAACTTACAGTTATTTTTGAAATTCAGAAATTTAGCCCGATCCCCCAAAAACAAATCTGGCATGGGAATCCTAGGTTCCACAACCGGCAACCTAGCAAGATAGGTAGCAATACTCCGAACCTCAGTGGCAAGCTGATCCACACGGCCAGACAACTGTGCAAACTCCATTGAAAGAAAAAAAATCCTCCTCAGCACCCAGAGAAAAAGAGGGAAAAAATGCAACAGACAGAAAAAAAAAAATCTCTGACTTTTTTCTTTCCACACTATTTTTCCCTTCTGTGAGTACCATATAATTTTCAGTTATGGCCAATGATACTGTTGTGTTTCGGTAGCTGAGGACAGGAACAACAGCAGGGCAGCCGAACACCTGAGATGTTGGTAACTGATGGGTTGCAGATTCCTAAACTAACGACACAACTAGAGGTAGCCGTGGAGCGTTCCTACGTTGATCCTAGACGCCTCGTCACAGCCTGAGAGATAACTAAACCTAAAGGCAGAAAGATGAAAGCTATCTGCCCCGGAGCAGATCCCCAAAGAAAATAGGAAGCCCCCAAACATATAATGGCGGTTAGACAAGATGAAAACACAAACATAGGCAGAAAATAGATTGAGAAAACGCTGGGGCCACAAGCTGACTAAATAGGATAGGAAAGGAGAGATTACTTTCTGCAACCCAAAAAAACCCTACAAAAATCCAACAATTCTGATTACAAAAATACTGAGATCACACGATCTCGCCACCCGCTAAATCAGATCTCAGTGTGAACAAAGCCAAGCTGCAGCCGCTGAAAAAACAGGAAAAAGCAAATGAGCAAATAACAGTGGCTGCAGATAAACTGTGAGGAGCTCAGGCCCCAGGAGGGGACCTGGCTGACCTCCACAAAAGTGCAGAAAACAATGCAAAAAGCAAGCACGAAAAGAAAAGCAAAAAATATCTTATCTGAAAGCAGGAGATGCAGGCAAGACTCCAGCAAACTTCCAAATGAACCAGGAACCACAATTGAGACAAGAACAATTGATCACCGGCAACCATCATGGGAGGGAACCTCCCTTATATCAGACCAGTCAGTGAACCCAGATTGCCATTCCTCGCTGAAAGGTTCAGTACTGTCTGTAACCACCAGAGGGAGCCTCTGCTCATAAACCATCTCTAGCACATTCATAACAGATATCTCCTGCGACTAGGATAGAAAGAGTGAGCAGATGGTTAAGTGATTTGTGAGAGCGTCTCATGTGTTGGATGGTGGGACTGAATAGATCTGTGCTGTTTAGCAATGTGAAAAGTGAGTGCTATACATAGCAGAGGAAAGGACAGAGGGGCTGATATGGATGGATTGTAAAGAGTTAATGCAAGGGCGTGGATGTGAGTGAATGCAGCAGCCAGGATATACATGATTCAAATTAATATGGTGAATGTGTTGTAATCCAAATATGCAGGGAATAGATTTATTTGTCTTACCCGTCTCCTGCCCTGTCTGCCATATTTAACTGCCAAGTACTTTGATAAATGTACTTCGATTAAATGTACATAAATGCTACTCCTGCATAAATGCTTCCCCAGACTATGTCTCAATATATAGGAGGCTAGTTCTAAGATCCTTTTTTTTTCCCTCATTAGCAATCAAACTAAGTTGACACAGCAGGACACAATAAATGTAGTGCGCAGATAAACAAGTGTCCAGGCCAACATGGATCATAAACCACTTTGAAATATGAACTTGGTTTTCCGGTGTACATCCACTAGGTCACTTCAAAGACTTTTTGGGGTGCGTTTCAATTTGATGCAGGCAGGGCCTTGTATTCAATGCATAAGCTAACAGTATGGCAGTGGCAAAAGAGTAATGTGAACGTAGTTTTCTTGTGTACATCCACTAGGTCGCTTCTAAGCCTTTTTGGGTTGTGATTCAATTTGATGCAGGCAGGGCCTTGTATTCAATGCATAAACTAACAGTATGGCAGTGGCAAAAGAGTAATGAACCATGTTAATTTTTACACCATCAGTTTTTGTTTCTCACGTTATTTAAGACAGGATCAGTGTTGGGTCTACTGACTACTGTATTGGGTCTTTCCCTTCCCAGGTTCATTAGTTCACAACTGGTGCATAATTAATGTCATTATTCACAAGATTTTGATTGGTTTTCTGTGGTATATAATGCTTATGTCAGTTTATTTTTTATATGCTATGAGTGAGGGCACTTGTAACGTGCCAGAAACGCGTTAGATGTTTCCGATGTTTTTAAACCGGTTTGACATGCTGCAATAAAGTTTTTCTTTTATTTTTACATGGGTGGTGTGCCGAATCCATTCCTCGTTTTTTTGTTACGAAGTATATAGTCTGAGGTCTGGGATCTGCCACTATGTGGCTAGTTTTCTGACTGTTTCGGATAACATGATACATGATTTTAGCTTTTTTTGTCTAGTCTAGCTTGAATATAGGTCAATATTAAATAGTCTCCTGATGAGTCGCCTTTGGTGAGGACGATGAAACCAGTAGAAATGAGAGGCTTGGAGAGTGTGTGTGTATACGTCACCTCACCCTATATACTGAACTGTGGGATACATGTTTTTTCTATTAGTCACCTACTGACTAACCTTCAGGGGTGAATTATGGGTATAGTTTTACATTTGGAATTAATAAAGTTTAGTTTTATCCTTTTGTCAGCGAACATGAGGAATGACAAGAGACAACCCATTTAAGAAGATTCAGTTTTGGTTAAAACTATTCCAACATTATGAACATAAAAAAGGCTTCTCCCCTATGTGACGTCTCTGATGTTTATTAACAGTTGATTTCCAAGTAAAATATTTCCCACATTAAGAAAATGAAAAAGCCTTCTCCTCTGTGTGACTGCGCTGATGTCTAACAAGATGCGCTTTCTGGGTAAAACATTTCCCACATTCTGAACAGGAAAAAGGCTTCTCCCCTGTGTGAGTTCTCTGGTGACTAACAAGATGCGCTTTCCAGTTAAAATATTTCCCACATTCTGAACAGGAAAAAGGTTTCTCCCCTGTGTGAGTTCTCTGGTGACTAACAAGATTCCCTTTCTGGATAAAACATTTCCCACATTCTGAACAGGAAAAAGGCTTCTCTGCTGTGTGAATTTTCTCATGTTTACTCTGGGATGATTTATCTATAAAACATTTTCCACATTCTGAGCAGGAAAAAGGCTTCTCCCCTGAGTGAGTTCTCTGGTGGCTAACAAAATGTGATTTATTTGCAAAACATTTCCCACATTCTGAACAGGAAAAAGGCTTCTCCCCTGTGTGAATTTTCTCATGTTTACTCTGGGATGATTTATCTATAAAACATTTTCCACATTCTGAGCATGAAAAAGGCTTCTCCCCTGTGTGACTGCACTGATGTCTAACAAGAAGCCATTTCTGGATAAAACATTTCCCACATTCTGAGCATGAAAAAGGCTTCTCCCCTGTGTGACTGCTCTGATGTCTAACAAGAAGCCATTCTGGATAAAACATTCCACATTCTGAACAGGAAAAGGCTTCTCCCTGTGTGAATTTCTCATGTTTACTCAGGATGATTTATCTATAAAACATTTCCTACATTCTGAACAGGAAAAAGGCTTCTCCCCTGTGTGAATTTTCTCATGTTTACTCAGGGATGATTTATCTATAAAACATTTCCCACATTCTGAACAGGAAAAAGCTTCTCCCCTGAGTGAATTTTCTCATGTTTACTCAGGGATGATTTATCTATAAAACATTTATCACATTCTGAGCAGGAAAAAGGCTTCTCCCCTGTGTGAGCTCTCTGGTGGCTAACAAAATGTGATTTATTTGCAAAACATTTCCCACATTCTGAACAGGAAAAAGGCTTCTCCCCTGTGTGAGTTCTATGGTGAGTAATCAAATCTGATTTCTGGTTAAAACATTTCCCACATTCTGAGCAGGAAAAAGGCTTCTCCCCTGTGTGAATTTTCTCAGTTTACTCTGGGATGATTTATCTATAAAACATTTTCCACATTCTGAGCAGAAAAAGGCTTCTCCCTGTGTGAGTTCTATGGTGATAATCAAATCTGATTTCTGGTTAAACATTTCCACATTCTGAGCAGGAAAAAGGCTTCTCCCCTGTGTGAGTTCTCTGGTGGGTAACAAAATGTGATTTACGTGCAAAACATTTCCCACATTCTGAACAGGAAAAAGGCTTCTCCCCTGTGTGAGTTCTCTGGTGTGTAACAAAAGTGATTTACGTGCAAAACTTTTCCCACATTCTGAACAGGAAAAAGGCTTCTCTCCTGCGTGAGTTCTCTGGTGTGTAACAGATTCCCTTTAAGGTTAAACATTTCCCACATTCTGAACAGGAAAAAGGTTTCTCTCCTGCGTGAGTTCTCTGGTGTGTAACAAATGTGATTTACATGCAAACATTTCCCACATTTTGAACAGAAAAAGGCTTCTCCCCTGTGTGAGTTCTCTGGTGTGTAACAAAATGTGATTTACATGCAAAACATTTCCCACATTCTGAACAGGAAAAAGGCTTCTCCCCTGTGTGAGTTCTCTGGTGTGTAACAAAATGTGATTTACATGCAAAACATTTCCCACATTCTGAACAGGAAAAAGGCTTCTCCCCTGTGTGAGTTCTCTGGTGTGTAACAAAATGTGATTTACATGCAAAACATTTCCCACATTCTGAACAGGAAAAAGGCTTCTCCCCTGTGTGAGTTCTCTGGTGTGTAACAAAATGTGATTTACATGCAAAACATTTCCCACATTCTGAACAGGAAAAAGGCTTCTCTCCTGTGTGAGTTCTCTGGTGGGTAACAAAATGTGATTTCCACATAAAACATTTCCCACATTCTGAACATGAAAATGACTTCTTTGCTTTAGGAGCAGTTTGTTTTTTAATGGCTCTTTTGTGACTCTGATTTTCCTTAGTAATCAGTAATGAACCAGAAGATGGGACCTGTTTCATAGGATCAGATGACAGATCTTTGCAGTGAATGGATGATGATGTATCTGGAGTAATGGCAATCACTTCAGTTGTATCTTGTAGGATCTCAAGATCATCAGATTTAGAAATTGAAGATGTCAGCTGTCCCTCTGATCTCCTGGTACAGTCATCTGCTAAGATAAAAAACAATTTTTTTTTATAAAATGTCCTTGAATTTTACATTTTTGAATATTTCTACTTAAACTGTCCATAAAAATGGCAAGCTATGTAAAAACTGTAATTATTTACCAAGACAATGACAGTTCACAGTCTAATAGAAAGCCTTGTTGGATGAGCCAGTAGTGTGTGGTGTTCAGCTGTTTGTTCATTCTGCCTCCCAAATATCGAATAAAAAGAAACCAATCAATGTTATGTAGGAGAAAATAATACCAATTCTCATCTCACAAAAAACAAGTCCCCACTCAGGTCCATCATCTGTCAATGGAAAAACAGAGGTTCCCACACTACTAGTGGCTCAAAGGCTGTTGAGAAGCAACAGAGTTTCTATAAACCAATCCAGTAAGATCCGCTCTCACGTCTGAGTCTTGCAGTAGCTCAGACAACATTTAGGATCCCTGTATTTAGTAATATTATAGTGAGAAGAATCCACTTAATTTGCGTGTGTTCTCCTGGAGCACAATCTGGGCACTATGTGCTGGGTAAGAAAATGGCAAATGTGTAATTTCCACTCTCCAACATCCACTGCGTGTTAATTACAGGAAAGTGGCTGTGGAGTCACAATATTCCCTCCTCCTACACACGTGGTGTAAATTGTTGGTACCCCTCGTTTACTGACAGAAAAACCCACAATGGTCACAGAAATAACACAAATCTGACAAAAGTAATAATAAATCAAAAATCTATGAAAATGAACAGATGAAAGTCAGACATTGCTTTCAGCCATGCTTCACAGAATAAAAGAAATAAGACTCATGAAATCGCCTGGACAGAAATGATGGTTCCCTTAACTTAACCGCTTCATGACCGCCAACGGTAGATAAACGTCAGCTAGCAGGGCTTTGTGCTGCCCCGACGTTTGTCTACGGTCGTTTTATCCTCATCGGGACCCCCACGTACCTTATAACAAGGGGATTACGGCGCACGCTTCCTGTGACCCCCGACCTCATCGAGACCTGATTGGTTCAGTCCTGATGAATGTCAGCGCACACCAGCCAATGACAAATCACTAGGAAAGTTTGTTGTAGCAATGAACTTTCCCGGGCGATCTGCCTCATAAAAACGCTGTTTCTCCTCAGATCTCCTGTCAGTGAGAGATTAGAGGAGGAACAGTGTCACAAGTGCTGCTGCCAACAGCTGTGTCATCACCGACCCTGTTATAAAGAAGAAAACAGATAAGGCAGGTTAGGGTAGTGCTAGTGCTATAGTTAGGAGGTTAGGTTGCTATAGTTAGGGTTAGTGCTATAGTTAGGGTTAGTGCTATAGTTAGGGTTAGTGCTATATAGTTAGGGTTAGTGCTATAGTTAGGGTTAGTGTTATAGTTAGGGTTAGTGCTATAGTTAGGGTTAGTGTTATAGTTAGGGTTAGTGCTATAGTTAGGGTTAGTGCTAAGTTAGGGTTAGTGCTATAGTTAGGGTTAGTGTTATAGTTAGGGTATATGTTATAGTTAGTGGTAGTGTATAGTTAGGGTTAGTGCTATAGTTAGGGTTAGTGCTATAGTTAGGGTTAGTGCTATAGTTAGGGTTAGTGCTATAGTTAGGGTTAGTGCTATAGTAGTTAGGTTATGTGTTATAGTTAGGGTTAGGCTATAGTTAGGGTTAGTGCTATAGTTAGGGTTAGTGCTATAGTTAGGGTTAGTGTCTATAGTTAGGGTTAGTGCTATAGTTAGGGTTAGTGCTATAGTTAGGGTTAGTGCTATAGTTAGGGTTAGTGTATATAGTTAGGGTTAGTGCTATAAGTTAGGGTTAGTGCTATAGTTAGGGTTAGTGCTATAGTTAGGGTTAGTGCTATAGTTAGGGTTAGTGCTATAGTTAGGGTTAGTGCTATAGTTAAGGTTAGTGCTATAGTTAGGGTTAGGTGTGTCTATAGTTAGGGTTAGTGCTATAGAGTAGGGTTAGTGCTATAGTTAGGGTTAGTGCTATAGTTAGGGTTAGTGCTATAGTTAGGGTTAGTGCTATAGTTAGGGCTAGTGCTATAGTTAGGGTTAGTGCTATAGTTAGGGTTAGTGCTTAGAGTTAGGGTTAGTGCTATAGTTAGGGTTAGTGTATAGTTAGGTTAGTGCTATAGTTAGGGTTAGTGTTATTAGTAGTATATTAGGGTTAGTGCTATAGTTAGGGTTAGTGCTATAGTTAGGGTTAGTGCTATAGTTAGGGTTAGTGCTATAGTTAGGGTAGTCTAGTGTAGTTTTGTTAGGGTTAGTGCTATAGTTAGGGTTAGTGCTAAGTTAGGGTTAGTGCTATAGTTAGGGTTAGTGCTAGAGTTAGGGTTAGTGCTAAGTTAGGGTTAGTGCTAAGTTAGGGTTAGTGCTAGTAGTATAGGTTAGTGCTAAGTTAGGGTTAGTGCTATAGTTAGGGTTAGTGCTATAGTTAGGGTTAGTGCTATAGTTAGGGTTAGTGCTATAGTTAGGGTTAGTGCTATAGTTAGGGTTAGTGCAAGTAGGTTAGTGTATAGTTAGGTTAGTTAGTTAGGGTTAGTGCTATAGATTAGGGTTAGTGCTATAGTTAGGGTTAGTGCTATAGTAGTTTTAGGTTAGTGCTATAGTTAGGGTTAGTGCTATAGTTAGGGTTAGTGCTATAGTTAGGTTAGTGCTATAGTTAGGGTTAGTGCTATAGTTAGTAGGGTTAGTGCTATAGTTAGGGTAGTGCTATAGTTAGGGTTAGTGCTAATAGTTAGGGTTAGTGCTATAGTTAGGGTTAGTGCTATAAGTTAGTAGTTAGTGTATAGTTAGGGTTAGTGCTAAGTTAGGGTTAGTGCTATAGTTAGGGTTAGTGCTATAGTTAGTGAGTTAGTGCTATAGTTAGGGTTAGTGCTATAGTTAGGGTAGTGCTATAGTTAGGGCTAGTGCTATAGTTAGGGTAGTGCTATAGTTAGGGTAGTGCTATAGTTAGGATTAGTGCTATAGTTAGGTTATTAGAGTAGATAGGTTAGGTGTAGTTAGGTTAGTGCTATAGTTAGGGTTAGTGTATATTAGGGTTAGTGCTATAGTTAGGGTTAGTGCTATAGTTAGGGTTAGTGCTATAGTTAGGGTTAGTGCTATATTAGGGTTAGTGCTATAGTTAGGGTTAGTGTATAGTTAGGGTGTATAGTTATAGTTAGGGTTAGTGCTATAGTTAGGTTAGTGCTATAGTTAGGGTTAGTGTATAGTTAGGGTTAGTGCTATAGTTAGGGTAGTGCTATAGTTAGGGTTAGTGCTATAGTTAGGGTAGTGCTATAGTTAGGGTAGTGCTATAGTTAGGGTTAGTGTATAGTTAGGTTAGTGCTATAGTTAGGTTAGTGCTATAGTTAGGTTATTAAGTAGGTTAGTGCTATAGTTAGGGTTAGTGCTATAGTTAGGGTTAGTGCTTATAGTTAGGGTAGTGCTTAGTTAGGGTTAGTGCTAAGTTAGGGTTAGTGCTATAGTTAGGGTTAGTGCTAAGTTAGGTTAGTTATAGTTAGGGTTAGTGTAGTTAGGTTAGTTGTAGTAGTTATAGTGGGTTAGCGTTGAGTTAGTGTTAGGTTGCCTATATTAGGGTTAGTGTATAGTTAGGGTTAGTGCTATAGTTTGGGTAGTGTAAGTTAGGCTAGTGCAAGTTAGGGTCAGTGTCAGTTAGGGCTAATGCTATAGTTAAGCTAGGATTGCTAAATTAGGTAGTGTCTAGAGTTAGGTTATGCTATAGTTAGGGTTATGTGCTATAGTTAGGTTTGTTATATTAGGTTAGTGCTAATAGTTAGGGTTAGTGTTATAGTTTAGGTTCTAGTGTTTTAGTTAGGGTAGTGTATAGTAGGGTTATGTTTTAGTTAGAGGTTATGTAAGTTAGGGTTAGCTAGAGTTAGGTTAGTGCTAATAGTGTTAGAGTTAGGGTATGCTATAGTTAGGGTTAGGCTAAGTTAGGTTAGTGTTATAGTTAGGTTAGTGCTATAGTTAGGTTAGTGTTAAGTTAGGGTTAGTGTATAGTTTGGTTGTGTATAGTTAGGGTTAGTGCTATAGTTAGGGTAGTGCTATAGTTAGGTTAGTGCTATAGTTAGGTAGTGCTATAGTTAGAGTTAGTGCTAGAGTTAGATTAGTGTATAGTTAGGGTTAGTGCTAAGTTAGGTTAGTGCTATGTTAGGTTAGTGCTATAGTTAGGGTTAGTGATATAGTTTAGGATAGGTTAGTGTTATAGAATCATAGAATGGTAGAGTTGGAAGGGACCTCCTGGGTCATCTGGTCCAACTCCCTGCTCAAAGCAGGATTCTCTAAATCATCCCAGACAGATGTCTGTCCAGCCTCTATTTGAACACTTCCATTGAAGGAGAACTCACCACCTCTTGTGGCAGCCTGTTCCACTCATTGATCACCCTAACTGTCAAAAAGTTTTTTCTAATATCTAATCTGTGTCTCCTCCCATTCAGTTTCATCCCATTGCTTCTAGTCTTTCCTTGTGAAAATGAGAATAAAGATGATCCTTCTACAATGTGACAGCCCTTGAGATATTTGTAGACAGCTATTAAGTCTCCTCTCAGTCTTCTTTTTTGCAAGCTAAACATTCCCAAATCCTGCAACCGTTCCTCATAGGACATGGTCTGCAGACCGGTCACCATTCTGGTCGCTCTTCTCTGAACTTGCTCCAGTTTGTTGATGTCTTTTTTAAAATGTGGTGCCCAAAACTGGACACAGTATTCCAGATGAGGTCTGACCAAAGAGGAGTAGAGGGCGATAATGACCTCACGTGATCTAGACAGTATGCTTCTGTTGATACATCCTAGAATTGTATTTGCCTTTTTTGCTGCTGCATCACACTGTTGACTCATGTTCAGTCTGTGATCTATTAGTATACCCAAGTCTTTTTCACATGTGCTCTTGCTTAGCCCTATTCCTCCCATTCTGTATACGCTTTTTTCATTTTTATCTCCCAGATGTAGTACTTTGCATTTTTCCCTGTTAAAAACCATTCTGTTAGTTGCTGCCCACTGCTCCAGTTTATTTATATCTTTTTGAATCCTCTCTCTCTTCTCTAGTATTAGCTACCCCACCTAGCTTTGTGTCATCAGCAAATTTGATCAGTTTACCCTCAATTCCTTCATCTAAATCATTGATAAAGATGTTGAACAATACAGGGCCCAAGACAGAGCCTTGTGGCACCCCACTTGAGACATTCTTCCAACTGGATGTGCAGCCATTTACGACCACTCTTTGGGACCGATCACTAAGCAAGTTATGAATCCACCTAACAGTTGCCTTATCCATTCCATACTTAGTCATTTTTTCAATAAGGATTGTGTGAGATACTTTGTCAAATGCTTTGCTGAAGTCAAGATATACTATATCTACAGCATTTCCCAGATCCACTTAGTCAGTGATTCTGTCATAGAAGGAAATTAAGTTAGTCTGACATGACTTATTAGTTACAAACCCATGCTGACTCTGGTTAATCACTTCATTCTTGTCCAGGTACTTACATACATGTTCTTTAATAATTTGTTCAAAGATCTTTCCTGGTATAGATGTCAGACTCATTGGCCTATGGTTCCCTGGGTCCACCTTCTTCCCCATTTTGAAGATAGGAACAACATTTGCTCTTCTCCACTCTTCTGAAACTTCTGTTCTCCAAGAATTTTCAAAGATTATGGAGAGTGATTAAAAAATTTCTTCTGCTATCTCCTTCAGTACTCTGGGGTGTAATTCATCTGGACCCGGAGACTTGAATTCATTTATGTTAGCTAAGTGTTTCCTCACTATTTTTCTGTTTATAGATATCCTGGATTCTTCTATTCCTTTAATAGGACAGTGAAGATCAGTTGATGTTACATTTCCTTTCTGAGAGAAAACAGACTCAAAATAGGAATTTAAAAGTTTGGCCTTCTCAACATCCTTTCTTACCATTTCATCATTTTCATCCTGTAAAAATCCTATAGCATCTTTGACTTTTCTTTTACTTTTGACGTATCCCCAAAATCCTTTTTTATTGCTTCTGACATCTCTTGCAAGCCTTAATTCATTGTCAGCTTTAGATAATCTGATTTGTGCCCTGCAGGTTCTGCAGACATCATTATATTCTTCTTTAGATATGCCTCCCTCTTTCCATTTGATAAACATTTCTTTCTTCCTTTATAGCATGTGTTTAAGTTCTTTGTTCATCCATCCTGGTTTCCTTAAATGCTTCCCATTCTTCACTCTTTTCGGAATTGTTAATGATTGTGCTTTGAGAATCTCATTTTTCAAGATTTCCCATCCTTCCTGGACATTTTTGTCCTTAAGGATATCCAGCCATTGGATCCCTCCGATTCTCTTTCTGAGTCCCTTAAAATCTGCTTTTCTCAAATCTAACCTTGAAGTCTGAGTCTCCACAGGTCTTCCTCCTCTAGTTATCCAAAATTCTAAAATACAGTTTTGCTTGAGATTCCCAACAAAGGTCTGGAAAGTTGAAATCTCCCATGACCACTATGTCATATTTTTTGGAGAACTTGGCCATATGATACATAAAGAGTTCATCCAAATCTTCAGCTTGCATAGGCGGCCTGTAGCAAATGCCTACAATGGTGGCCTTTCCATTGTTCGCTCCTTGTATTCTTACCCAAACAGTTTCCACAGAACTCCCAGTCTCTGAAGCGTCAATCTCTGTGCAGATATACGCTTTTCTAACATACAATGCGACACCTCCTCCTCGTTTATCAAGTCTGTTTCTTGCAGATAAGTTGTATCCTTCTAGCCTTGTATTCCAATCATGTGTATCGTCCCACCAAGTTTCAGTGATTCCAATGATATCATACTTCTTTTCCTGCGTTAGTAGTTCCAGTTCTCCTTGTTTGTTGCCCATGCTTTGTGCATTTGTATAGAAACATTTTAGTTTGTGATTGGTTTCTCGTCCTCCAATATTTTTATTATTTAGATTTTTTTGTCTTCGTTCTTCCTTTCCACTTCTAATAGCCGAATTCTCAATAGCATTTGTCAGCTGTATGGATTATTCTGGCCTTTTGCTTCCCTTCCCACATTGTTCTAGTTTAAAGCTCTCCTGATGAGTGTAGCAAGGCGACTTCCAAATACTTATTTTCCAGTCTTCGTAAGGTGCACCCCATCTCTAGCAAGTAGTCCATCGTATAGGTAAGTGTTAGGGTTAGTGCTATAGTTAGAATTAGTGCTATAGTTAGGGTTAGTGCTATAGTTAGGGTTAGAGCTATAGTGAGGGTTAGTGCTATAGTGAGGGTTAGTGCTATAGTTAGGGTTAGAGCTATAGTAAGGGTTAGAGCTATAGTTAGGGTTAGCGCTATAGTAGGGTTAGCGCTATAGTTAGGGTTAGTGCTATAGTTAGGTTGTTATAGTTGGGTTAGTGCTATATGAGGGTTAGTGCTATAGGAGGTTAGGCTATGTAGGTTAAGTATAGTAGGGTTAGGTATAGTTAGGGTAGTGCTGTAGTAGGGTTGTGCATAGTTAGGGTAGTGCTATAGTTAGGTTAGAGCTATTGGGTTAGGCTAGTTAGGTAGCGCTATAGTTAGGGTTAGCGCTATAGTTAGGTTAGTGCTATAGTTAGGGTTAGTGTTATAGTTAGGGTTAGTGCTATAGTGAGGGTTAGTGCTATAGTGAGGGTTAGTGCTATAGTTAGGGTTAGAGCTATAGTAAGGGTTAGAGCTATAGTTAGGGTTAGTGCTGTAGTGAGGTTAGTGCTATAGTTAGGGTTAGTGCTATAGTTAGGGTTAGTGCTATAGTTAGGGTTAGTGCTATAGTTAGGGTTAGTGTTATAGTTAGGGTTAGTGTATAGTTAGGGTAGTGCTATAGTTAGGGTTAGTGCTATAGTTAGGGTTAGTGCTATAGTTAGGGCTAGTGCTATAGTTAGGGTTAGTGTTATAGTTAGGGTTAGTGTTATAGTTAGGGTAGTGTATAGTTAGGGTTTGCGCTATAGTTAGGGTTAGCGTTATAGTTAGGGTTAGCGCTATAGTTAGGGTTAGCGCTATAGTTAGGGTTAGCTGCTATAGTTAGGGTTAGCGCTATAGTTAGGGTTAGCGCTATAGTTAGGGTTAGCGCTATAGTTAGGGTTAGCGTTATAGTTAGGGTTAGCGTTATAGTTAGGGTTAGCGCTATAGTTAGGGCTAGTGCTATAGTTAGGGTTAGTGCTATAGTTAGGGCTAGTGCTATAGTTAGGGTTAGTGTATAGTTAGGGTTAGTGCTATAGTTAGGGCTAGTGCTATAGTTAGGGTTAGTGCTATAGTTAGGGTTAGTGCTATAGTTAGGGTTAGTGTTATAGTTAGGGCTAGTGCTATAGTTAGGGCTAGTGCGATAGTTAGGGTTAGTGCTATAGTTAGGGCTAGTGCTATAGTTAGGGCTAGTACTATAGTTAGGGTTAGTGCTATAGTTAGGGTTAGTGCTATAGTTAGGGTTAGTGCTATACTTAGGGTTAGTGCTATAGTTAGGGTTAGTGCTATAGTTAGGGTTAGTGTTATAGTTAGGGTTAGTGCTATAGTTAGGGTTAGTGCTATAGTTAAAGGGTTAGTGCTATAGTAGGGTTAGTGTATAGTTAGGGTTAGTGGCTATACTTAGGGTTAGTTGCTATAGTTAGGGTTAGTGCTATAGTTAGGGTTAGTGCTTAAGTTAGGGTTAGTGCTATAGTTAGGGTCAGTGCTATAGTTAGGGTTAGTGTTATAGTTGGGGTTAGTGCTATAGTTAGGGTTAGTGCTATAGTTCGGGTTAGTGTTATAGTTAGGGTTAGTTGTTGTGAATATGCTAGAGGCGGCTTCTGAGCTGGTGCTCCCTCCGGTGGTTGATGAGGGTAATAAACTGATTAATGAATGGCCTTCAGCTGGCGCTGAATGGTAGGATATAAGTTGCCTGATTTCCCAGCAGCCTTGCCGGTTATCAATTGTTCTTCTGGTCTTGCTTGAAGCACTGCTAGTTTCCTGCTCTCCTTCAGATAAGTGTTTGCTGTTTTTTTTTGTTGGATTGCAGTCAGAATTCTTTCCTGTACTTTTCTGTCTAGACAGATTGGGCCTCAGCGTTTGCTCATTCTATTTTCTGTCTGTGTCCGAGTTTTCTTCTTGTCTAACCGCCATTACATGTTTGGGGGCTTCCTATTTTCTTTGGGGATCTGCTCCGGGGCAGATAGCTTTCATCTTTCTGCCTTTAGGTGTAGTTATCTCTCAGGCTGTGACGAGGCGTCTAGGATCAACGTAGGAACGCTCCACGGCTGCCTCTAGTTGTGTGGTTAGTTCAGGTTACTGCAATCCGATAGATTCCAACCTCTCTGGTGTATTGCGTTTTTATTGCTTCTCCTCAGCTACCAAATCATAACAGTATCACCGGTCAAACTGAAAATTATATGGTACTCAACAGAAGGGAAAAATAGTAAAAAGAAAAGAAAAAAGGGAGTTGTCAGAATTTTTTTTTCTGTTTGTTGTATTTTTCCCTCTTTTTCTCTGGGTGCTGAGGAGGAATTTTTTTTCTCTCTCAATGGAGTTTGCACAGTTGTCTGGCCGTGTGGATCAGCTTGCCACTGAGGTTCGGAGTATTGCTACCTATCTTGCTGGGTTGCCTGTTGTGGAACCTAGGATCCCCATGCCAGATTGTTTTTAGGAGATCGATCTAAATTTCTGAATTTCAAAAATAACTGTAAATTGTTTTTTGCCTTAAAATCTAAGTCCTCAGGAAACGCAGCGCAGCAGGTTCAAATTGTCATCTCTCTCCTGCGCGGCGATCCTCAGGATTGGGCTTTTTCCCTGACACCTGGGGATCCTGTTTTAAGTGATGTTGATGCATTTTTTCAGGCTTTGGGGTTATTGTACGATGAGCCTAATATCACTGATCAAGCTGAAAAAACTTTGTTGGCATTAAATCAGGGGCTTGAGGACGCTGAGTTATACTGTCAGAGATTTTGAAACTGGGCAGTCCTGACCAAATGGAATGATCATGCTTTGGCAGCCCTTTTTCAAAAGGGTCTGTCAGAAAAAGTAAAGGACTTTATGGTGGGATTCCCTGTTCCCTCTGGTCTCAATGATTCTATGTCTTTGGCTATTCAAATGGACAGATGTTTGCGTGAGCGCAGAAGTATGCGTGAGATAGTGTTGCCTTGTGAGCCAGCTCCTGAGCCCATGCAGTCTGATGGAGTGACTTCTGGGACTCAGCGTCATGAGTTTCGTAAGCGCAATGGGTTATGTTTCTACTGTGGTGACGCTTTCCATGCTATCTCTGTCTGTATGGGTGTAGTGACCATTTACCTATCTACCTCTTTTCCAATGTAAAATCTGGGGTTCAAACAACAGTTTAGTGGTAAAAATGTACCGTAGTTTTTGGACTAAAAGACGCACTTTTTTCGCCCAAATTTTGGGGAAAATGTGGGTGCGTCTTATAGTCGGAATATACTTACAAATGCTGCGGAAGCGGTGCTCTGTGCGGCTCTCTGTACTGGGGCGGCAGCAGCTCTCTGTGCTGCGTGGAGGGCTCCGCCAGCATTTTGTCAAAGCCCAGAGGCCCCCAAAGTTCCATTGCTGCGATGTGGTGGCCTCCGTAAAAATGACCTGCATCACAGGAATGGATCTTCAGGGGTCTCTGGCTTTGACAAAAATGCCGGTGGAGCCTCCATGCAGCACAGACCGCTGCCGCCACCCCAGCACAGAGAGCCGTCGCCTCAGCATAGAGCGCTGCCGCCGCCCCAGCACAGAAAGCCATCGCCTCAGCATAGCGCGCTGCTGCCGCCCCAGCACAGAGTACCGCCACCCCAGCACAGAGAGCCGTCGCCTCAGCAAAGCGCGCTGCCGTCGCCCCAGTAGAGCGCCGCCACCCCAGAGCGCGCGCCACCCAGCACAGAGAGCCGTCGCCTCCGCACAGAGAGCCGTCGCCTCAGCATAGAGCGCTGCCGTCACCCCAGCACAGAGCGCCGCCACCCCAGCACAGAGAGCCGTCGCCTCAGCATAGCGCGCTGCCGCCGCCCCAGCACAGAGCGCCGCTGCCACCCCAGCACAGAGAGCCGTCACCTCCGCACAGTGCGCTGCCGCCACCCCAGCACAGAGCGCTACCACTGCCCCAGCACAGAGCACTGCCTCCCTAGCACAGCACCGCTGCTGCACCAGCCTTTGATGGGATTTTCCGGAGGCCACAACACCAGCCTGGACCACCAAACAACCACTGTGACCACTCTTGCACCTGTGCCAATCCCCCCGGTAAGCTGAATTCAGACTGTAAGATGGACCCCCATTTGACAATTTTTTTCCTCTATTTTCCTTTTGAAAATTTGGGGTGCGTCTTATGGTCCATAAATACGGTTATTATTTTTTCTTCACTGCCCAATGGTATAATTTTCTATGGAACAGCTGTGGGGTCAGTATGCTCACTGCACCACTAGAAGAATTCATTCAGGTAAGTGTTTTGTAAAATGCAGTCACTTTTGGGGTCTTAGGATGTTCTGGCACCTCAGGGGCTCTGACAATGTCACATGTCACCCACAAGCAATTCCAGCAAAATCTGCTCTCTAATATGGCGCTGCCTTCCCTTCCAAGCTCTGCCGTGCACCCTTACAGTAGTATTCTCCCACATATGGGGCATCGGCGTGCTCAGGAGAACTAACACAACAAATTGTATGGAGAAATTTCTCCTGTTACCCTTATGAAAATGCAAAATATGGAGCTAAAAAGATTTATTTGTGAAAAATGTTTTTTTTTTTTTATTTCCACGACTCTACGTTATAAACTTCTGTGAAGCACCTGTGGGTTCAAGGTGCCCAATACACATCTAGATAAGTTCCTCAGGGGTCTAGTTTCCAAAATGGGGTCACTTGTTGGGGGTTTTCACTGTTTGGGCACATCAGGGGCTCTCCAAACGCGGCATGGCAACAGCTAATTATTCCAGCATATTTTTACATTTTAAAACTCAAATGGCGCTCCTTCCCTTCCGAGTGCCCAAATAGTAGATTTCCCCCACACATGGGGTACAGGCATGATCAGAAGAAATTGCAAAACAAAGTGTATAGTCCATTTTCTCCTGTTAACCTTGCGAAAGTAAAAAAAAATAAGTCTAAAGGAAAATTTTTGTGAAAAAAAAGTAAATGTTTATTTTTTCTTTCCAAATTCCAGTCATTCCTGTGAACACCTGAAGGGTTAATAAACTTCTTGAATGTGGTTTTGAGTACCTTGAAGGGAGAAGTTTTTAGAATGGTGTCATTTTTGGGTATTTTCTGTTATGAATGTGCTAGAGAGGCTCCCTCTGGTGGTTACAGACAGTACTGAACCTTTCAGCAAGGAGTGGCAATC
This sequence comes from Oophaga sylvatica, assembly GCA_033576555.1. Taxonomy (NCBI): domain Eukaryota; kingdom Metazoa; phylum Chordata; class Amphibia; order Anura; family Dendrobatidae; genus Oophaga; species Oophaga sylvatica. The sequence continues at coordinate 147,762 of JARQOD010000067.1, read as the reverse complement.
TGGAATCACGGACTGGTCTGATATAAGGGAGGTTCCCTCCCATGATGGTTGCCGGTGATCAATTGTTCTTGTCTCAATTGTGGTTCCTGGTTCATTTGGAAGTTTGCTGAGTCTTGCCTGCATATTCTGCTATCAGATAAGATATGTTCTGCTTTTATTTTTGTGCTTGCTTTTTGCATTGTTCCCTGCACTTCTGTGGAGGTCCGCCAGGTCCCCTCCGGGGGCTTGTGCTCCTCTCAGTTTTTCTGAAGCCACTGTTATTTGTTCATTTGCTTTTTCCTATTTTTTCAGTGGCTGCGGCTTATGTTAGGTGATCTCAGGTCGTGTGTCTGTTTTTTGCAATCAGAAGAGTTGGTATTTTTTAGGGGTTTTTTTTTTGGATTGCAGTGAGTATCCTTTCCTGTACTTTTCTGTCTAGACAGATTGGGCCCAGCGTTTGCTCATTCTATTTTCTGTCTGTGTCCGTGCTTCTTCTTGTCTAACCGTCATTACATGTTTGGGGGCTTCCTATTTTCTTTGGGGATCTGCTCCGGGGCAGATAGCTTTCATCTTTCTGCCTTTAGGTGTAGTTATCTCTCAGGCTGTGACGAGGCGTCTAGGATCAACGTAGGAACGCTCCACGGCTACCTCTAGTTGTGTGGTTAGCTCAGGTTACTGCAATCCAATAGGTTCCAGCCTCTCTGGTGTATTGCCGTTTTTGCTTATTCTCCTCAGCTACCAAAACACAACAGTATCACCGGCCCAAACTGTGTATGTGGAATAGTGTGGAAAGAAAAAAAAAAAGTTGTCAGAGTTGTCAGAGATTTTTTTTTCTGTTTGTTGCATTTTTTCCCTCTTTTTCTCTGGGTGCTGAGGAGGATTTTTTTTTCTCTCAATGGATTTTGCACAGCTGTCTGGCCGTGTGGATCAGCTTGCCACTGAGGTTCGGAGTATTGCTACCTATCTTACTGGGTTGCCGGTTGTGGAACCTAGGATTCCCATGCCAGATTTTTTTTGGGGGATCGGGCTAAATTTCTGAATTTCAAAAATAACTGTAAGTTGTTTTTTGCCTTAAAGCCTAAGTCCTCAGGGAACGCAGCACAGCAGGTTCAAATTGTCATCTCTCTCCTGCACGGCGATCCTCAGGATTGGGCTTTTTCCCTGACACCTGGGGATCCTGTTTTGAATGATATTGATGCATTTTTTCTGGCTCTGGGGTTATTGTACGATGAACCTAATGTCACTGACAAAGCTGAAAAAAACCTTGTTGGCATTAAATCAGGGTCTTGAAGACGCTGAGTTGTACTGTCAGAAATTCCGAAAGTGGGCAGTCCTGACCAAATGGAATGATGATGCTTTGGCAGCCCTTTTTCGGAAGGGGCTGTCAGAGAATGTAAAGGACGTTATGGTGGGATTCCCTGGTCCCTCTGGTCTCAATTATTCTATGTCATCGGCTATTCAAATTAACAGACGTTTGCGTGAGCGCAGAGGTATGCGTGAGATAGTGTTGCCTTGTGAGCCAGCTTCTGAGCCCATGCAGTGTGATAGAGTGACTTCTGGGGCACTGCGTCATGAGTTTCGAAAGCGCAATGGGTTATGTTTCTACTGTGGTGACGCCTCTCATGCTATTTCAGTCTGCCCTAAGTGGGGAAGACGTTTTGAACGCTCAGTTGTCTTGGGTAGTGTTCAGACTAAATTTCTGTTGACTGTTACCCTGATTTGCTCCCTGTCCACATTTTCGGCTCAGGCTTTTGTTGATTCAGGAGCAGCTATTAACCTGATGGATTTTGACTTTGCCAAACGTTGTGGGTTTCCCATGATACCCCTGCGGAAGTCTATTCCCTTACTGGGCATTGATTCTACCCCTTTGGCGGAGAATAAACCCAGTTTTCTACTCAGGTGATAATGAGGGTTGAACCTGATCATCAGGAGAGTTGCAAATTTCTGGTGCTGCATAATCTGCATGACATTATTGTACTAGGTTTCCCTTGGTTACAGTCTCATAATCCTGTATTGGATTGGAAATCTGTGTCTGTGACCAGTTGGGGCTGCCAATGTGTTAATGCAGACACTCCTGTTTTTTCTGCCTCTCCCTAGTCTCAGGATGTCCCTGACTTTTTGACTGATTTTTCAGATGTATTTAGTGAAAGTAAACCTGCATCCTTGCCCCCCCCATAGGAGCTATGACTGCGCTATTGAATTAGTGCCTGGTAGTAAATTTCCTAAAGGTCGCCTTTTTAACTTGTCTGTACCTGAACATGACGCTATGCGATCTTATATCAAGGAGTCATAGGAGAAAGGTCATATAAGACCATCCTCTTCACCCTTGGGTGCCGGTTTTTTCTTTGTGGCCAAAAAGGATGGTTCATTGAGGAAGTGTATTGATTATCATCTCTTGAATAAGATCACTGTGAAGTATCAATATCTGTTACCCTTGATTTCTGACCTGTTTTCCAGGGTGAAAAGTGCTAGTTGGTTTACCAAGCTTGACCTCAGGGGGGCGTATAACCTTATTCGCATTAAGCACGGGGATGAATGGAAGACGGCATTTAATACCCCAGAGGGGCATTTTGAGTACCTAGTGATGCCCTTTGGGCTCACTAATGCTCCTTCCGTCTTCCAATCCTTCATGAATGATATTTTCAGGGATTTTGTGGATAAATTTCTGATTGTTTATTTGGATGATATCTTGATTTTTTCCAATGACTGGGACTCGCATGTGAAACATGTTCTGACTGTGCTCCAGATTTTGAGAGAGAATGCACTGTATGTGAAGGGATCAAAGTGTCTTTTTGGCGTACAGAAGGTCTCATTTCTGGGATTCATTTTGTCTCCGTCTGTTATTGAAATGGACCCGGTCAAGGTTCAGGCCATCTGTGATTGGGTCCAACCTACTTCATTAAAGGCTCTTCAGAGATTTTTGGGTTTTGCCAATTTTTATCTTAAATTTATTGGTTATTTCTCCGGTATTGTTAAACCATTGTCTGATTTGACCAAAAAGGGTTCTGATGTGGTGAACTGGACTCCTGAGGCAGTTTCTGCATTTCAGGAACTTAAGCAGAGATTCACTTCTGCTCCTGTTCTACGCCTGATGTTTCTCTACTGTTTCAGGTGGAGGTTGATGCCTCTGATATTGGGGCAGGTGCCGTTTTGTCCCAAAGAGATCCAGAGACCTCTAAGAGTAACCCTTGTGCCTTTTTCTCTAGAAAATTTTCTCCAACTGAAAGTAATTATGACGTGGGTAATCGGGAGTTATTGGCCATGAAGTGGGCCTTTGAAAAGTGGAGACATTGGCTGAAAGGAGCCAAACATCAGGTGGTGGTCCTCACGGACCATAAGAACCTGGTTTATCTCGAATCAGCCAAGCGACTTAATCCTAGACAGGCCAGGTTGGCCTTGTTTTTCACACGTTTTAATTTTGTGGTTTCTTTTCTTTCTGGCACTAGGAATGTTAAGGCGGATGCCCTCTCGAGTAGTTTCTTTGCGGACTCTCCTGAGTTATCTGATCCTGCTGTTATTTTGAAAGAGGGTGTAGTACTTTCCACCTTCTCACCCAATTTGAGACTGGCTCTGGAAGGGTGTCAGGAGGATAAACCTGAGCGCTGCCCTATTGGGAAATTGTTTGTCCCAGACCAGTGGAAGAAAAGTGTGATGTCTGAGATTCATTGTTCCGCGTTGGCTGGTCATCCCAGGATTTTTGGTACCAGAGACTTGGTGAGTCGGTCCTTTTGGTGGCCTACTTTCTCTCGTGACGTCAGGGAATTTGTGCAGTCCTGTGGGACTTGCTCTCGTTCCAAGCCTTGCTCTCGCTCTAGTGGTTTGTTAATGCCATTACCTGTGCCCAAGAGGCCATGGACCCATATCTCTATGGATTTTATTTCCGACTTCCCTGTTTCTCAGAATATGACCGTTATCTGGGTAATCTGTGATAGGTTTTCCAAGATGATACATCTTGTGCCATTACCCAAGTTATCTTCCTCCTCCGAATTGGTGCCTTTGTTCCTTCAGCACGTGGTTCGGTTACATGGCATTCCGGAGAACATTGTGTCTGACAGAGGAGTCCAGTTTGTGTCCAGATTTTGGAGGACATTTTGTTCTAAACTTGGTGTTCAATTATCTTTCTCCTCTGCATTTCATCCTCAGACCAATGGACAAACCGAGAGAACAAACCAGACCTTGGAGACTTATTTGAGATGTTTTGTGTCTGCTGATCAAGATGACTGGGTCTCTTTTTTGTCTTTGGCTGAGTTTGCTCTTAATAGGGCTAGCTCTGCCACCTTGATGTCTCCATTTTTCTGCAATTTTGGGTTTCACCCTCGATTTTCTTCGGGACAGGCGGAGGCTTCTGTCTGTCCGGGTGTTGACTCTGTTGTGGAGCGTATGCAGCAGATTTGGGACCACGTATTGGAAAGGTTGTCTCTCTCTCAGGAGAAGGCCCAACGGTTTGCCAGCCAGCATACGACTGATGGTCCTCGGTTTAAAGTGGGGGACTTGCTTTGGTTGTCCTCAAGAAATATCCCTATGAGGGTTGCATCTCCAAAGTTTAAGCCTAGGTTCATTGGACCTTATAAGATTATGGAGATTCTTAATCCTGTTTCCTTCCGTTTGCTTCTTCCAGGGACATTTAAGATCCATAACGTGTTCCACAAGTCCTTATTGAAGAGGTTTGTCGAGCCAGTGGTTCCTATGGCTGCGCCTCCTGACCCTGTTTTGGTTGAGGGCAATCTGGAGTATGTGGTTGAGAAAATATTGGATTCTCGTTTTTCTAGACAGAAACTCCAGTATTTGGTTAAGTGGAGAGGTTATGGTCAGGAGGACAATTCTTGGGTGTTTGCTTCGGACATCCATGCTAGGAGACTGTTCCGTGCCTATCACCGAGCTCATCCTGATCGGCCTGGTTGCACAAGTGAGGGTTTGGTGACCCCTCCTCAAGGGGGGGTACTGTTATGAATGTGCTAGAGATGGTTTCTGAGCAGAGGCTCCCTCTGGTGATTACAGACAATACTGAACCTTTCAGCGAGGAATGGCAATCTGGGATCTCTGACTAGTCTGATATAAGGGAGGTTCCCTCCCATGATGGTTGCCGGATATCAATTGTTCTTGTCTCAATTGTGGTTCCTGGTTCATTTGGAAGTTTGCTGGAGTCTTGCCTGCATCTTCTGCTATCACATAAGATATTTTCTGCTTTTATTTTTGTGCTTGCTTTTTGCATTGTTCCCTGCACTTCTGTTGAGGTCAGCCAGGTCCCTCCGGGGGGCTTGTGCTCCTCTCAGTTTATCTGAAGCCACTGTTATTTGTTCATTTGCTTTTTCCTGTTTTTTCAGTGGCTGCGGCTTAGTTTTGTTACACCAGAGATCTGATTTCGATGGTAGAGATCGTGTGATCTCAGGTGTTTTTGCAATCAGAAGAGTTGGTATTTTTAGGGTTTTTTTTGGATTGCAGTGAGTATCCTTTCCTGTACCTTTCTGTCTAGACAGATTGGGCCCCAGCGTTTGCTCATTCTATTTTCTGTCTGTGTCCGTGCTTCTTCTTGTCTAACAGCCATTACATGTTTGGGGGCTTCCTATTTTCTTTGGGGATCTGCTCCGGGGCAGATAGCTTTCATCTTTCTGCCTTTAGGTGTAGTTATCTCTCAGGCTGTGACGAGGTGTCTAGGATCAACGTAGGAACGCTCCACGGCTACCTCTACTTGTGTCGTTAGTTCAGGTTACTGCAATCCAATAGGTTCCAGCCTCTCTGGTGTATTGCCATTTTTGCTTATTCGCCTCAGCTACCAAAACACAACAATTTTCTGTCATATTGACCCCCAAACTCATTTTAAATGTGAAGTGGTCCCTAAAAAAATGGTTTTGTAAATTTTGTTGTAAAAATGAGAAATCGCTGGTCAACTTTTAACCCTTATAACTTCATAACAAAAAAAATTATGTTTAAAAATTTGTGCTGATGTTAAGTAGACATGTGGGAAATGTTATTTATTAACTATTTTGTGCGATATAATAATAATAATCTTTATTTTTATATAGCGCTAACATATTCCGCAGCGCTTTACAGTTTGCGCACATTATCGTTGCTGTCCCTGATGGGGCTCACAATCTAGATTCCCTATCAGTATGTTTTTGGAGTGTGGGAGGAAACCGGAGTACCCGGAGGAAACCCACGCAAACATGGGGAGAACATACAAACTCCTTGCAGATGTTTTCCTAGGTGGGATTCGAACCCAGGACTCCAGCGCTGCAAGGCTGTAGTGCTATCCACTGAGCCACCGTGCGATATGACTATGATTTCAAGGGAATCTGTCACCCCATTTTTTGCCCTATGAGATGCGGCCACCGCCATCAGGGGCTTATCTTACATTCTGTAATGCTGTAGATAAGCCCCTGATGTTACCTGAAAGTGAAGAAAAACGAGTTATAAAATACTCATCCAGGGCGGTCCGCCGTCAGGTCCAGTCTGGAGGGAGTCGTGGTCCGGTTCGGCGCCTCCCATATTGTAGCGAAGCCGGCCTCTTCTTTCGGTCCCATCGTGGCTCCTGCGCAGGCACACTGCTCTGCCCTGGAACTCTCTGACCTTTCCAGGTGCCTGCGCACTGCAGTACTCCGCTCTGCCCTCACCAGGGCAGAGCAGTGCGCCTGCGCAGGAGCCGCGATGGGACCGAAAGAAGAGGCCAGCTTCGCTACAATATGGGAGGCGGCAAACTAGACCGCGACTCCCTCCGGAACGGACCTGACGGCGGACGCCCCTGGATGAGTATTTTATAACTCGTTTTTCTTCACTTTCAGGTAACATCGGGGGCTTATCTACAGCATTACAGAATGTAAGATAAGCCCCTGATGGTGGCCGCAGCTTATAGGGCAAAAATGGGGTGACAGATTCCCTTTAAGGGCATAAAGATTAAAAATTTTGAAAATTGCAAAATTTTTGCCAAATTTCCATCTTTTTAACAAATAAACGCAAGTTATATCAAAGAAATTTTACCACTATCATGAAGTACAATATGTAACAAGAAAACCTTCTCAGAATCACCAGGATTCGTTGAAGCGTTTTAGTTATGACCTCAAAGTGACACTGGTCAGAATTGAAAAAATTGGCCCGATCACAAAGGCAAAAACAGCCTCCGGTGCAAAAGGGTTAATAATTTGTTGCACAACCTTTTGAGGCAATCACTGCATCAAACTATTCCTGTAACTGTCAATGAGACTTCTGCACCTCTCGACAGGTATTTTGGCCACTCCTCAAGAGCAAACTGCTCCAGTTGTCTCGTGGTTGAAGGTTGCCTTTTCCAGACGGCATGTTCCAGCTCTTTCCAAAGATGCTCAATAGGATTCAGGTCAGGGCTCATAGAAGGCCACTTCAGAATAGTGCAATGTTTTCCTCTTAGCCATTCTTGGGTGTTTTTAGCTGTGTGTTTTGGGTCATTATCCTGTTGCAAGACCATGACCTGTGACTGAGACCAAGCTTTCTGACACTGGGCAGCACATTTCTCTCTAGAATCCCTTGATAGTCTTGAGATTTCATTGTACCCTGCACAGATTCTAGACACCCTGTGCCAGATGCAGCAAAGCAGCCCCAGAACATAACAGAGCCTCCTCCATGTTTCACAGTAGGGACAGTGTTCTTTTCTTGATATGCTTAATTTCTCCGTCTGTGAACATAGAGCTGATGTACCTTGCCAGTAAGTTCCATTTTTGTCTTATCTGTCCATAGGACATTCTTCCAGAAGCTTTGTGGCTTGTCAACATGTAGATGGCAAATTCCAGTTTGGTTTTTCTATGATTTTTTTCAGCAATGGTGTCCTCCTTGGTCGTCTCCCATAAAGTGCACTTTGGCTCATCGGCTCATACGACAGATGGTGCGATCTGACACTGATGTTCCTTGAGCTTGACGTTCATCTTTAATCTGTTTAGAAGTTTTTCTGGGCTCTTTTGTTACCATTCGTATTATCCGTCTCTTTGATTTGTCATCAGTTTTCCTCCTGCGGCCACGTCCAGGGAGGCTGGCTACAGTCCCATGGAGCTTAAATTTCTGAATCATATGTGCAACTCTAGCCACAGGAACATCAAGCTGCTTGGAGATGGTCTTATAACTTTTACCTCTAACATGTTTGTCTACTATTTTCTTTCTAATCTCCTGAGAAAACTCATTCCTTCTCTTCCACTGGTCCATGTTGAGTGTGATACACACCATGTCACCAAACAGCACAGTGAGTATCTGTAGCCCTCTATACAGGCCACTCACTGACTCCAAGATTGTAGACACCTGTGATGCTAATCAGTGGACACACTGCGAATTAACATGTCCCATTTGTCACATGATTTTCAGGGGTACCATCATTTCTGTCCAGGCCTATTTCATGAGTTTTATTTTTTCTTTTTTAATTCTGTGGAAGCTGAAAAGCAATGTCTGACTTTCATTCGTTCATTTTCATAGATTTTTTATTTATTATTACTTTTGTCAGATTCAAGTTATTTCTGTGACCATTGTGGGTTTTTCTGTCATTAAACGAGGGGTACCAACAATTTTGACCATATGTGTATAGATTATAACCCTCAGTGAATTAATTTATAAAACAGAAAAATATTTAGAGTTGAGAGTCCTCAGTGGTTGATACCTTTTAATGGCTAACTGAAAAGATGGTAACAAATTGCAAGCTTTCGAGACTGCTCAGGTCTCTTCATCAGGTAGTCTCGAAAGCTTGCAATTTGTTACCATCTTTTCAGTTAGCCATTAAAAGGTATCAACCACTGAGGACTCTCAACTCTAAATATTTTTCTATCTACTGGCTAACACGGTACAAAGATATACATCTTTACTTTATAAAACAGAATCACTTTATGAGGATTTTGACTATTCTGGTTTTCTGTCATTTAGTCATATTAGGGCTTCTGCATATGGTGTGTCCAATCTCATTTGGGAGTTGTTCCTGCTGTCCAGCTGGAGTAATCTGCTCTCTACTTCAGCCAATTGGAAAGTACCACACCCTACTAAAGCTCAAAGCTGATGGCGGGAATCTGTCAGAAACAGCGTTGTTCTCCTCTGGTTCAGTCCTCTGTGCTCAGCTTGCGGCTTGTGTATTTGTTTCCTGTTGTGACCATGGCCCGTTTACTGACTACTCTTGTGTGTTCTGATGGGGTTAAAGGGCGATGAGCAAGACCATCCTTGGTACATGGGAAGCAGTGAAGATAGTGCCAAGCATGTTCATGGTGGGCATCTTTTGAGCTGCCAGTTGACCATGAACAGTGCTCCCAATACATTGTGTCTGCAAACTATTCCAGCTAGATCTGAATTCAAATAGCGAAATGGCGCTCCTTCCCTTCTGAACACTGCCATGTGCCCAGAGAGTAGGGTACAATCGTATGTAGGGTATTGTGAGAAGTTGAAAAATAATTTGTAAGATCCATTTATTTTCCATTATTCTTTGTGAACAATTCCAAAGTTATCACCACAATGTTAGAACTCTCCTGTTAGGTTTTTTCTAGTTTGCTGGTCACATGACCTTTTTTGTCTATTTAATCCTGCTTCGCCCTTCTGGCTTTGCTGGACTTCATTGTAATTTCTACTCTTAAGCTAGCCAGGTGCTTTGTTACCTTTCTCAGTCAGTTTTGCTTGGTCTTCGGACCTCTATGTTCTCTGTTGTTTGTTTGTCTTTTACTGCTACAACTTCTGTTAGGAGGTGTCCACCTTTTCTCCCAGTCCTTAGTTCTTGTAGGGATCCCTCCCTCACATCTATAGGTCTTCGTACAGACTAGCTGAGGACTTTAGCGGATCTGATCGCAGGATCAGGTTCCCCGTTACATCGTAGGGATCGAGCTTAGTTCTGTCGTAGGGACAGATCTCCCTTCTTTCCTTAGTGCTTGTAGCAGAACATAACACATAACGTGTCACACAAATTATACTCAACCATAAATGCCACATACTGATGAACAAAAATAAATTCTAAATTATAGCCTATAAAGGAGGCTGTAAGTGGCCATGTAATTATCGGGACACATCAAACGATAATCCAAGCCATACCACAAAAGTGGAAGAAGATGTACACGTCCGTTACAAAAATAAACTTTATTAATTAAATATACAATAATTTCAAAGCAATACAGGTGAGAGCGATGGGGTAAGAAAACCCACATAAGATGTAAACTATTCCACAATTAAAATACAGGGGCACACCACCCCCAGGACCCTACAGCAATATACAACATATGCATACACATAAAATAGCAATTATTGTTTAAGAGTGGCAATAAATATTATATGCAGTAGTGAGAATGAAAGCTGGCCATAGTTCATCCACAGGGGAAGAGAAACGATGCCTAGTTACTGCACACGTCAGATATTAAAAAGACGGATTTTGGTAAGAACTTACCTGTAAAATCCTTTTCAGCGAAGGAAGGAAAGGAGACAGACTAGTTCATAACTAGTGGGTAGGCGGAGCCCAGATAGGATTGACACCTCAGATTAAAAAGAGTGTTGACCGGCTCCTCCAGCACGGGCTCCTCCTACTCAGCTTTCTCCAGTCGTACCCAAGCTTAAGGAAGAGCAATATCACCAGCGGAGCAATATAACCCCTTCTGAAGGACTTCAGAGAAAAAAACACAATAGTACAGGTTATGCATGCATTTGGCAAAAAAAACACACAGTTCCAGGTACTACTCACTGGACCTGACCACTGCGATGAGCTGGCAATGCTGGAACAGAGCCGTAGCGCGTCGACCTCAGCCCAGATAAACGCTATCAGAGAAGGGTCACGCCGCATCTGTAAATACAACAACACACTTCTGCCATGGGAGGGAGCTGTGTCTCCTTTCCTTCCTTCGCTGAAAAGGATTTTACAGGTAAGTTCTTACCAAAATCCATCTTTCAGCAGCAGATGGAAGGAAAGGAGACACACTAGTTCATAACTAGTGGGACGTCCCAAAGCAGTCCAAAAACTAAGGGTGGGAAAAAACCAAAACGAGGCAGAATCCCAACAACCTTGATAAATGCGCAATAGGCGCCAAATACAAGTTAACTAGAACTTGAAACTACAGCCGCCTGTAGGACCCTACGTCCTAAGGCCGCATCAGTGGAATCACTGACGTCCACCTTATAAAAACTTTATAAACGTGTGGACGAAAACGCCAGGTCGCCGCTCGGCAGAGCTGAGCTGCCGAGGCCCCTTGATAAAAGGCCCACGAGGAAGCCTCTGCCCTCGTGGAGAGAGCTCAAAATCTTAATTGGGCAAGGTTCGCTTTTAAGTCGGTAAGCCTCCAAAATGGCCGACCGAATCCAACGAGCTATAGAGTCCTTGGAAGCTCGTTGACCACGCCGACGACCTGCTGGAATCACAAACAGAGAGTCTGACTACCGAAAACTTTGAGTAACAGACAAATAGAACTTCAAGGCCCGCACTAAATCCAATGTGTGCAAGGCCCGTCCCTTTGCATTCCTTGGGCCCGGGAAAGCGAGGGCAACACAATATCCTGGTTAACATGAAATTGCGACACCACCTTAGGTAGAAAGTCGCCCCATGTGCGAAGCACTACTCGATCCGGGTAAAACTCCAGGAAGGGAGGCGAGCAGGAAAGAGCCGCCAACTCGGAAACCCTTCTCAAAGAGGTGACCGCAACTAGGAAGGCAACCTTTCAAGAAAGTAAAGAAAAAACTAGCAGAGCCCATAGGCTCAAAAGGAACATGCTGAAGAGCCTCCAAGACAAGGTTAAGCCGCCAATGGGACACAGACATCTTCCGCGGCGGAAACTGACGGGTTACTCCGCGAAAAAAAGGGAATGCACGTCCCTACGCGAGGCGATATCCTTCCGAAACAGAAAGGATAGAGCAGAAACCTGACCCTTCAGAGTGCTAACTGCCAAACCCTTGTCCAGCCCGTACTGCAGAAAGGCCAACAAATTGGGAATGGAAAAAATCCTCGGGTTCCTTGAAGAACCCGAACACCACGAGAAGAAGGCTTCCCAATTCTTGTGATAAATCTTAGTAGTAGCCGAACCTCTGGCAGCTCGCAGAATGGTAATGACTTCAGCTGAAAACCTCTACGGGTCAATATTTCGGTCTCAAGAGCCACGTCGTCAAACGCAGAGACTTCAAGTCCGGATGACGAACGGGCCCCTGAGTTAACAGGTCCGGGCGAAGAGGAAGTGGGAATGGAGGTGCCGCCAAAAGCGACACCAGTGTCGAGAACCACGTCCTCCTTGGCCAATCTGGGGCTATCAACATAGCCGGGATTCTCTCCAGTCTGATCCGACTCAGCACCAGAGGAAGCAAAGATATTGGCGAAAACACAGATTAGCTCGGATTTGGTCCCACGGAGCCACCAGAGCATCCACCGCCACAGCCTTCGGTTCCTTGTACCTGGACATGAAGGTCGATAACTTGGCATTGAACCTGGATGCCATCAAATCCACTTGGGAAGTTCCCCAACGGGAGCACAGCAGTGCAAAAATTTTCGGATGGCGACTCCATTCTCCGGGATCCATCTTCTCGCGACTGAGGAAGTCCGCCGTGATATTCTGAACCCCTGGAATGTGGACCGCAGAGATGATTGGCACTCTGGTCTCGGCCCAAATCAGGATCCGAGACACCTCCACCATGAACCTGGAACTCCTCGTCCCGCCTTGGTGGTTGATATACGCAACCGCCGTCGCGTTGTCTGTCTGCATTCGGACTGGCAGACCGCTCAAAGGGACCGTCCAGTGTTGGAGGCAAAGGAAAATTGCCCTCAATTTCAGGATGTTGATCGGTAGAACAGACTCTTCGATGACCATACTCCCTGAATCCAGAGATCGTTCCAGACACATCCCCAGCCCGTCAGGCTGGCATCGGTGGTTATGACCGACCACCTCGGAGGAAGGAATGACTTCCCCAGGGATAACGCTCCTGGACGTAACCACCATCCCAGAGAATCTCGCACCCTGCGAGAGATGAGGACACTGCAATCCAGCGAAGCCTGCGATCGATCCCGATGACTCAGAATGAGCCTTTGGAATGAAACTGGGAAAACGGAAGTGCCTCCATGGACGCCACTATTAAACCCAGAAGGCGCATACACTTCCGAAGAGACATTACTGTCGAAGACTTCATAATCTGTACATGTCGAGGGAGACATGCCCGCTCGTCTGGAGGTAGAGACACCACTGCCCGTACCGTGTCGAAATGCATTCCTAAAAACAGGATAGACTGCGACGGTTCCAGAGACGACTTCTCCCAATTGACCAGTCACCCGAAGTCCTCCAGGAGCTGAAGGGATAGATTGCGAGCCGTCACTGCCTCCTCCTTTGAGGACGCCACAATCGAAAGGTCATCCAGGTAGGGAAGAATCGTAAGTCCCCGTCTTCGAAGAATTGCCATGAGAGGCGCCAGAATCGTTGTAAAAACTCTGGGCGTTAAGGCCAAGCCGAATGGCCGAGCCACAACCTGGTAATGGTCCTGACCTATGGCAAAAACGAAGGAAGCGCTGGTGAGCCCTTCCGACGGGAACATGCAAATAAGCGTCGCGAATGTCGATTGACCAAAAAGTTGTTCTGCGACAGGGCTGCCACAACGGAGCGAAGCGACTCCATGCGGAATTTTCGGGTGTGGACAAGCCGATTCAATCCTTGAGATCCAGAATAGGGCGAAATTTGTCCTCCTTTTTGGGGACCACAAAGAGGTTGGAATAAAAATCCTCTTCCCGGTCCTCTGCGGAACCGGTATCACCACACCCTTCTGCAGAAGGAATCGACCTCTCGCAGTAGAGCGGCAAATAGTTCGGCTCTGACGGAATGCGAGATTGGCAAAAACTGTCCGGGGGTCGAGAAAGAAACTCTATGAAGTAGCCTGCCAACACAACCTGTGTCACCCAGGCGTCCGACACACGGGAAACCCAAGTCGGTTTGAATTGGAGTAAACGACCCCCCACTCGAGAGCGCTCGAGTGAGACTCAGACGTCAGTCCGCCTTAGCGGGTTTTTTGCCAGCTTCTGTCTTAACAGAAGTTCTATTTCCAGGGTATGCGGAATTTCTGAGAATTCCCCTTTTTTTTTTTTTTTTAAAAAAGAGAGGGACGACCTAAATCCCCAGAGGGTTGGCCGGATCATCCCTTGAACCGAAAGGACCGCCGACAACTACCGGCACTAGTCCTGCCAGACGCAGAAGTCACAGCTCTGCGCTGCGGTAAAGCTGTTTCTTTTGCCTTTGCCTTGGCAATCAGCTCCGTGAGGTCAGATTCAAATAGCTGACCACTTTCTAAGCTAAAGATAGCAAACCCTGCTTGGAAACCGCATTCCACTGTCCAAGCCACAGTGCTCTTCTGACTGTGACTGCCGAGGATTGCGCCCTGGATAGCAGTGACGCAGTATCCTTCAACTTGAAAAGCCCATCTACCTCGATAGAGGGGATCCCGTCCTTAGACAGTCCAACCAGCTCAGGGAAACTTTACAAGTACACATAGATCCTTAATACCGAATCCATGACCCACGGCCTCGCAGATGGATATTGTTGCCATCTCCGTTTTTCTGTCCAGCGGGTCCTGCAGACTCGCCTTCCCTTTACCAGGAAGATTTGCTAAGCTGGGAAAGGGACATTCACTTCAGGAGAAGGGGTCCAATTAACAATCAACTCCGTAGAAAAGGATACAGTTTGTAAAGCCGTCGCGACCCATGCAACTCCTGAAACATCCGGGCCGACTTACCAGGACGTCTAGTTACCTCCTCCGGTAACTGTAACGCCCTCATGGCTCCAATAGAAATCTTAGTACGGCCCATGAGAGAGGCAGAGTGTCCCTGCCGATCCTCCTTGTCCGAATCGGACATCTTCGCTACGCGAGAAGGAAGGCACCGATTTGTGTCGCTTCCTTGAGAGGATCTAGCTAGACACCCAATAACCTAGAAGGTAGACAGGCATCAATAGAAACTAGTGAGGGCCTCCATTTTGACACCACTGGAACCTCCGACCGCTGCGCATGAGTCGAGGTCTGCGTGTCAGTACGCAGACTGATTCTGTAGCGGATCTGGGAGATGGACTCTGACATGCCCTTGCACAGTATACGGCAGGTTAAACCTGTCAGTAACTAGAACAGTGTGTTTCTTAAAGAAAAAACAAACGCTGAAGGGTTAAAGCTCTTAAAGAGAGAGCTACCCCAGCTGTCCCCCATTAAGAGTTAACCGCCTAAGAAGGGGTTAAAGTAGCCGACTCCCCACAACCTTGATAATGAAAAAGTTGTGCGAGCCCCAAGTGCCTCTTATAAGGCAGCAGCTGCAGGACAGCTATGCCACACTAAACAGAGCAAGTTCCACAAGATCGCTAAAAAATTGCGCTGTTTTGTATAACGCAATGACCGCCAAAGTCATTAAGGAGATCGCTAACCGCTTATGCGATGTTAATGAGATCGCCCAGATTGGCAGCTACTAGCGACATTAAAAAATGATCACACAAACGATCGCATTGATGCGTCGTTATCAGGATCGTTAGCGGAAACGTATAGTGGCATTAATGTCGCAGACTCCCCACAACCTCTTTATTATTATTGAAAAGAGTGTGCGAGCCCCTTATGCGAGAACAGCTGCAGGACAGCGCAATCTGTCACTGATTAGTGCCTCAGACGGAGCCCGCGCTGTGGGGGTGAAGGGGTTAAGCTTCTGCCCGGCGGGTAGGAGCGACTCACGCAGCTGGTCACGTTCTTGCTGGGAGGGGAGGAGAGCGATGTCCGGGGAGCTTTCAGCCTGTCATGTAATGGCCGCCGCGCTGTGCCTCCGATGTGCTCCATGTAGAGGAGCCAGAAAAGGAGACTGCCGTAAAGCGCGCGCTCAGAGCGGCGTGAAATTCAAAAATAAAAAAGCGCGCACTCCTCTCTCTCCCTTCCCCTGTCCTGCAGGCATCAACCTGCGGACACCAAAACATCACCGGCATGTATACTGTACAGCGGCTGCCGCAGCAGCCGCTAAATCACTCACACACACTTTAATAAAAATGTGGAGTACTCACCAGCCGAGAGCCACAGGGACCCCCAGGGGTTTCTGGCGCTATGCCCATCGCTTCCCCCCAGGGCGAGGAACGCAGTGACCCCATGTAGCGCGGTTTGCGTCCCCACCAGGGAAGCAATCCTCATCCCCCAGGGCCGGCAGGGTTCTGCAGGGACCACCATACAGGGTATACAGATCGCCAAGGGAGAGGTGGGGGTCCAGCAGCGCTGAGACCCCTGAGACCTCTAGACCACTTCTGGTGATCCAAGTCTCTTGTCCGATGAAAATAAAAAAGTCTTCTGAGGAGCTGCTTCCAGCAGCGACCATCCTCTGGGACCTCAAATTTTAGACTGGAGAAAGCGGAGTAGGAGGAGCCCGAGCTGGAGGGGCCGGTCAACACTCTTTATAATCTGAGGTGTCAATCCTATCTGGGCTCCGCCTACCCACTAGTAATGAACTAGTGTGTCTCCCTTCCTTCCATCTGCTGCTGAAATGGGGCCTGATGAAGAGCCTGATTATGGTGATTATTCTCCCCTCACTTTACACTCATTATGTGACGATTTTATGACGTTTGTCTCCCCACAATATATGTCCTCTAGTAATTAATAGAATTGTGTCTATTTATGCAGGAATTGGTGACTCCATTTTTCTCCGTTTTTCCATATGTTCAGGAGTCTTTTTTGCATTATTACTTATGGGAATATTCGGCACACTGGTGTCTGTATCTGAAGCATGTATCTTTGGAGTCTCTGTTATAAGGCAGAGATAGATGATACTGGACAGGCGCCATCGCTGGTGACATTTTGCTGGATGTAATTTTTTTTTAAGCCTCACAATAGTCACAATATTATAGGAATTATCAACAATAATATCAATGTTATTATATGCATTATGTAAAATATGGGGGGCAGGTCAGTGAGGGGTCAGTGACCGGTCATAAGCAATACAGATGAATATGTAACCAGGGCACCACATAAAGCCCCGCCCACAGCCATAGCCCCGCCCCAGAGCACGAGAATCTCATTAACTGAAAACTACAAATACAGATTAAACAACAGTAAACCAGAGCTGCAGTCATTATGGTGGAGCATTGGAGCTACTATGAATCCTGACCAGGAGATTAGAGAACATAATATTGCTCCCCATTTCAGGAGAGATTGTGCAGTAATCTGAATTTCTTTGGATTGAAAACAATGTAATTTATGAGGTGGAGTGACTCCATGAAACCAGGGCTGGAGCCAACACATCTCCTGCAGGCGTGAATAATGTATATTACAGCCATCAGCCCCGCACAGCTCAGAGATATATCATGGCTCAGGGGTGATGTGTTTTATGTAGATTATCACAATCCTCCATGAAGTTAGTTGGTTTTACTACAAATTGAAAAGTCCGGATAAAGGGAAACTCTGCTGTTATTGTAGAGAAATTCACACTGGCCTCACTGCACATTTAATGGTGTCGATCATAAAAGGGAAGTTTGGCCAGAAAGACTGGACCTGGTCTTGTAGGGACCATATGAGACATTCAGCAACACAGAAGGGAGAGAAGATCCATCCGATAAGATCTCAGGGATCTAGGAAGCCAACAGCATCATCACCCTCCGCTTTCTCTTACAGGCCCATGACTGAGAAAGAATCTGTGACTTCTCTGCATTTAGTGGTCACTACTCACCTGGGTAGTCATATGTGGGAATCTCCTCTTTACACCGCTCATCACCCCTCACATATGTCTCTGTAGTATTAATATGGGTCAGATCTTCACCTGAAACAAATATTATAAAAGTCACCGACAGATGGAGAAGTCCCATCTATGATCAGCTCTAATCCTGCCATCTCCACCGTTCTCATTACACAAGTATAAAAACATATAATACTGGGGATAAAACAAGACTGAGCACAAGACCTTCACAGCCGTCTACACATCATAGGGGAGATCTCCTGACACCTTCTCTCCATCTACCTGATGATCCTGAGGAACATGGATCTTCTTCCTTACAGTCCTGTGGAATGAAGAGGACGGGGACATCTCTCTGGTGTTGTCCTCTTACTGGATAGATCTGGAGGAAACACATACAGGGAGTGAATTCATTTTTTACATACAGATAATTATAGGCCGTGTGTATTTAGTCCTGTCTATTACCTGGTGATGTGAGGGGCTGGGGAACCTCCATTATGACGTTCTTGTACAGATCTCTGTGTCCTTCTAAATACTCCCACTCCTCCATGGAGAAATAGACAGCGACATCCTGACACCTTATAGGAACCTGACACATACAATGATACCGTCATCCCCCGATCCCTTCATAGTGTTACTGTATAATGTCCCAGCATTCCAGCAGTGTCACCTCTCCAGTCAGCAGCTCAATCATCTTGTAGATGAGTCTAGGATCTTCTGGTCATTGATGTCCTCATGGATCAGGGGGTGAGGTGGAGGCCCCGTGATTGGGCTCAGAGGTCTTCCACATCCCTCAGACACAGGGTCCTGACAGCGATCACTAGAGGTCTTCTTCACCACTGTGTAATCCTGGTAATGGAGAGACACATTAATAAATCTCACTACAGACATTTCCAGAGTCCTCACCTCTCCAGTTCTGTCCGTTATTCCCATAGATAAGAATGATGTAATGTGACGTCATCAGAATCTCTCACCTCTCCAGTGAGACGGAAGAGGATCTCTAGGGTGAGGTGTAATATCCTCTCCGCCATCTTGTCTCTGTCCATATCCATCTTTGATGGGTAAATCAGGGAAATTCTCTTCTGTAGAAGATCTTCACTGAGAGGATCCGATATTGTAGAGACCTGAATGAGAAGAAGATGAGGCGATGTAACATCATAAGAATCCTGTAATAATACAATTACTGGAGATAATAAGGGAAACATATGAGGAGATTTATTATTTACAGGATTTAGTTTTCTTCTTTACATCTACTAATAAAACCTATATATTTAGGCCACAGACAACAAGCAGTTTCTTCCTCGGAGTCGGCAGCTGAATACGTTCCTCATAGACTCATCTTCCATAACGCTAATTCTCCTCTCATTACCGACCCTGGAATCGGCATTAGTAATACTGCAGGAGATATTCATTACACGTGACATGAGGAATAACTACTTCATGATGAGGAGGACATCTTCATCTTCTACTGCGGCTCTAGAGACATATTTGTCAGAGTCGGTCCCTGACTCCATCACCGCCGGCGTCTATATGAATGTTTTCCCGTCTTCCCCGCACTGTAATCTTCCATCACGTGAGATCTCAGCTCTGATTCACACACAGAAGTTTGAGGCTTTTAGAAAAGATTGTTTGTAAGAAGACAGGAGATCTATGAGGCCAACGTCTCCATGTACAGTGATTTATGGGTTTATTTCTGGCCTTAGACTTTCCTATATTACAAGAAAAACTCCAGAAAAAAAACAGATATTAAAATGTTTCTAAAGAAAATTGGCTCCAAAAATTCTTGTAAAAATAAAAAAAATATGGAAAGAGCAGAAGACATTTTATAATTTTTAACATGTTAAACATTTATTAAAAATAAATTAATCTTTTTGTTCCCCAGAACATAGATGTACACCGCAGGGACGGCACAGATGAGGCTGCAACAAAAACCCTGACAGTTTAACTACTTGCTGGTGTGAAAAGCAACATGGCATCTAGGAAGGTGTGACAGAACAGGTTCCAGAACTGTCGGGCTATCACCATTGTTGTCAGGGGGAAGCCCTTCAAACGTGGACCGACCTTTGCACCTGACAGCAGGGGCGGGGTCTGATGATAAGAAAGCGCTGGAGAGGAGGACTCTTGGTGGGAAGACAGCGCGCGCAGCAGGAAAAGTGGGGCGCTCCGTCCTCAGGGCTACATGACGCTTCAGGCCCGCGCTACAGACCCTCCTTGGCTGCGTACAGTGACCGTGAGCTGGGACCTTCATACCGTCTGCTGGCTGCGACATGCCGTGGTGCCAGACGCTCCGGGCCGGTTATTGCTGCACGCCTACCGCCTGAGACTGACCGGGTGACTTGCACAGAGCTGCGCTCCAGTTCGCCCGTGACTTTCTGCCCTGCTGAGTTACGCTTGGACAGTGACGTAGACTACTCTACATCCCGCACAACGTGTCCAGAAATAGGTCCCCGCGCGGTGCAACGAGGACTCGTCCCCGCCGTAAGGAGCCACATCCGGAACCTCTTCAGGACGACTCCGGATACATCACGCGCCAGTTTCTAAGGGCGCCACCGTTGGAACCTGGGACCCCACGCTCCAGAAGTCGGCGGACTGATAAATCCCTTATGAACAGTCCCTTTATGTTTTTGCCATTGTTCCTGTATTTCGCCCTCTCGTTTAATCCCCCCTCTCCACCTGTACAATAACCCCTTAATCTCCCTGCGCGGAGGAACACTGTTATTGTCCATTCAGTTTGACCATCCGCCATCTTGTTGTAGTTTCTGGCTTCTGGTCTTTTTTCCCCTGGTGCTGGGCTTGTCGTTGGTCAGGTGATTGTATCACCCTTTATCACCCTGCACTGCCTCCCAGTCCTTGCTGGACATCAGTGTTAATCCCTTGAGTTCTGGCTAGGAGTCTTGATAGCTGTGTGCTATACTTTGTGCAGTTCTGGGATCTCTAGTTCCACTTGCTAAATCTTTTGTTTTTCCTTTTGTTTCTGCCGCTTCCTCTATTTTCCTGCTAGGAGGTTACCAGTGTTTTGTTCCCAGTCCCTAGATCTTTCAGGGATCCCCTTCCCTCTCCTGCAGGTCTTCGCTTGAGTTTAGACTAGGATCGTCGGTGGGTCTATTCGCAAGGAATAGGTCGCCCGCTCCATCGTAGAGATCGAGCCTAGTCCTAGAGCAGGGTCAGATCTTCCCCCCGATCTATTCCTGAGTTGCAGACCCATAACAACACTCTGTTAATAAATTTGTTAACTCTTTTTCTGCCTCCTGCCCGTCACTGCATCCCGGTATCTGCTTCAACTTGGTGTAGTCGTCAGGATGCAGTCCAACAGCACGGAGGGGGCCTGAGGTCCAGCATATCCCTGGGAGCAATGCTGAACAATCACGGAATTCACTGGGAACAATACTATGTTATAGAGCTGGACTGAGCGGATTAGAGGGATGATGAGGATGCACCCCATGACCCCTGCTTTAGAAGCGGAGGTTGCCATGATGGCTTTAGATGAAGAAGCCGGAGACTCTGTGATGCTAAGATCCTCCGGGAACACGACACATTTAGTAAGGTGCTACAGATACTGGAGGAAATCCATGGAGACCCCACGGATGTAGGGGAGTTGCGTATGCGCTTATTCAGCAAGGTGCAAAAAGAGGGGGAGACAGTGAAGCAGTACAGGAATACTATATAGGCAACCCACACTGCTATCACTCTAAAGGACGGTGTAGGGTCTACAGAAATAATGCTGCGGGATCAGTTGGTGACAGGCTTACGAGAAGTGCTACTCAAACAGGCCCTGCAAGAACGCTTGCGAGTAAACCCACGCATTACCTTTTCTGAGATAGGGAACGAAGCACACACGCATGAACAAGAGCAGGGGGGGTGACAGTCCCGGCAGAGAAGGTCCGGAGCGGGGAGGTATCGGTCACCATGGCCACAGAACCCTGTTGGGTAGAGGAGAAGCGAGAAGGAATACAGGATTTACGGGAAGAGTTGGCGGATTTAAGGAAGAGGCCTGCGGTAGCATCTCATCCTCCTGGGGGCAGAATGGGTCCTGAGCCTCGACAGGAGACAAAAATGTCCCGATGGGAAGAACCCCCCCTACGTGCTTTAACTGTGGAGAAATTGGACATTTTGCCCATGTGTGCCAAGGGAGTAGGCTTCCTCAGCGCCATCCGTTAAACTAGGAGGCTCCGTGGCTGGGTGGCCAATTTCCGGTATAAAATCGCCTACAAGATAGGAGTTGAGAATACTCATGTGGACGCTTTATCCCAATTGAGTCACGAGAAACCTGGGCCTAATCGAGATGAAGAATTGAAGGCTGAGGAGGTCCCTGAGTTCCGGGATTCTGCCAGGACGGTGACAGCGACATAGGAGCAGGTGCAGGAAGCGACGCGTGAACAAATGTTGGGACAGTCTCGTGATGAGTGGGTCCGGATTCAGTAAGATGATGAACTTGCTCAACTCAGATGGTGGGTGGCGTCGAAGCGGCTACCTAGTCGTCGAGAGAGAAGACACCTGTCTCCAGAGACCCTAAAAATCCTTCGACAGTGGGAAGATTGCAACTGCGGAATGGACTGTTGTATGGGAAGGTTCAACTTCCACGGGAGCTGGGTGTCACCTGGCAGGCGCTGATCCAGGGGACGTTCCTGCCCAAGGAGGCTACCGAGGCACAAGTGTCACGCTGTCTCTGCGTACAGGAGGTCAGGGTCTAAGCTGACCCTAAGCTGGGGCCCTGACTAATCCCTCTACCTGGAGGTACTGTTAAAGGTACAGAGGTCCAGGCCGCCAGCGTAACCCCTACCTCCTGAGGATCCCTGAACCTCAGTAATCTAGTCCTGAGAAGGACCCCGATCACAACTACAGGGGACAGGATAATATAAGCCAACACACAGTACTAGACGAACGAGACAGTACAAGGGGAAAAACCAAAAACCACCTTGCATACAAAAACTCACACCACAACAACAGAGGGAACAACAACGGGTAAGGAGATAAATGATAAAGCGAGGAAGGGAAAAAACCACACCAAGTACACTTCACTCCAAACTCCAAAATACCACGAGCCGCTCTGTTTGTCTGCAAGGAATGCTTTCACCGACGACTTCCCTAACAGACTGGCAGGTATTTGAAGGAGTCCCACTACTGCAGCATTGACTGCAGCTGGGCGAGGCTGCGCCTCATCTAGCACAGAGAGAGAGAGAATTAACTCCCTCACTGCCGAAAAACACAAAGCACCAAAAACTCAGCTGCGAGAAGTCAGGCCCCTTCTACGAGGGGCCTCCGGACCCTCAGGGCCAAGTTTATCCGGGTGAGTCGTGTGGAAGGCCCGAATTAATCGGTCTGCGTTAATATCCGACGCAGGAACCCACATCCTCTCCTCAGGACCATACCCCTTCCAATGAACCAGGTACTGAAGGGACCGGCGATTAAAGCGTGAATCGATGACTTTCGATACGTGAAACTCCAAGTTACCATTGACCACCACTGGAGGAGGAGGTAAAGGTGACGGTATCACCGGCGCCACATACCTCTTAAGCAACGATCTGTGGAACACGTTGTGAATTTTAAACGTAGGGGAGGTCAAGACGGAATGCCACCGGATTAATTATAGAACTGATCCTGTACGGCCCGATAAACCTGGGACCCAGTTTCCAGGAGGGAACCTTAAGTTTTATATTCTTGGTAGACAACCATACCCGATCGTTCACACTTAGGTCCGGACCAGACACCCTCCTCCTATCAGCCATACATTTGTATCGGTTCCCCATAGTATTCAGATTATTCAGCACCCCTCTCCATACTGAAGCGAGTGATGACAAAAATTGTTCCTCCTTAGGAACCCCCGAAGAGCCCCCCCTACTGAAAGTACAAAACTGGGGGTGAAAACCATATGCCCCAAAAAACGGGGACTTACCAGTGGACTCGCTCCGCCTATTATTAAGAGCAAACTCCGCCAGAGGTAAGAAAGAAGCCCAGTCCTCCTGGTTCTCTGACACAAAACACCGGAGATATGTCTCCAAGCTCTGGTTCAGACGTTCCTTCTGACCATTGGTCTGAGGATGAAAAGCCGATGAAAACGATAAATGCATCCCCCGCCGTGTACAAAATGCCTTCCAGAATTTGGACACAAACTGAGACCCCCGATCAGACACCAACTCGGAGGGTACCCCGTGAAGCCTCACAATCTCCCCAATGAACACCTGCGCAAGAGTCTTAGCATTAGGAAGAGCAGGAAGAGCGATAAAATGTGCCATCTTGCTGAACCTGTCCACTACAACGAGTATGACCGTTTTACCCGAAGACAACGGGAGGTCCGTAATAAAGTCCATAGACAGATGAGTCCAAGGACGCTCCGGATCTTCAAGGGTAAGAGGGCCCTAGACGGACGGGTATGTGGGGTCTTAGAGCGCGCACAAACCCCGCAGGACGCAACAAAAGTTACCACCTCCCTATGCAAGTTAGGCCACCAAAACCGAAGCGAGAGGAGATCCTCAGTTGCTTTACTCCCTGGGTGCCCTGCCAAGGCTGAGTTATGGTGTGCCTCGATCACCTTTTGTCGCAACTGATCTGGAACAAACAGTCTCCCTGGAGGTCCAACAGGGGCGTCCCCCTGAGCCTCCAATACCTCCTCCTCAAGCTCAGAGCATACTGCCGACAGCACCACCCCCTCCTGAAGGATAGGAACCGGGTCATCCGTATTCCCGGCCCCAGGGAAACTACGAGATAAGGCATCCGCCTTTACATTTTTTGACCCAGTACGATATGTGACGACAAAATTAAACCTGGTAAAAAACAACGACCACCTAGCTTGTCTGGGATTCAGACGTTTTGCGGACTCCAATATGGCAGGTTCTTGTGATCGGTGATGACGGTGACCGGATGGACTGCCCCCTCCAAAAAATGGCGCCACTCCTCAAAAGCTAACTTAATGGCCAAGAGTTCCCTATTGCCGACATCGTAATTCCTCTCAGCGGACGACAATTTTTTAGAGAAAAAGGCGCACGGATGCCACTTACCAGGGGACGAACCTTGTGACAATACTGCTCCCACCCCTACCTCGGAAGCGTCTACCTCTACAATGAACGGCTGTGACACATCAGGTTGAATGAGTATGGGTGCCGAGGCAAAACATTTTTTCAAGGAGGAGAATGCTTGACAAGCCTTGTCAGACCACCTAGAAAAATCCGTCCCCTTTTTTGTCATGTCTGTGAGAGGTTTAACCATCGACGAGAAATTACGAATAAATTTCCGGTAATAATTAGCAAACCCCAGGAAACGTTGTAGAGCCTTAAGATTCTCTGGCAGATCCCACTCAAGAACTGCCAGTACTTTCCCAGGGTCCATACGAAAACCGGACGCTGAAACCAGGAAGCCTAAAAACTGGAGTTCCTGTACGGCGAACACACACTTTTCCCATTTGGCGTACAGTTTATTATCCCACAAGATCTGTAACACCTGCCTAACATGCTCCTGATGAGACACTAGATCCGGCGAGTAAATTAAGATATCATCCAGATATATGACAACAAACTGTCCCACTGTCACGCTGTTACTGCATACATGAGGTCCGGGGTCTATGCTGACCCTAAGCTGGGGTCCTGACTAATCCCTCTACCTGGAGGTACTGTTGATGGTACAGAGGTCCAGGCCGTCAGCGTAATCCCTACCTCCTGAGGATCCCTGAACCTCAGTGATCTAGTCCTGAGAAGGACCCTGATCACAACACCGGGGACTGGAAGGTATATGCCTAGACACAGTAATAGACGAACAAGACAGTACAAGGGGTAAACTAAAATCCACCTTGCATACCAAACTCTCACCACAAAAACAGAGGGAACACCAACGGGTACGGAGATAAATGATAAAGCGAGGAGGGGAGAAAAGACCACACCAGGTACTCTTCAATTCAGACTTCACAACACCACGATCCGCTCTGCTGGTCTGCATGAATGCTTTCACCGACATTTCCCTAGCAGACTGGCAGGTATTTGAAGGAATCCAATTACAGCAACATTAATTGCAGCTGGGCGAGGCTGGCTTTGTCTAGCACAGAGAGAGGGAGAATTAACTCTCTCACTGCCGAAAAACACCCAGCACCAGAAACTCAGCTGTGAGAAGTCAGGGTGTGCAATCGCGACGATCTTCGTAGCGACACACCCGTGACAGTACCCCCCCTTCTACGAGGGGCCTCCAGACCCTCAGGGCCGGGTCTATCTGGGTGAGTAGTGTGGAAGGCCCGAACTAATCGGTCTGCGTTAATATCCGATGCAGAAACCCACGTCCTCTCCTCAGGACCATACCCCCTCCAATGAACAAGGTACTGAAGGGACCGGCGATTCAGACGTGAATCGATGATTCTCGACACCTGGAACTCCAAGTTACCATTGACCACCACAGGAGGAGGAGGTAAGGGTGTAGGTATCACCGGCGCCACATACCTCTTAAGCAACGATCTGTGGAACACATTATGAATTTTAAATGTAGGAGGGAGGTCAAGACGGAATGCCACCGGATTAATTATAGAACTGATCTTGTATGGCCCGATGAACCTGGGACCCAGTTTCCAGGAGGGAACCTTAAGTTTTATATTCTTGGTAGACAACCATACCAGATGGTTCACACTTAGGTCCGGACCAGACACTCTCCTCCTATCAGCCATACGTTTGTATCGGTTCCCCATAGTACTCAGATTATTAAGCACTCCTCTCCACACTGAAGCAAGTGACGACGAAAACCGTTCCTCCTCAGGAACCCCAGAAGAGCCCCCCCTATTGAAAGTACAAAACTGGGGGTGAAAACCATATGCCCCAAAAAAACGGGGACTTACCAGTGGACTCGCTCCGCCTATTATTTAGAGCAAACTCCGCCAGAGGCAAGAAAGAAGCCCAGTCCTCCTGGTTCTCTGACACAAAACACCGGAGATATGTCTCCAAGCTCTGGTTCAGACGCTCAGTCTGACCATTGGTCTGCGGATGAAAAGCCGATGAAAATGACAACTGCATCCCCCGCCGTGTACAAAATGCCTTCCAGAATTTGGACACAAACTGAGACCCCCGATCCGACACCACATCGGAGGGTACCCCGTGAAGCCTTACAATCTCCCCAATGAACACCTGCGCAAGAGTTTTAGCATTAGGAAGAGCGGGAAGAGCGATAAAATGTGCCATCTTGCTGAACCTGTCCACCACAACGAGTATGACTGTTTTACCCGAAGATGGCGTGAGGTCCGTAATGAAGTCCATACACAGATGAGTCCACGGACGCTCCGGGATCTTCAAAGGTAAGAGGGCCCCAGACGGACGGGTATGTGGGGTCTTAGAGCGCGCACAAACCTCGCAGGACGCGACAAAAGTTACCACCTCCCTATGTAAGTTAGGCCACCAAAACCGACGCGAGAGGAGATCCTCAGTTGCTTTACTCCCTGGTGTCCTGCTAAAGCTGAATTATGGTGTGCCTCGATCACCTTTTGTCGCAATTGATTTGGAACAAACAGTCTCCCTGGAGGTCCTACAGGGGCGTCCCCCTGAGCCTCCAATACCTCCTCCTCAAGCTCAGAGCATACTGCCGACACCACCACCCCCTCCTGAAGGATAGGAACCGGGTCCTCCGTATTCCTGGCCCCAGGGAAACTACGAGATAAGGCATCCGCCTTTACATTTTTTGACCCAGGACGATATGTGACGACAAAATTAAACCTGGTAAAAAATAATGACCACCTAGCTTGTCTGGGATTCAGACGTTTTGCAGACTCCAGATATAGCAGGTTCTTGTGATCGGCGATGACAGTGACCGGATGGACTGCCCCCTCCAAAAAATGGCGCCACTCCTCAAAAGCCAACTTAATGGCCAATAGTTCCCTATTGCCTACATCGTAATTCCTCTCAGCGGACGACAGTTTTTTAGAGAAAAATGCGCACGGATGCCATTTACCAGGGGACGGACCTTGTGACAATACTGCTCCCACCCCTACCTCAGAAGCGTCTACCTCTACAATGAACGGCTGTGACGCATCAGGTTGAATAAGTATGGGTGCCGAGGCAAAGCATTTTTTCAAGGAGGAGAATGCTTGACAAGCCTTGTCAGACCACCTAGAAAAATCTGTCCCCTTTTTTGTCATGTCTGTGAGAGGTTTAACCATGGACGAGAAATTGCGAATAAATTTCCGGTAATAATTAGCAAACCCAGGAAACGTTGTAGAGCCTTAAGATTCTCTGGCAGATCCCACTCAAGAACTGCCCGTACTTTCCCAGGGTCCATACGAAAACCGGACGCTGAAACCAGAAAGCTTAAAAACTGGAGTTCCTGTACGGCGAATACACACTTTTCCATTTGGCGTACAGTTTATTATCCCGCAAGATCTGCAACACCTGCCTAACATGCTCCTGATGAGACACAAGATCCGGCGAGTAAATTAAGATATCATCCAGATATATGACCACAAACTGTCCCACCAGGTGGCAAAAAATGTCATTTACAAGTGTTGGAACACCGCCGGAGCATTAGTCAGACCGAATGGCATGACAAGGTTCTTATAATGCCCCTCTGGATTGTTAAACGCCGTCTTCCACTCGTCCCCTCCTTCATCCTAATCAGATTGTACGCCCCCTGAATCCAACTTAGAGAACCATTTGGCGCCACGATCTGATTGAAGAGATCGGAATAAGTGGGAGCGGATACGGATCTCGGACCGTATCCGATTAAGTTCACGGAAATCCAGGCAAGGGCGTAGGCCTCCATCTTTCTTCTTCACAAAGAAGAACCCGCGGCCACCGGGAAGATGAAGGTCTAATATGCCCTTTGCCAGACTTTCAGCAATATATCCTTCATGGCCTGCCTCTCAGGACCAGATAGGTTATACAACCTAGATTAAGGTAACTTGGCCTCAGGGAGCAGTTTTACAGAACAGTCATACACGCGATGAGGAGGTAGTTCCTGACACCCTTTCTCCGAGAATACATCCTCAAAGTCCGCCAGAAATGGAGGTAAAACACTAGGAGTGACCGCACCGATGACCGTATTCATGCAGTTTTATTACAGAATTCACTCCATTGGCTTATCTCTCTGGATTGCCAATGAATAACTGGGTTATGCTTAGTTAACCAAGGAAGCCCAACACTATAGGAGTGGGAAGACCCTCCAACAGTAACAAGACAACAGTTCTTTATGTATCGCCCCCACTTGAAGTTTTACGTTATGCACCGCTTGCAAAAAACTTCCCTGACCGAGAGGTCTGGCGTCGATCGGAATATGGGGATGGGTTTAGCCAACACACTCAATTGCATACCTTGAACCCGGGCAAACTGAGCGTCCACCAGATTAGCCCCGGCCCCACTATCCAGAAGAACAGATATCCTCTCAGTTCTCGTACCCACCACACCTCCGCCGGTACGAGAAACTGAGACGAACTTAGGGACGAATACTTACTCCCAGATTGCTGTCCACCACACAACCTGGGATCAATAGTTTTCCGACGACCCTTTAGGCTAAGTTCACACGTTGCGGAATTGCCGCGGAAATTTCCGCGCAATCCCGCACTTCTCCCGCAGGAAATACGCACGTTTTTTGTATGCTGATTCCGCCAGAATAATAGCGTTTTGCAAGCGTAATTAGCTTGCAGAATGCTAGCGTTTTCCTAGCGATCTGTAGCATCGCTTGGAAAACTGATTGACAGGTTGGTCACACGAGTCCAAACATAGTGTTTGACAAGTGTGACCAACTTTTTACTATTGATGCCGCCTATGTCGCATCATAGTAAAAGATCTAATGTAAAATAATAAAAAAAATAATAAATAATGATATTCTCACTTCCGGCGGCCCCCGCAGCCTTCCCGCGGCCCCGCAGCCTTCCCGCCTTCAGCGACGCTCCCGGCAACTCGGTCCAAGGATGCTTTGCGACAAATCACACGATGACGTAGCATCTCGCGAGACCGCTATGCCATCTGGTGATTCTCGCAAAGGACTCTTGGACCGGAAGTTGCCGGGAGCGTCGCTGAAGGCGGGAAGGCTGCGGGGCCGCGGAAGGCTGCGGGGGCCGCGGAAGTGAGAATATCATTATTTTTATTTTAATATTGTTTTACCAGGGATATGGTACCCAGGCCTGGAGGAGAGTCTCTTCCTCCAGACCCTGGGTACCACCGCACATGAACCGCTTACATTCCGCAAAATTAATGAACATGTTGCTATTTTTCCGCAAGCGTTTTTTTTCGCGGAAAAAAACGCAACATGTGGCCAAAACATGCGGAATCATTAACATGTATAGGATGCTTAATGCTTGCGTTTTTATCGCGTTTTTACCGCGAAAAACCGCGAAAAAAACGCAATTATTCCTGATCGTGTGCACTTAGCCTTACTCAGCAAAGGACGGGATGGACACCCCCCAATAAAATGTCCCTTTCTCCCGCAGAAGAAACACCTTCCTGTCTTGTGGCGCACCGCCGGTCCCCTTCCCCGAAATGATGTCCCTCCTAATTGCATAGGCTCCTCGGGACTGACCAGGGGAACCTCCATATAAGGGACCCTTGAGGAAGGTGGAGTCATCACAGGGAGCGGAATTACCCCGCACCTCTCCCGAAGCCGTCTGTCAATACAAATAGCAAGGGCCATAGCGGCTTCCAATGACGCGGGAGGGTCATACTGTGCCAATACATCCTTTAATTTGTCAGATAAACCTTGACAAAACTGGCTCCTAAGAGCCGGGTCATTCCACTGGGTGTCCGTGGCCCACCTACGGAACTCCGAACAGAATTCCTCCGCCGGACGATCTCCCTGCTGGATCCTACGTAACTTAGATTCAGCAAGGGAGATCCGATCCGGGTCATCATATACAAGACCCAGAGCTGCAAAAAACCTATCCACTGACTGGAGAGCTGGGGAGCCCGGGGGGAGAGAGAACGCCCATGATTGTGGGTCCCCTTGTAGGAGCGAGATAACAATTCCCACCCTTTGCTCATCACTCCCCGATGACAGTGGCCGCAGCCGAAAGTACAATTTACATGCCTCCCGGAAAACAAAAAACTTGTCTCGCCCCCCAGTGAACCTGTCAGGGAGAGCTACTTTAGGTTCTGGTCTGGCTTGCTCCGGGGGTACAAAACCTTGTACTTAACGTCCGCCAGCTCCATGGACAAACTCTGCAACTGCCGAGCAAGACTGGCTACTGGATCCATGGTAGCTGGAGAAATTTTTTTTTTTTTTTTATGGTCGGTGAAAATGTCACGCTGTTACTGCATACATGAAGTCCGGGGTCTATGCTGACCCTAAGCTGGGGTCCTGACTAATCCCTCTACCTGGAGGTACTGTTGATGGTACAGAGGTCCAGGCCGCCAGCGTAATCCCTACCTCCTGAGGATCCCTGAACCTCAGTGATATAGTCCTGAGAAGGACCCTGATCACAACACCGGGGACTGGAAGGTATATGCCTAGACACAGTAATAGACGAACAAGACAGTACAAGGGGTAAACTAAAATCCACCTTGCATACCAAACTCTCACCACAAAAAAACAGAGGGATCACCAACGGGTACGGAGATAAATGATAAAGCGAGGAGGGGAGAAAAGACCACACCAGGTACTCTTCAATTCAGACTTCACAACACCACGATCCGCTCTGCATGAATGCTTTCACCGACATTTCCCTAGCAGACTGGCAGGTATTTGAAGGAATCCAATTACAGCAACATTAATTGCAGCTGGGCGAGGCTGGCTTTGTCTAGCACAGAGAGAGGGAGAATTAACTCTCTCACTGCCGAAAAACACCCAGCAACAGAAACTCAGCTGTGAGAAGTCAGGGTGTGCAATCGCGACGATCTTCGTAGCGACACACCCGTGACACCCACCAGGCGGCGAAAAATGTCATTTACAAAGTGTTGGAACACCGCCGGGGCATTAGTCAGACCGAATGGCATGACAAGGTTCTCATAATGCCCCTCCGGAGTGTTAAACGCCGTCTTCCACTCGTCCCCCTCCTTCATCCTAATCAGAATGTACGGCCCCCTGAGATCCAACTTAGAGAACCATTTGGCGCCCACAATCTGATTGAAGAGATCGGGAATAAGTGGGAGCGGATACGGATCTCGGACCGTAATCCGATTAAGTTCACGGAAATCCAGGCAAGGGCGTAGGCCTCCATCTTTCTTCTTCACAAAGAAGAACCCGCGCACCAGCAAGCCCTTAGCCAAACTTTCTGAAATATAATCTTTCATGGCCTGCCTCTCAGGACCAGATAGGTTATACAACCTAGATTTAGGTAACTTGGCCCCCGGGAGCAGTTTTACAGAACAGTCATACACGCGATGAGGAGGTAGTTCCTGACACCCTTTCTCCGAGAATACATCCTCAAAGTCCGCCAGAAATGGAGG
Organism: Oophaga sylvatica; assembly: GCA_033576555.1. Classification (NCBI taxonomy): domain Eukaryota; kingdom Metazoa; phylum Chordata; class Amphibia; order Anura; family Dendrobatidae; genus Oophaga; species Oophaga sylvatica. Next base: position 115,848 of record JARQOD010000067.1, on the reverse strand, counting down.
TAAAACCCTAGGAGTGACCGCACCGATGACCGTATTCATGCAGTTTTTATTACAGAATTCACTCCATTGGCTTATCTCTCTGGATTGCCAATGAATAACTGGGTTATGCTTAGTTAACCAAGGAAGGCCCAACACTATAGGAGTGGGAAGACCCTCCAACACGTAACAAGACAACAGTTCCTTATGTATCGCCCCCACTTGAAGTTTTACGTTATGCACCGCTTGCAAAAAACTTCCCTGACCGAGAGGCCTGGCGTCGATCGAGAATATGGGAATGGGTTTAGCCAACACACTCAATCGCATACCTTGAACCCGGGCAAACCGAGCGTCCACCAGATTAGCCCTGGCCCCACTATCCAGAAGAACAGATATCCTCTCAGTTCTCGTACCCACCACCACCTCCGCCGGTACGAGAAACTGAGACGAACCTAGGGACGAAATACCTACTCCCAGATTGCCGTCCACCACACAACCTGGGATCAATAGTTTTCCGACGACCCTTTACTCTGCAAAGGACGGGATGGACACTCCCCAATAAAATGTCCCTTTCTCCCGCAGAAGAAACACCTTCCTGTCTTGTGGTGCACCGCCGGTCCCCTCCCCCGAAATGATGTCCCTCCTAATTGCATAGGCTCCTCTGGACTGACCAGGGGAACCTCCATATAAGGGACCCTTGAAGAAGGTGGAGTCATCACAGGGGGCGGAGTTACCCCGCACCTCTCCCAAAGCCGTCTGTCAATACGAATAGCAAGGGCCATAGCGGCTTCCAGTGACGTGGGAGGGTCATACTGTGCCAATACATCCTTTAATTTGTCAGATAAACCTTGACAAAACTGGCTCCTAAGAGCCGGGTCATTCCACTGGGTGTCCGTGGCCCACCTACGGAACTCCGAACAGAATTCCTCCGCCGGACGATCTCCCTGCTGGATCCTACGTAACTTAGATTCAGCAAGGGAGATCCGATCCGGGTCATCATATACGAGACCCAGAGCTGCGAAAAACCTATCCACTTATTGGAGAGCCGGGGAGCCCGTGGGAAGAGAGAACGCCCATGATTGTGGGTCCCCTTGTAGGAGCGAAATGACAATTCCCACCCTTTGCTCTTCACTCCCCGATGACCGTGGCCGCAGCCGAAAGTACAACTTACATGCCTCCCGGAAAACAAAAAACTTGTCCCGCCCCCAGTAAACCTGTCAGGGAGAGCTACTTTAGGTTCTGGTCCGGCTTGCTCCAGGGGATACAAAACCTTAGACTTAACGTCCGACAGCTCCATGGAAAAACTCTGCAACTGCCGAGCTAGACTAGCTACTGGATCCATGGTAGCTGGAGAGAATCTTTTGTCGGTCGGTGAAAATGTCACGCTGTCTCTGCGTACAGGAGGTCAGGGGCCTAAGCTGACCCTAAGCTGGGGCCCTGACTAATCCCTCTAACTGGAGGTACTGTTAAAGGTACAGAGGTCCAGGCCGCCAGTGTAATCCCTACCTCCTGAGGATCCCTGAACCTCAGTAATCTAGTCCTAAGAAGGACCCCGATCACAACTACAGGGGACAGGATAATATAAGCCAACACACAGTACTAGACGAACGAGACAGTACAAGGGTAAAAAACAAAAACCACCTTGCATACAAAAACTCACACCACAACAACAGAGGGAACACCAACGGGTAAGGAGATAAATGATAAAGCGAGGAAGGGAAAAAAACCACACCAAGTACACTTCACTCCAAACTCCAAAATATCACAAGCCGCTCTGTTTGTCTGCAAGGAATGCTTTCACCGACAACTTCCCTAACAGACTGGCAGGTATTTGAAGGAGTCCCACTACTGCAGAATTGACTGCAGCTGGGCGAGGCTGGGCCTCATCTAGCACAGAGAGAGAGAATTAACTCCCTCACTGCCGAAAAACACAAAGAACCAAAAACTCAGCTGCGAGAAGTCAGGCTGTGTAATCGTGACGATCTTCGTGGCGACACACCCGTGACAAGAGAGAGAAGCTCATTTTGGATAGGAGAAGACCTTTAAGTGGATGCAGAAGCTGGTTTATCATCCCCAACTAAGAGCTAGTTCTACTTGTCGGCTTTGTAGAACCTGCGAGCTGGCGAAACCCCCTGAGCAAACAGCCCCCACCCAGACTATTGTGACCTCCGCTCCTTTAGAGGTATTGAGGGTAGACTATTTGATGATAGGCCCGGCCCATCAAGGGTATCAGTATTGCTTGGTGATGACCGACCACTTCACAAAATTTGCCGTTGCAACTCCAACCCGCGATCAAACTGCCAAATCCGCTGCGCACACCATCTGCAAAAATTTCATTCAAGTGTACGGTTGCCCGAAGAGAATACACTCTGATCAAGGCTCCTGCTTTATTGGGACGGGTTATGGATGAATTACATCGCCTGTATCGGATTGGAAGATCTCGGACCACGCCTTACCATCTCAAGGAAATGGAGCTTGTGAACGGTTCAACCGTACTCTGATTCAAATGCTAAGGACATTGGAGGAAGATCGGAAAGACCATTGGCCCGAATTTGTAGCCGAGTTAGTGTGGGTGTACAATACCAGAGTACATCGCACCACCGATTACACTCCATATACCCTGCTGTTCAGCCCTCAGGGAAGAGAGATCACTGAGCTGGTGATGGACCAGAGGAAGACTAGCCATGGATGGGGGTGTCTACCTGGGTCTGAGAACACCGTCATCGTCTGCAGACTTACATCGACTGGTGCAGACCAGGTTTAGGGAGCTGGAACATCCAGAGAAAACTCCCCTGCGTGGGACAGCTCTCCAGGATGGAGATTGTGTGTTAGTACGGGATAAACGTCCTAAAAACAAGCTGGAGCACCGGTGGGAGAAATCGACTCAGAGGCCCGTTTACGAAATTCAACACGAAGAAGAAGAAAATGCCCCCACCCGAGTAGTTCACCAGAATATGCTGTGGCCCTGTTTATCAAGAGATCCTGATCAAATGAAAGAAGGGCAAGGAGATCTTGAGGTGCCCACTCCAGTTGCTGTTGTGAAGGCCCTGAATCACCTTCTACAGGCCTGAGAGGAGAGCTTGTACCGGACACACCTGCAGCAGCTGAGCCACTAGAAACAGACAAGTCCCTGCCCTCACCTGTGCAACCTGACTCCACTACACAGCCTCATTCCTTCTGACTTACGGCGCTCAGAACGGGCGACGACCAGAATACCCCTACCAGATACATCAAGATCGATTTGTCTGGCACCAAATCGTACAAGGAATAGGAGAATGTCAACGCATCCTGCAAGAAATCTCGCCCGAGGAATGGTGAGCGAAAGAAGGGGAGTGTAGGAAGATGCCCCGGAACGGAGGTACCTCTCTTGTGCCGGTTCCAGAACTGTCGGGGCTGTCACCATTGTTGTCTGGAGGAAGCCTTTCAAACGCGGACCGACATTTGCACCTGACAGCAGAGGGCAGGGCTGAGATAAGAAAGCGCTGGAGAGGGGGACTCTTGGTGGGAAGACAGCGTGCGCAGCAGGAATAGTGGGGCGCTCCGTCCTCAGGGCTACATGACTGTTCAGGCCCGCGCTACAGACCCTCCCTGGCTGCGTACAGTGACCGTGAGCTGAGACCTTCGTACCGCCCGCTGGCCCTGACACGCCGTGGTGCCAGACGCTAGGGCCGGTTATTGCTGCACGCCTACCGCCTGAGACTGACCGGGTGACTTGCACAGAGCTGCGCTCCAGTTCGCCCGTGACTTTCTGCCCTGCTGAGTTACGCTTGGACAGTGACGTAGACTACTCTACATCCCGCACAACGTGTCCAGAAATAGGTCCCCGCGCGGTGCAAAGAGGACTCGTCCCCGCCGTAAGGAGCCGCATCCGGAACCTCTTCAGGACGACTCCGGATACATCACGCGCCAGTTTCTAAGGCGACATCGTTGGGACCTGGGACCCCACGCTCCAGAAGTCGGCGGACTGATAAATCCCTTATAAACAGTCGCTTTATGGTTTTCCATTGTTACTGTATTTCGCCCTCTCGTTTATACCCCCTCTACCTCTACAATACCCCTTAATCTCCCTGCGCGGAGTCACACTCTGGTAATAAATGTGTCTCCTCTTGTTCTGCCTCCTGCCGTCACCGCATCCCGGGATCTGTCACACTGTCACCATGTAGCGCACACGTTTATCAGCTTAAAGTGACACTTTTACCGTCAGTGACAATGAAAACCGTTACCGTTTCCGCTGTACCGGACACAACGCAGCGTCAGCCGCCCTCAGGCGCTATTCACACTGTGCTGTCACCAAACGTCATTTGTCATCAGGACCTTCTGTCTGAAGCCCTAAAAATCGGATTCATCCCCAGCTGTGAAGGGTTATTAAGGCGGACAGAGGCCTCTGTGCTGTGTCTGACCTCATGTCTGCCAGTGTCGCCTTTCTGAGGAGGCACAAAAGCAGGAAAAGTCAATACCGCCAAATGGGAGGGGACAGAGCACAGAGTGACGCCGCAGTAAAGGCTCCGGCCCTGAGACCTTCCTCCAGGACGTCATCCAGAAGCTCCAGCAGAGCCCTGTGTGGCCTCCATGGAGAGAATCACTGAGCCGCTATGAGCGCCCCCCACTGGGTGTAAGAGGAATCTGTCACTGCCGCCCTCTACTGTCTGCTGCGGGAATGACAGCCTGAGAAAAGGCCATGTGACCAGCTGCAGCCAATCAGCGGCGAGACAGAGGACAGCTGTGAGAATCCGCCGGGATAGAAGAAGGCAGAGGCCATTGTGGGAAGAGGGGGTCAGTCAGGGAGAGGGCAGTGTGGGGAGAAGGGTCAGTCAGGGGAGAAGGGTCAGTCAGGAGAGGGCAGTGTGGGGAGGGGTCAGTCAGGGAGAAGGCAGTGTGGGGAGAGGGGTCATTCAGGGGAGAGGAAGTGTGGGAGTGGGGTCAGTCAGGGGAGAGGGCAGGGTAGGGAGAGGGGTCAGTCAGGGGAGAGGGCAGTGTGGGGAGAGTGGTCAGTCAGGGGAGAGGGCAGTGTGGGGAGTGGGGTCAGTCAGGGAGAGGGCAGTGTGGGGAGTGGGGTCAGTCAGGGGAGAGGGCAGTGTGGGGAGAGAGGGGGTCAGTCAGGGGAGAGGGCAGTGTGGGGGAGGGGTCAGTCAGGGGAGAGGGCAGTGTGGGGAGAGGGGTCAGTCAGGGGAGAGGGCAGTGTGGGGAGGGGTCAGTCAGGGCAGTGTGGGGAGAGGGGTCAGTCAGGGCAGTGTGGGGAGAGGGGTCAGTCAGGGCAGTGTGGGAGAGGGGTCAGTCAGGGAGAGGGCAGTGTGAGGAGGTAGGGGTCAGTGCAGGGGAGAGGGCGCAGGTGTGGGAGAGGTCAGAGGGCAGTGGGAGGTCAGTCAGGGGAGAGGGCAGTGTGGGAGGGAGGGGGGCAGGGGAGGTCTCAGACAGGTGAGGAAGGGTCAGTCAGGCGAGAAGGGTGCAGTCAGGGCAGTGTGGGAGAGGGGTCAGTCAGGGGTTGAAGCTCAGTGTGGGGGAGAGGGGTCAGTCAGGGGAGAGGCCAGTGTGGGGAGAGGCCAGTGTGGGGAGAGGCCAGTGTGGGGAGAGGGGTCAGTCAGGGGAGAGGGCAGTGTGGGGTGGGGGGGTCAGTCAGGGGAGAGGGCAGTGTGGGGAGAGGGGTCAGTCAGGGGAGAGGGCAGTGTGGGGAGAGGGGTCAGTCAGAGGGGAGAGGGAGCAGTGTGAGGAGGGGGGTCAGTCAGGGCAGTGTGCGCCGTTAATCTCTTCCCCCTGCTCCCTAGAGAATTCCTTCCTCTCCCGGATGATGGGGCAGATGACAGGAGGTGGGGGAGGGGCTCTGATAACATGTGGGGCCGCGGAACGTCACTCACTACAGATCCCAGCCCTGCAGCACGTGGGATAAGGGCTCTGTATACAGGCAGCTGCGGAGGGACTACACTTCCCAGCATGCCCTAACAGCACGAGGGCTAGAAGTGCAGGCTGTGTGGGCATGCTGGGAAGTGTAGTCCCTTATCCCACGTGCTGCAGGGCCCCGGAGGCGCCTCTTACCTGGGGCCACTGTCCCTCACCGGCCGGGAAATGCTGGACTGTCTGTGCTCCTTCCGGGTGTGACGTCATTTCCGGAGGCGTGTCATCCCGGAGGGGGCGTGGTCTGACACTGGTCTCTGCAGTCTGATGCCGGCGTCTGTGGCTGCAGGAGGGAGGTCAGAGGTCAGAGTCCTCAGTGACACCGAGGAGGATTTATTCATTTCCGGGTGGAGGGGCTGATACTGGGGGCTGTGTAGTGCGGTGTAGTGGGGTGTGAGGGGACGAATGGGGGTTTATTCTGAGGGGAGTGGATGTCTGATGGGGGAGTGGATGTCTGATGGGGGGAGTGGATGTCTGATGGGGGTTTATGGGGGGAGTGGATGTCTGATGGGGGTTTATGGGGGGAGTGGATGTCTGATGGGGGTTTATGGGGGAGTGGATGTCTGATGGGGGTTTATGGGGGGAGTGGATGTCTGATGGGGGTTTAATTGGGGAGTGGATGTCTGATGGGGTTTATGGGGGGAGTGGATGTCTGATGGGGGTTTATGGGGGAGTGGATGTCTGATGGGGGTTTATGGGGGAGTGGATAGTCTGATGGGGTTTATGGGGGAGTGGATGTCTGATGGGGGTTTATGGGGGGAGTGTATGTTATGGGGTTTTATGGGGTGGAGTGGATGTCTGATGGGGTTTATGGGGGTGGATGTCTGATGGGGGTTTATGGGGGAGTGTGATGTCTGATGGGTATGGGGATGTTCATGGTTTATGGGATGATGCGATGGGTTATGGGGGAGGATCTGATGGTTTATGGGGAGGGATCTGATGGTTTATGGGGGAGATTCTGAGGGTTTATGGGAGGGATGTTGATGGGGTTATGGGGAGTGGATTCTGATGGTTAGGGGGAGGGATGTCTGATGGGTTAGGGGATGATGTCTGATGGGTTTATGGGGGATGATGTCTGATGGGGTTTATGGGAGGATGTCTGATGGTTTAGGGGGAGTGGAGTCATGGGTTATGGGGGAGATGTCTGATGGTTATGGGGAGGGATGTGATGGGGTTTATGGGGGAGTGATGTTGATGGGGTTTATGGGATGGATGTCTATGGGTTAGGGGAGTGGATGTCGAGGGTTTATGGGGAGTGATCTGATGGGTTATGGAGTGATGTCTATGGGGTTTATGGGGAGTGGATGTCTGGTGGGTTTATGGGGGGATGATTCTGATGGGGTTTTGGGGATGGATGTCTGATGGGTTATGGGAGTGATCTGATGGGTTTATGGGGGAGGGATTCTGATGGGTTATGGGGAGTGGATGTCTGATGGGTTTAGGGATGGATGTGATGGGTAGGGAGTGGATGTCTGATGGGTTATGGGAGGATTCTGATGGTTTATGGGGAGTGATTCTATGGGGTTATGGGGGGAGTGTCTGATGGGTTTATGGGGTGATTCTGATGGTTATGGGATGATGTCTGATGGGTTTATGGGGAGTGAGCTGATGGGGTTATGGGGATGGATGTCTGATGGGGTTATGGGAGTGATGTCTGATGGGGTTATGGGGAGTGTGTCTGATGGGTTATGGGAGTGATGTCGATGGGGTTTAGGGGAGTGGATGTCTGAGGGGTTATGGGGAGTGATTCTGATGGGTTTAGGGGAGTGATGTCTGATGGGTTATGGGGAGTGGAGTCTGAGGGTTATGTTAAGTGGTAGGGAGTGGATCTGTGGTTAATTGGGGTTAGGGATGATCGATGGGGTTATGGGAGTGATGTCTGATGGGGTTATGGGGGGATGGATTCTGATGGTTATGGGTGAGGATGTCTGATGGGGTTTATGGGATGAGTCTGTGGGGTTAGGGGATGGATGTCGATGGGGTTTATGGGAGTGATGTCTGAGGGGATTCTATGGGGGAGTGATGTCTGATGGGGTTTATGGGGGATGAGTCTGAGGGGGTAGAATTCTGATGGGGTTATGGGGAGGATTTATGGGTTTATGGGGGATGATGTCGATGGGGTTATGGGGGAGTGAGTCTGATGGGGTTATGGGGGAGGATGTCTGAGGTTTATGGTGATTCTGATGGGGTTATGGATGGAGTCTGATGGTTTATGGGAGTGGATGTCTGATGTTATGGGAGGATTGATGGGTGGGAGTTGATGGGTTTATGGGATGATTCTGAGGGGTTTATGGGGAATTGATTGATGGGGTTTGGGGAGGATGCTGATGGGGTTTTGGGGGAAAGATGTCTGATGGGTTTATGGGAGTGTGTCTGATGGGGTTTATGGGGAGTGATGTCTGATGGGTATGGGAGTGATTCTGATGGGGTTTATGGGGGATGATGCTGATGGAGGGATGATGTATGGGGTTTATGGGGGGAGTGGATGTCTGATGGGAGGGGGGATGTTGATGGTTATGGGTGGATGTCTGATGGGGTGTTTTTGGGGGGGTGGAGTTGATGGGGTTTATGGGGGGTGGATGTCTGATGGGGTTTATGGGATGATGTCTGATGGGGTTTTGGGGATGGATGTCGATGGGGTTTATGGGGGATGGATGTCTGATGGGGTTAATGGGGGATGATGTCTGATGGGGTTTATGGGGAGTGATGTCTGATGGGGTTTATGGGGGAGTGATGTCTGATGGGGTTTATGGGGGAGTGATGTCTGATGGGGTTTATGGGGAGTGGATGTCTGATGGGTTTATGGGGGAGTGGATGTCTGATGGGTTATGGGGAGGATGTCTGATGGGTTTATGGGGGAGTGGATGTCGATGGGGTTTATGGGAGGAGGGGTTGGGAGATGTCTGATGGGGGTTTATGGGGAGTGGATGTCTGATGGGTTTATGGGGGAGTGGATTCTGATGGGGTTTATGGGGGGAGTGGATGTCTGATGGGTTTATGGGGGATGGAGTCTGATGGGTTTATGGGGAGTGATGTCTGATGGGTTTATGGGGAGTGAGTCTGATGGGTTTAGGGATGATGTCGATGGGTTTATGGGGAGTGGATGTCGTGGGTTTATGGGGAGGGATGTCTGATGGGTTATGGGGGGAGTGATGCTAGGTTATGGGGGAGTGGATGTCTGATGGGGTTTATGGGGGAGTGGATGTCTGATGGGGTTATGGGGAGTGGATGTCTGATGGGGTTTATGGGGAGGATGTCTGATGGGGTTTATGGGGGATGGATGTCTGATGGGGTTATGGGGAGGATGTCTGATGGGGTAGGGGATGGATGTCGATGGGGGTTATGGGGGATGGATGTCTGATGGGGTTATGGGGGAGTGGATGTCTGATGGGTTTATGGGGGAGTGGATGTCTGATGGGGTTATGGGGAGTGATGTCTGATGGGGTTATGGGGATGGAGTCTGATGGGGTTTATGGGAGTGGATGTCTGATGGGTTTATGGGGAGTGATGTCTGATGGGTTTATGGGGAGTGGATGTCTGATGGGTTAGGGGAGTGGATGTCTGATGGGGTTTATGGGGGGAGTGGATGTCTGATGGGGTATATGGGGGGAGTGGATGTCGATGGGGTTTATGGGGGGAGTGGATGTCTGATGGGGTGTAATGTAAGTAGTACAGTTCATATAGCGTCTTGTGCTTGGGTGCGATGAAACACAGGACACAGGTTTGATATAGAATATTGTATTACTTCATACAAGTGGCAGAAATAGTCACACAGTTTGCAGAACAGAAACAGGAGACACAGCAGGCCAGAGTAATTTCAAGCTCAGCAATCACTCTCCAAACAGTTCAGGATCTTTCCTGTACCGTAAGTCCATGCAAACGTGGATTTCAAAGAGCAGGTTCCAGAGTCCACAAGTGTTCCAAGTTCCTCAGTAGGAATAGCTGGAGTACAAGTCCAAGGCTTCAGGAGTCAGTCACAGGTTCACTGCAGGCTTGATTCTGAAGCACTGATTGCTCAGCTGTGGCTGCTTAAGAAGCAAGAGGAGAGAATCAGGGCGGGAACATGCAAGCTGGAAACTCCATATTGACTGAGGGCAAGATAGCTGCAGCAAGACAGAAAGTAAAATGGCTGACGAAAAACTGAGTTTCAGGAACATATACAAGAACCTTACATTACTCCCCCCTTAGGACAACCTCCGGATGACCTCAGACCAGGCTTGTGTGGGTACCTCTGATGAAACTGACGGAGCAAGCGAGGAGCATTAACGTTATTGACTGGTTCCCATGAGTTGTCCTCCACTGGGTAGCCCTGCCATTTAATCAGATATTGTAACTGATTTCTATACAACCTGGAATCTAAAATCCTTTCCACCACAAATTCTTCCTGACCATCGACTAGCACTGGGTCAGGGCAAGGAGAAGAACGTCCAGGAAACGTATTGGGTGTCGCAGCCTTTAGTAGGGATACATGAAAGACAGGGTGGATTCTCATAGTTCTGGCAGTTGAAGACGACAAGCAACGGCACTTATAATTTTACTGATTTTATAGGGTCCAATGTACTTATGTCCCAACTTAGACGATGGAATCCTTAACTTAAGATTTCTGGTTGACAGCCAGACCAGTCTCCTACCTTGAAAGCTGGTGCAGGTTTACGAAATTTATCTGCTGCTTTCTTGTACCTTTCTTGAGCCGATTCCAGATTTTCCTTTAGAAGATCCATATTCTTCTGTAAAGACGTGATTCTTTCAGCCACTGCTGGTAAAGGCGTTTCTATGGGAAATCGTGGTAGAATGTTAGGATGATAACCTAGATTAGAGTAAAAAGGAGACTGTTTAGTGGAGGCACTCTGAGAGTTGTTATACGAGAACTCAGCTAATGGAAGTAGATCCACCCAATCATCCTGTAGGTGGCAGATAAAGCAGCGGAGATACTGCTCCAGGGTTTGATTGGTTCGTTCGGTCTGTCCATTAGTCTGGGGATGAAAAGCAGAAGAAAGGTTTACTTTAATGTCCAATGCTGCACAGAAATTTTGCCAAAACCTAGAAGTGAATTGCACCCCTCGATCCGAAATAACCTCATCCGGTACTCCATGTAAGCGAAACACATCTTTAATCATCAAATCTGATGTCTGTTTTGCAGTGGGTAAGCCGACACAAGGGATAAAATGAGCTGCCTTTGTTAGACGGTCAACCACCACTAGAATGGTGTTCTTCCCTGAGAGGTTGGTAACTCCACAATGAAGTCCATAGAAATGGATCCCCACGGGCGGGACGGGGTGGGAAGAGGCTGTAACAGACCAGTTGGTGAGGAGCGAGGTGTTTTGCATCTTGCACAGACCTCACATGAAGTGACATAGTTTAAAACATCCTTCCTGCAAGTGGGCCACCAAAAGAAACGAGAAAGAAATTCCTGTGTCTTTAGAATTCCTCTATGCCCAGCTATCTTGGAATCGTGAATGAGTTGCAATACTCTCAATCTGACTGTTTCAGGAATATACAGGCGTTGTCCCTGAATCCACACACCATTCTTAAAGACAAGACTTACGTCCCTTGGAGGTTGTGCCAAAAAGGAATCCGCATGGTATGCTTCCTTGATGTCCTTAAGTAGGTCTTGATTATGAATTACTCCTAGGAATCTAGAGTCAGGAAGAATAGTCTTAGGAGGAGTAATTGGACGTGTCTCTGCTGAGTAAATCCTAGAGAGTGCATCAGCCTTTCCATTGCGCGATCCTGGTCTATAAGAGATGATAAAATTAAATTGGTTTAAGAAAAGATTCCAGCGAGCCTGGCGAGGAGTCAGGCACTTAGCCGACCTGATAAATCAAGGTTACGATGGTCTGTCAGGACGACTATTTGCTGTGCAGCTCCCTGAAGAAGGTGTCTCCATTCTTTGAAGGCGGCAATAATGGCCAACAACTCTCTATTGCCCACATCGTAGTTCCTCTCAGCCGAAGACAACTGCTGGGAAAAGAAGGCACAGGGATGCAAGACATTCTTTCACCTGTTCTCTGAGAGAGTATAGCTCCAACGGCACAGTCTGAAGCATCCACCTCTATTATGAAGGCAAGCTCGGGGTTGGGATGTACTAGGATAGGTGCAGTGGTAAATTTATCTTTTAGACGGGAAAATGCTTCCTGGGCTTGGGGAGTCCAGGAAAACCTAGACTCTTTCCGGGTAAGTTGAGTGATAGGTGACACTACCTCAGAGAAATTTCTAATGAAACGTCTATAGAAGTTGGCAAACCCGATGAAGCGCTGTACCTCCTTCACATTTCTAGGACTTGGCCAATCCTTGATGGCTTGGGTTTTGCTTCCATCCATACTAATTCCTTGTGTAGACAGTACATACCCCAGAAATTGAATTTCGGTCCTATGGAATTCACACTTTTCAAGTTTGATGTAAAGATGATTTTGTCTTAGACGTTCCAAGACCATTCTCACATGTCCATGATGTTCCTCTGTGGAGTTAGAAAAAATTAGAATATCATCCAAATAAATTACCACGAATGTATCTAGGAGATCCCTGAAGATGTCATTCACCAAGTGTTGGAAAGTGGCTGGGGCGGTACTCAGACCAAAAGGCATAACTAGATATTCAAAGTGTCCATAGCGTGACCTGAATGCAGTCTTCCATTCATCCCCAGGTCTAATACGGACTAAGTTATAGGCCCCACGAAGATCTAGTTTAGAAAAAATTTTGGCATGTCGCACTCTCTCCAATAACTCAGGGATTAAAGGCAATGGATAACGGTTTCTAATAGTAACCTTATTGAGTTCCCTATAGTCTACGCATGGTCTCAGAGATCCATCTTTCTTCTTTACAAAGAAGATGGGTGCACCTGCAGGAGATGAAGAGGGGCGTATGAAGCCCTTGGCTAGATTTTCATCTATGTAATCCTTTAAAGCCTTTAGCTCGGGCCCCGCCAGGGGGTAGATCTTACCAAAAGGTATCTCTGCTCCAGGCAATAATTCAATTGGACAATCATATGGACGGTGAGGAGGAAGCTGGTCAGCGTTCTTCTTGTCACATAAATCCACATAGTCCTGGTATACAGCTGGTAGTTCAGGGACTGACATGATTCCTTTAGGAACAGAGCAAGCTGAAACTTTTGGACTCATCTGTTTCTCTGGAAAGTGTAATTCCTTGGTCTCCCAGTTAATGGTAGGATTCTGAGCCTGCAGCCATGGTAGCCCTAGAATAATGGGAAAGTGGGGAGAAGAGATAAGCATAAAGGACAGTTTCTCTTGATGATCTTTACCCATAAGAACCCTCAAAGGCTCTGTTTCCTGATCCACTGGTCCAGAGGTCAGCAGGGAGCCATCCACAGTTTCCATCTGTACTGGAGTAGCCTTCTTCACTGAACGTATTCCCTGTTTCAGAGCAAAGGAGACATCCATAAAATTTCCACTTGCCCCTGAGTCGATCATAGCAGAGCTAGACACCCAAGCTGAGTCAACCCAGAGTTTGATGGAAAGAAAGCAATGAGAATTGTTTTTCTTACAACTCAGCTGGGACACCGCTGAGGAAACTTGAAAAATGGCAGCGTTTACACAGTCAACGTCCTCAGAGGTAACGGAGTTTAAGTCCGAGAAATCAAGATCTGTTGCTGCAGATCTCTCTGGAGCCTGAGGCTCGGACCTGACAGATCCCCTCTCGCAACACTCACATGAATGAGTGCTGCAGTAGTCTTACGAGAACGGCTGGGGCAGTTTATAATGAAGTGCCCTGACTTACCACAATAGAAACATAGATTCTCCTTAAAACGATGTTCCTTGCGTGCATCACTAACCCGTCGTTGTAAAGAGTCTACCTGCATGGGTTCAGGTTCAGGTTCCCGTGTAATCCTACTCAAAGGTTCCTTAGCTGGAGAGGAAGGTAGGAAAAGGTTAGTACGATTGCTTTCGAACCATCTCTCTTGCCTGCGTTCAGTCAGACGAGTATCAATACGGATGCAGTAGTTAATAAAGTCACCTAACGCAGTGGGAGGGTCGGCACGAGCAAGTTCATCCTTAATCAGTGGAGATAACCCTTTCGAAAATAGATTTTTTGGCGGAACTGTCCCAGGTGGTATCAAGGGCCCATCTCCTGAAATCCAAGGCATATTCAGCTACCGAGTGCTTACCTTGGCGCAAAGCTAACATGGCTGCTTCAGCTGTTGCACCTCGATTGGGGTCATCAAACACCTGCCCCATGGCTGAAATAAAATCATCAAGGTGATTCAAACAATCATCCTCAGTCTCAATCAGAGGGTTTGCCCACATTAAAGCCTTGTTGGTAAGCAACATAATTATAGTAAGCACCTTAGATCGTTCATGGGAAATTGTGAAGCATGTGCAGAAAAAAAAAGATTGCATTGATTAATAAATCCCTGAATTTCTCACGTTCACCGCCAAAACGAAAAGGGGGCAACTTGGGAATCCCAGCACTCGGGGCTACGGCAGGAGCCTGGACTCGCCCTCTAGAACCTCAATCCTGGCTCGCAAATCCTGGGTAGTCTGTCCAACCACTTGCAAATTGTGATTATTGAGGTCCTGTAGATTTGTAAAACGGGTCTTTATATTCTGCAAATCTGCAAGGATATTATCAGTCACTCCGCAAAGTTCCTTTATGCGGGCCTCCATTTTCCAGATCTTTTAAGACAGGATTACTGGAAGAGAGGAGAGAAAAAAAAAAACAATAGTGTTCACCTGTGGCAACACTGCAGAGAGAAAAAAAATTAAGGGAACTGCTCACCTGGAATGGTTGTGAGAAGTCACAACCACTATCATCACAGAAAGTTTCAACCAGACATCTGATATCCAGAGTTACAGCAGACAAAAAAGAGAAAGAAGAAAAAAAAAAAAACAATAGTGTTTACCTGTGGTAACACTGCAAAAAGAAAAAACTTAAGGGAATTGCTCACCTGGAATGGTTGTGAGAAGTCACAACCACTGTCATCACAGAAAGTACAACCGGACTTCTGATATCCACAGTACAGCAGACACAGCCTTCCAGACCCAGCAGACACTAACGTTTTGGCTTCAGAATCTTGTAATGTATGTAGTACAGTTCATATAGCGTCTTGTGCTTGGGTGCGATGAAAACACAGGAGTCACAGGTTTGATATAGAAAAGTCCTGTATTACTTCATACAAGTTGGCAGAAATAGTCACACAGTTTGCAGACACAGAAACAGGAGACACAGCAGGCCAGAGTAATCAAGCTCAGCAATCACTCTCCAATACAGATTCAGGATCTTCTTCTCTGTTACCGTAAGTCCATGCAAACGTGGGTCTTTCAAAGAGCAGGGTTCAGAGTCCACAGTGCTTCAGAGTTCCTCAGTAGGAATAGCTGGAGTACAAGGTCCAAGGCTTACAGGAGTCAAGTCACAGGTTCACTGCAGGCTAGATTCTGAAGCACTGATTGCTCAGCTGTGGCTGCTTAAGAAGCAAAGGAGAGAATCAGGGCGGGAACATGCAAGCTGGAAACTCCATTTTGACTGAGGGCAAGATAGCTGCAGCAAGACAGAAAGTAAAATGGCTGACGAACAAACTGAGTTTCAGGAATATATACATAGAACCTTACAGGGGGGTTTATGGGGGGGAGTGGATGTCTGATGGGGGTTTATGGGGGGAGTGGATGTCTGATGGGGGTTTATGGGGGAGTGGATGTCTGATGGAGGTTTATGGGGGGGAGTGGATGTCTGATGGGGGTTTATGGGGGGAGTGGATGTCTGATTGGGGTTTATGGGGGGAGTGGATGTCTGATGGGGTTTATGGGGGGAGTGGATGTCTGATGGGGGTTTATGGGGAAGTGGATGTCTGATGGGATTTTATGGGGGGAGTGGATGTCTTAGGGGGTTTATGGGAGGGAAGTGAATGTCTGATGGGGTGAGTGGATGTCTGATGGGGGTTTATGGGGGGGAGTGGATGTCTGATGGGATTTATGGGGTGAGTGGATGTCTTGTGGGAGTTTATGGGGGAGTGGATGTCTTAAGGGGGTTTATGGGGGGAGTGGATGTCTGATGGGGGTTGATGGGGGGGAGTGGATGTCTGATGGGGGTTTATGGGGGGAGTGGATGTCTGATGGGGTTTATGGGGGAATGGATGTCTGATGGGGGGAGTGGATGTCTGATGGGGGTTTATGGGGGGAGTGGATGTCTGATGGGGGTTTATGGGGGGGAGTGGATGTCCGATGGGGGTTTATGAGGGGGAGTGGATGTCTGATGGGGGTTTTGGGGGGAGTGGATGTCGATGGGGGTTTGAGGGGAGTGGATGTCTGATGGGGTTTATGGGGGAGTGGATTCGATGGGGGGAGTGGATGTCTGATGGGGGTTTATGGGGGGAGTGGATGTCTGATGGGGTTTATGGGGGGGAGTGGATGTCTGAGATGGGGGAGGTGGATGGTCTAATGGGGGTTTATGGGGGGAGTGGATGTCTGATGGGGGTTTATGGGGGGTGTGATGTCTGATGGGGTTTATGGGGGGAGTGGATGTCTGATGGGGGTTTATGGGGGGAGTGGATGTCTGATGGGGGTTTATGGGGGGAGTGGATGTCTGATGGGGGTTTATGGGGGGAGTGGATGTCTGATGGGGTTTATGGGGGGAGAGTGGATGTCTGATGGGGGTTTATGGGGGAGTGGATGTCTGATGGGGTTTATGGGGGAGTGGATGTCTGATGGGGTTTATGGGGGAGTGGATGTCTGATGGGGTTTATGGGGGGAGTGGATGTCTGATGGGGTTTATGGGGGGAGGAGCGGGAGTGGATGTGTTGATGGGGTTTATGGGGGAGTGGATGTCTGATGGGGGTTTATGGGGGGAGTGGATGTCTGATGGGGGTTTATGGGGGGGAGTGGATGTCTGATGGGGGTTTATGGGGGGAGTGGATGTCTGATGGGGTTTATGGGGGGAGTGGATGTCTGATGGGGGTTTATGGGGGGAGTGGATGTCTGATGGGGTTTATGGGGGAGTGGATGTCTGATGGGGGTTTATGGGGGGAGTGGATGTTGATGGGGGGTATGGATGGTGGGGAGATGGATGTCTGATGGGGGTTTTATGGGGGGAGTGGATGTTGATGGGGTTTATGGGGGGAGTGGATGTCTGATGGGGGTTTATGGGGGGGAGTGGATGTCTGATGGGGTTTATGGGGGGAGTGGATGTCTGATGGGGTTTATGGGGGAGTGGATGTCTGATGGGGGTTTATGGGGGAGTGGATGTCTGATGGGGTTTATGGGGGAGTGGATGTCTGATGGGGGTTTATGGGGGAGTGGATGTCTGATGGGGTTTATGGGGGGAGTGGATGTCTGATGGGGTTTATGGGGGATGGATGTCTGATGGGGGTTTTATGGGGGAGTGGATGTCTGATGGGGTTTATGGGGGGAGTGGATGTCTGATGGGGGTTTATGGGGGGAGTGGATGTCTGATGGGGTTTATGGGGGGAGTGGATGTCTGATGGGGGTTTTGGGGAGTGGATGTCTGATGGGGTTTATGGGGGAGTGGATGTCTGATGGGGGTTTATGGGGGGAGTGGATGTTGATGGGGGTTTATGGGGGGAGTGGATGTCTGATGGGGTTTATGGGGGGAGTGGATGTCTGATGGGGTTTATGGGGGGAGTGGAGGGGTCTGATGGGGGTTTATGGGGGGAGTGGATGTCTGATGGGGGTTTATGGGGGGAGTGGATGTCTGATGGGGTTTATGGGGGGAGTGGATGTTGATGGGGGTTTATGGGGGAGTGGATGTCTGATGGGGGTTTATGGGGGAGTGGATGTCTGATGGGGGTTTATGGGGGGAGTGGATGTTGATGGGGGTTTTGGGGGGGTGGATGTCTGATGGGGGTTTATGGGGGAGTGGATGTCTGATGGGGTTTATGGGGGGAGTGGATGTCTGATGGGGGTTTATGGGGGAGTGGATGTCTGATGGGGGTTTATGGGGGAGGGTGGATGTCTGATGGGGGTTTATGGGGGGAGTGGATGTCTGATGGGGTTTATGGGGGAGTGGATGTCTGATGGGGGTTTATGGGGGGAGTGGATGTTGATGGGGGTTTATGGGGGGGGAGTGGATGTCTGATGGGGTTTATGGGGGGGTGGATGTCTGATGGGGTTTATGGGGGGAGTTCTGATGGGTTTATGGGGAGTGGATGTCTGATGGGGGGAGTGGATGTCTGATGGGGGTTTATGGGGGAGTGGATGTCTGATGGGGGTTTATGGGGGAGTGGATGTCTGATGGGGTTTATGGGGGAGTGGATGTCTGATGGGGTTTATGGGGGGATGGATGTCTGATGGGGGTTTTATGGGGGGAGTGGATGTCTGATGGGGGTTTATGGGGGGAGTGGATGTCTGATGGGGGTTTATGGGGGGAGTGGATGTCTGATGGGGGTTTATGGGGGGAGTGGATGTCTGATGGGGGTTTATGGGGGGAGTGGATGTCTGATGGGGTTTATGGGGGGAGTGGATGTCTGATGGGGGTTTATGGGGGAGTGGATGTCTGATGGGGGTTTATGGGGGGAGTGGATGTCTGATGGGGGTTTATGGGGGGGAGTGGATGTCTGATGGGGGTTTATGGGGGGAGTGGATGTCTGATGGGGGTTTATGGGGGGTGGATGTCTGATGGGGGTTTATGGGGGGAGTGGATGTCTGATGGGGGTTTATGGGGGGAGTGGATGTCTGATGGGGGTTTATGGGGGGAGTGGATGTCTGATGGGGTTTATGGGGGAGTGGATGTCATGGGGGTTTATGGGGGGAGTGGATGTCTGATGGGGGTTTATGGGGGGAGTGGATGTCTGATGGGGTTTATGTGGGAGTGGATGTTGATGGGGGTTTATGGGAGGAGTGGATGTCTGATGGGGGTTTATGGGGGAGTGGATGTCTGATGGGGGTTTATGGGGGAGTGGATGTCTGATGGGGGTTTATGGGGGGAGTGGATGTCTGATGGGGGTTTATGGGGGGGATTGGATGTCTGATGGAGGTTTATGGGGGGATTGGATGTCTGATGGGGTTTATGGGGGGAGTGGATGTCTGATGGGGTTATGGGGGGAGTGGATGTCTGATGGGGGTTTATGGGGGGGAGTGGATGTCTGATGGGGGTTTATGGGGGGAGTGGATGTCTGATGGGGTTTATGGGGGAGTGTGATGTTGATGGGGTTTATGGGGGGAGTGGATGTCTGATGGGGTTTATAGGGGGGGAGTGGATGTCTGATGGGGTTTATGGGGGGAGTGGAGTCTGATGGGGTTTATGGGGGAGTGGATGTCTGATGGGGTTTATGGGGGGATGGATGTCTGATGGGGGTTTATGGGGGGAGTGGATGTCGTGATGGAGGTTTATGGGGGGAGTGGATGTCTGATGGGGGTTTATGGGGGAGTGGATGTCTGATGGGGGTTTATGGGGGGAGTGGATGTCTGATGGGGTTTATGGGGGAGTGGATGTCTGATGGGGTTTATGGGGGAGGTGGATGTCTGATGGGGTTTATGGGGGGAGTGGATGTCTGATGGGGGTTTATGGGGGAGTTGGATGTCTGATGGGGTTTATGGGGGAGTGGATGTCTGATGGGGTTTAGGGGGAGTGGATGTCTGATGGGGTTTATGGGGGGAGTGGATGTCTGATGGGGGTTTATGGGGGTGAGTGGATGTCTGATGGGGTTTATGGGGGGAGTGGATGTCTGATGGGGGTTTATGGGGGAGTGGATGTCTGATGGGGGTTTATGGGGGGAGTGGATGTCTGATGGGGGTTTATGGGTGGGAGTGGATGTCTGATGGGGGTATTATGGGAGTGGAGTGGATGTCTGATGGGGGTTTATGGGGGGAGTGGATGTCTGATGGGGGTTTATGGTGGGGAGTGGATGATGTCTGATGGGGTTTATGGGGGGAGTGGATGTCTGATGGGGGTTTATGGGGGATGGATGTCTGATGGGGGTTTATGGGGGATGTGGATGTCCTGATGGGGGTTTATGGGGGTGAGTGGATGTCTGATGGGGTTTATGGGGGGAGTGGATGTCTGATGGGGTTTATGGGGGGAGTGGATGTCCGATGGGGTTTATGGGGGAGTGGATGTCTGATGGGGTTTATGGGGGGAGTGGATGTCTGATGGGGGTTTATGGGGGGAGTGGATGTCCGATGGGGTTTATGGGGGGGAGTGGATGTCTGATGGGGGTTTATGGGGGGAGTGGATGTCTGATGGGGGTTTATGGGGGGAGTGGATGTCTGGATGGGGGATTTTATGGGGGTTATGGGGATGTTTCTGATGGGGGTTTATGGGGGGAGTGGTATGTCTGATGGGGGTTTATGGATGGGATGGTGGATGTCTGATGGGGGTTTATTGGGGGAGTGGATGTCTGATGGGGGTTCTATGGGGGGGAGTGATGTCTGATGGGGTTTATGGGGGGAAATGGATGTCTGATGGGGTTTTATGGGGGAATGGATGTCTGATGTGGGTTTATGGGGGGTGTGGATGTCTGATGGGGGTTTATCGGGGAGTGGATGTCGATGGGGGTTTATGGGGGAGTGGATGTCGATGGGGTTTATGGTGGGAAGTGGATGTCCGATGGGGGTTTATGGGGGGAGTGGATGTCTGATGGGGTTTATGGGGGTGAGTGGAGATGTCTGATGGGGGTTTATGGGGGGAGTGGATGTCTGATGGGGGTTTATTGGGGGGAAATGGATGTCTGATGGGGTTTTTATGGGGGAATGGATGTCTGATGTGGGTTTATGGGGGTGGTGGATGTCTGATGGGGGTTTATCGGGGAGTCGATGTCCGATGGGGGTTTATGGGGGAGTGGATGTCCGATGGGGTTTATGGTGGGAAGTGGATGTCCGATGGGGGTTTATGGTGGGGAGTGGATGTCTGATGGGGGTTTATGGGGGGAGTGGATGTCTGATGGGGGTTTATGGGGGGAGTGGATATCTGATGTTGGTTTATGGGGGAGTGGATGTCTGATGGGGGTTTATGGGGGGAGTGGATGTCTGATGGGGGTTTATGGGGGGGAGTGGATGTCCGATGGAGGTTTATGGGGGGAGTGGATGTCTGATGGTGGTTTATGGGGGGAGTGGATGTCTGATGGGGGTTTATGGGGGGAGTAGATGTCTGTTGGGGGTTTATGGGGGGTGAGTTGATGTCTGATGGGTTTATGTGGGGGAGTGGATGTCTGATGGGGGTTTATGGGGGAGTGGATGTCTGATGGGGGTTTATGGGAGGGAGTGGATGTCTGATGGGGTTTATGGGGGGAGTGGATGTCTGATGGGGGTTTATGGGGGAGTGGATGTCTGATGGGGGTTTATGGGGGGAGTGGATGTCTGATGGGGTTTATGGGGGGAGTGGATGTCTGATGGGGGTTTATGGGGGAGTGGATGTCTGATGGGGTTTATGGGGGAGTGGATGTCTGATGGGGGTTTATGGGGGGAGTGGATGTCTGATGGGGGTTTATGGGGGGAGTGGATGTCTGATGGGGTTTATGGGGGGAGTGGATGTCTGATGGGGGTTTATGGGGGGAGTGGATGTCTGATGGGGTTTATGGGGGGAGTGGATGTCTGATGGGGTTTATAGGGGGGAAGGGATTTCTGCATGGGGGT
This sequence comes from Oophaga sylvatica, assembly GCA_033576555.1. NCBI lineage: Eukaryota > Metazoa > Chordata > Amphibia > Anura > Dendrobatidae > Oophaga > Oophaga sylvatica. The sequence goes on along the minus strand of JARQOD010000067.1, from coordinate 94,447 downwards.
TTATGGGGGGAGTGGATGTCTGATGGGGTTTATGGGGGAGTGGATGTCTGATGGGAGTTTATGGGGGGGAGTGGAAGTCTGTTATGGGAGTTTTATGGGGGGGAGTGGATGTCTGATGGGGGTTTATGGGGGGAGTGGATGTCTTATGGTGGGAGTGGATGTCTTATGGGGGTTTATGGGGGAGTGGATGTCTGATGGGGGTTTATGGGGGGAGTGGATGTCTGATAGGGGTTTTATGGGGTGGAGTGGATGTCTGATGGGGGTTTATGGGGGGGAGTGTTTGATGGGGGTTTATGGGGTTGGAGTAGATGTCTGATGGGGTTTATACTGGGGGAGTGGATGTCTGATGGGGGTTTATGCTGGGGGGAGAGTGGATGTCTGATGGGGTTTATGCTGGGGGGGAGTAGCGCCATTTTTTTGCGTTGTTGCAGCTCCGCAGTCGCTCCGTACAGGCATTGCCGTTGTGCCTGATGGAGAGACGCTGCGGAGCCGACCCTGTGCCACCGAGGCAGGAAGTCGACTGGCGGTGGCCGGAAGTGACGTGCAGCCGTGGGCGGGGACTCGCCCTGACATGCAGGAAGGCCGGAAGCGACGCGCATCCGTTGGCGGGACTGACCTTCCTACCGTGTAGGAAGGCGTCAGGGGCACTGTCTCGCCCCACTCATCAGACACCGCACTCCTGAGGCCTAGTGCGGGCGGGCGTCCCGCGCACAGCGCCGGCGGCTGCACCCCCACCCCACCCCGCCCAAGATCGGGCCAGGGACATGACTGTCGGCGGCTCAAAACACCGGATCGCCCCCCACCCGAAGACGCCCCTGCGGGCGGGAGGACCGCGTGGATCGCCCGCATGCCGGACCGACCAGCGGGGCACCGGAGGCGGCGGAAGCAGCCCGGGTGGGTCGAACGACCGGCCAGAAAGAGGTGGGCGCATAGCCGGAGATCGGGTGGAGGGGGTTGGGGGCCCTATGGCCCACAGGGAAGGAGGAGATGCCATGGGAGAATGGGGACACGGTGGAGGCCTCCGGTATGGGGAGGAACTGAGTCTCGGGGGATGCAAAGGAGGTCTGTTTGAGGATAAGGGGGAGACCCTCCGCAACATCAAGTGGCCAGGAGAGGGCACAAGGGAGGTGAGCGCCCCAGGTCAGACATAAGGTCTTTTAGATCATTGCTCACCTTCCTCTGCCGCTCTCCACCGCAGGACAAGACTTCCACTGATCCGCCTAGGGAGGAAGAGGATACCTACACAGGACTCCGACCCCCACACAACGACCTGTTCAACCCCATCCTGTAAATTGTTTAAAAATATAGCGAGTCCGATATCATTCAAATGAACGCCGTCCGGTCTCAGTAGGTTGGAATTGTCCTTTTGCAGATCGTGGTGGTTAACAACAATGCCATAGTTTTCCTTGATGAATTTTGCCATTTTTGTGTTTTTCTTTCTTGATTTGTTGATGGCTTTCGGATCTTTGGCTCCCCGCTAGACAGCGCGTGCTATTATGTCAGACTACACCACCATCACGTCGGGGCATAAGCAAGCGAAGTGTCGTATATCTGTCGACATCATTGTGTATGGTTTGGTGCCTTTTTTCTTGGCTAAGTCATTTCCGCCGGCGTGCAATACCAATACTAGAGGCCCTTTGGCCGTCTTAGCCATGTTGGAATATTTGTTGCCAGCGCAGCCCTCTGATGCTACTCCAGATGAACTCCAGTTCCACTTTTTCTTTTTTATATAATCCGGGCGTGTGCTAGCCCTTTTGTACGCCCAATAAACATAAGAATGCGCTAGTACCCAAACTATGGGTTTATGGCTGCCTGAAAGAAACGAGAGGTGTTAGAGCAGATCTGGTCTTATATATCTTGCAAAACATGCGGATTTCCAGCGGCCTAATATCTAGACTTCAGCTTCCGATACGCCGGCCCTAGCTGCTTCGGTGGCCGCCCCTTTTCGGAAGGAATGCGTCCCGTATTGTTTTGGGTTACCGCTAACTGCCTCCGCGCAATGTTTAAAGACTGAGTGGAACTGATACTTGGTAAGCGGGGACCCGTCGGTGTGTGAGGAAGAATCTACTGTCGTGTCTTATAAACACGAAGCGCTTCACTATTTTTACTGGGCATCTCGGGCCATCTAAAGCCTTGAGTAAGACCCACGTGCCTCTACCGGTGGGATCGCATTTGGACTTTCGCACTCTAATGTGTAAAGCGTCGCTACATATGACGACATCCTCGTGGGTCAACCCGCCTACTGACGTTGTTTTTGACCGCGGCACCAGTTCGCCGATGCGCAGCGCCCCGAAAAATGCGATTGCAAACGCTGTAGATATTAGGGTCGCCTCGTACTGCGACTTGCAAACTGACGTCGAGATTATGATGATATCGCGTGACAGACTTAGAGACACGGGGCGACGACATTCCTGACTTGGTTGGAGCCTCTTCCAGACTTTCACGGCTTCCCTGGCAAGGAAGCATTTAGTAACGTCGTCCCAACCTAGAAGCTGGAAGAAAAGGACTATTCCTGCTAAGTGTCGCTGCGCTGACGTACCCGACGCTCCTCTATTCCTGAGCAGATTCAGGAGTTCTACTAAAACGTCACATCTGGGCCGATTACGTGTAACTACTGGCCTTCCCCTGATTAACCCCTTCCTGACCTGTGACGCCACGTAGGCGTCATGAAAGTCGGTGCCAATCCGACCTGTGACACCTATGTGGCGTCATGAAAGGATCGCGTTCCTGCGGGCCGTGTGACCGGGGTCACTGAAAGGTCACCCGACCCGCAGGCACAAGACCCTTTGTGCTTCACCACAGGGGGGTTGGCTTAACCCCCACGTGGCTACGATCGCTCTGATTGGCTGTTTCACTTTTAACAGCCAATCAGAGCGATTTGTAATATTTCACCAATGAAATTTGGTGAAATATTACAATCCAGCCATGGTCGATGCTGCAATAGCATCTGTCATGGCTGGAGAGAAAGATCCGACCCCCCCCCACACCAAGTCACGGCGGCGATCGGCCGCCGCCACAATAAATGGCGGTGACCGGTCACCGCCATCACTAACTGCTCCCCTCCTCTTTTTTTCTGGTCCCCCCAGGCCTCAGATCCTTCCCCCAGGTCTCCGATACACTCCCCCAGGCTTCCGACCCCCCCCACTTACCGCCGGAGTCGCCGTCTTCCTCCCGGCGTCTCCTGCACGGTCCATGGGTGCCGCCATCTTCCAAAATTCAATAAATGAATGAAAGTACATTTTGATCACTGTGATAAACATAAAAAAATAGTAAATAACCCCCCCCTTCATCACCCCCATAGGTAGGGAACAATAATAAAATAAAAATATTTTTATTTTTCCATTAGGGTTAGAATTACAGTTAGGTTAGGACTAGGGTTAGGACTAGGGTTAGGGTTCATATTGCGTTATGGCAGTCCGTTAGACGGACTGCGTTACACCGCAGTATAACGTGGTGTAACGCAGTCCGTTAACGCTGCCATTCACCCCCATTTGAGGGCGCATCGCGACGCATGCCATAAAGCGGCATGCGTTCGCGACGTGCAGTCATTCAGTGACGGAGCCTCGGACGCGGGCTGCAGCATCTGGGCTCTGTCACCGCTAGCATAGATGAATCATCTGCTGATTCATCTGCGCTAGCGGGTATAGCATAACGCGATGTGTTGAACGGGCTGGTAAAACGTAATGTGAACCTAGCCTTAGCATTAGGGTTAGAATTAGGGTTAGGGTTAGGGTTGGAATTAGGGTTAGGGTTGGAATTTGGGTTAGGGTTGGAATTTGGGTTAGGGTTGGGATTAGGGTTAGGTTTGTTGTTAGGGTTAGAGGTAGGATTAGTGTTAGGGGTGTTTTGGGGTTAGGGTTGTGGTTAGGGTTATGGTTAGGGTTGGGATTAGGGTTATGGGTGTGTTGGGGTTAGGGTTATGGTTAGGGTTTGGGGTGTGTAGGGGTTAGGGTTGTGGTTAAGGGTGTGTTGGGGTTAGGGTTGGAGTTAGAATTGAGGGGTTTCCACTACTTAGGCACATCAGGGGTCTCCAAACGCGATATGACGCCACCATTGACTCCTGCAAATTTTGCGTTCAAAAAGTCAAACAGTGCTCCCTTTATTCTGAGCCCCGACGTGTGCCCAAACAGTGGTTTACCCCCACATATGGGGTATCAGCGTACTCAGAAAAAAATTCACAACAACTTTAGGGGTCTAATTTCTTCTGTTACCCTTGGGGAAAAAAAATTGGGGACAAAAAGATCATGTTTGTAGAAAAAAAAAGATTTTTTATTTTCACGGCTCTGCATTATAAACTTCTGTGAAGAACTTGGAGATTCAAAGTGCTCACCACACATCTAGAGGAGTTCCTTGGGGGATCTAGTTTCCAAAATGGGGTCACTTGGGGGGGTTTCTACTGTTTAGGCACATGATGGGCTCTGCAAATGTAACATGACGCCCGCAGACCATTCCATCAAGTTGGCATTACAAAACGTCACTACTTCCCTTCCGAGCCTCGATGTGTGCCCAAACAGTGGTTCCCCCCCACATATGGGGTACCAGCGCACTCAGGACAAACAGGACATCAACTTTTGCGTCCAATTTCTCCTGTTACCCTTGTGAAAATAATAAATTGTGGGCTAAAAAAATCTTTTTTTGAGGAAAAAAAATGATTTTTTATTTTCATGGCTCTGGGTTATAAACTTGTGAAGCACTTGGGGGTTCAAAGTGCTCATTACACATCTAGATAAGTTCCTTGGGTGGTCTAGTTTCCAAAATGGTTTTTTTGGGGGGGGTTTCCACAGTTTAGGCCCATCAGGGGCTCTGCAAACGTAACATGACGCCCGCAGACCATTCCATCAAGTCGGCATTTCAAAACGTCACTACTTCCCTTCCGAGCCCCGACGTGTGCCTATACAGTAGTTTTCTCCTACATATGGGATATCAGTGTACTCAGGACAAATTCGACAACAGCTTTTGGGGTCTAATTTCTCCTGTTACCTTTGGGAAAATAAAAAAATTGGGGACTAAAAGATCATGTTTGTGGAAAAAATATGATTTTTTTATTTTCATGCCCAAGCGTTATAAACTTCTGTGTAGCCCTTGGGGGTTCAAAGTGCTCACCACACATCTAGATAAGTTCCTTGCGGGGTCTAGTTTCCAAAATGGGGTCACTTGTGGGGAGTTTCTACTGTTTAGACACATCAAGGACTCGGCAAACGTAACATGATGCCCGCAGACCATTCCATCAAAGTCGGCATTTCAAAACGTCACTACTTCCCTTCCAAGCCAAACGTGTGCCCAAACAGTGGTTCCCCCCCACATATGGGGTACCAGCGCACTCAGGACAAACAGGACATCAACTTTTGCGTCCAATTTCTCCTGTTACCCTTGTGAAAATAATAAATTGTGGGCTAAAAAAATCTTTTTTTGAGGAAAAAAAATGATTTTTTATTTTCATGGCTCTGGGTTATAAACTTGTGAAGCACTTGGGGGTTCAAAGTGCTCATTACACATCTAGATAAGTTCCTTGGGTGGTCTAGTTTCCAAAATGGTTTTTTTGGGGGGGTTTCCACAGTTTAGGCCCATCAGGGGCTCTGCAAACGTAACATGACGCCCGCAGACCATTCCATCAAGTCGGCATTTCAAAACGTCACTACTTCCCTTCCGAGCCCCGACGTGTGCCTATACAGTAGTTTTCTCCTACATATGGGATATCAGTGTACTCAGGACAAATTCGACAACAGCTTTTGGGGTCTAATTTCTCCTGTTACCTTTGGGAAAATAAAAAAATTGGGGACTAAAAGATCATGTTTGTGGAAAAAATATGATTTTTTTATTTTCATGCCCAAGCGTTATAAACTTCTGTGTAGCCCTTGGGGGTTCAAAGTGCTCACCACACATCTAGATAAGTTCCTTGCGGGGTCTAGTTTCCAAAATGGGTCACTTGTGGGGAGTTTCTACTGTTTAGACACATCAAGGACTCGGCAAACGTAACATGATGCCCGCAGACCATTCCATCAAAGTCGGCATTTCAAAACGTCACTACTTCCCTTCCAAGCCCAAACGTGTGTCCGAACAGTGGTTCCCCCCCACATATGGGGTACCAGTGTACTCAGGACAAACTGTACAACAACTTTTGGGTCCAATTTCTCCTGTAACCATTGTGAAAATAAAAATAGGGGGCTAAAAAAAATGATTTTTTGAGAAAAAAAAAAGGATTTTTTTGTTTTCACGGCTCTGCGTTATAAACTTCTGTGAAGCACCTGAGGGTTCAAAGTGCTCACTGTGCATCTAGATAAGTTCCTTAGGGGGTCTAGTTTCCAAAATGGGGTCATTTGTGGGGGAGCTCCAAAGTTTAGGCACACAGGGGCTCTCCAAACACGACATGGTGTCCGCTAACGATTGGAGCTAATTTTTCCCTTCCCCATGACAGCACCGACATGAGAGTATGGTATCCGCCCCCAGGAACAGGAAACCTGCAGCAGAGATAAAAGAAGGGGGGCGGTACCTCTCCCTCAGTTTTTGGTTTCCTGTTCCTGCAGGTGGATGCCTGTAGTATGTGGAATACCTGTAGGGGAATCTTCCCCTGGATGGCCGGTCTGGAGACCGGGGTCCCGAGGGGAGCATCGCAGCTGAGCTCAGACCTGGATTCCTCAGACGAGGAATATGGTCACCCTTATTTTTTATCCGAGGACATCGGAAAATTATTGAAATTGGTTAGATCTACCATGGGGGTTGAGACGCCAAAGGAACATCTTTCAGTACAGGACTCTATTTTCAGTAATCTAGAGGGGAAAAAACGTAAAGTTTTTCCCTTCCATGAAAATCTATTAAAATTGATTAAAAGAGAGTGGAAGAAACCCAATAAAAAGATGTCTATTCCACAAGCATTAAATATCCGTTTGATGAGGAAATTTGTGGGAAATGGGAAAAAGCCCCTAAATTAGATGCCGCCATTGCTAGTACATCTAAAGGAATAGCGTTACCATTCGAAGACATGGGTGCCTTGAGAGACCCCCTTGATAAAAAAGCGGATGCCTTTTTAAAATCTGCCTGGGAAGCATCGGCCTGGTCAATTAAACCTGGGGTAGCCGCCACTTGCACCGCTCGGGCCATGGTCAAATGGTTGGAAGAGCTCAGTGAACAGATAAAAAATAAGTGCCCAAGAGAGGAGCTATTGGACGTAATACCGTCACTACAAAAAGCGGCAGGGTTCTTAGCAGATGCGGCGGTGGATTCCGTGCGAGGTGCCGCCCGTGCATGCGCTCTCTCTAATTCAGGTCGCAGGGCATTATGGTTGAAAAATTGGACGGCAGACTTCCAGTCAAAAGTAAAACTGCGCAATTCCCTGTGAGGGGCAATACCTGTTTGTAAAAACATTGGATGAGATGTTGGAAAAAGCATCGGATAAGAAGAAACGATTTCCGCTACCGCCTGTATCAAGACGTCGTTGGAGTGATGTTTCGCTCGTCCTTTCGTGGAGCAAGGAATAGAGGGGGCAGAAGTCGACCAGATGAGAGGTCTATCCGGGCAGACCTTGGGGAGAGAGGAAGGAGAAAGGATTCCTCTTCAGTAAAGGCCCTCCCAGATCAGATACTAAACGTCAATGACGCCAAGACTCCGGTGGGAGGAAGACTGAGAAAATTTATACACCAGTGGTAAACATTGCCCGCTTCACGGTGGGTAACCAATCTACTATCCGAAGGCCTACGATTAAGTTTTCTCAGCCTCCCGCCACAGCGACTAAAGATAACTCAGGTCGTCAAGAAGAATCAAGCCACGATGAAGAGAGAAGTCACTCTCCTTATGTTAAAGAAAGTGTTAGTGGAAGTACCAAGTCACCAAGTAGGAGAAGGGTTCTACAGTACCCTGTTCCTTACTCCAAAACCAGACGGCTCACTGAGAGTGATATTCAACTTGAAAGCGCTGAACCAGTACATCCGAGTGGAAAAGTTCAAAATGGAGACACTAAGATCAACAGTGAAGCTGCTCGAACCAGGCTGCTACATGGCGGTGATCGATCTGACAGATGCCTACTACCATGTACCAATCTGGGAAGAACACCAAAAATATCTAAGACTGTTGGTACAGATTACACAGGTCCCTACGCATCTGCAGTACCAATGTCTTCCCTTCGGGATATCGGTAGCACCCCGTATATTCACAAAATTAATTTCAGAAGTGGCATCTTTTGTGAGAAAAGAAGACATATTACTGGTACCCTATTTGGACGACTTCCTAGTGATAGCAAATACCGAAGGAGAATGCAGGAAGGCAATAACAAGGATACTGGAAATCCTAACCAGCTTAGGCTGGATAATAAACGAGAAAAAGTCAAAGCTAATCCCAACCAGAAAACAAGAATTTTTGGGAATACTGTTAGATTCCTGCAAACAGCAATGTGTCCTCCCAGACAGAAAAATAGGCTCCATTCAACACAAGATACGAGAGTTGAGGTCGAGCAGGGCCATAACAATCCTACAAGCAATGTCGTTGTTGGGTACATTAACAGCAACAATATCAGCAGTCCAGTGGGGGCAAAGCCACACAAGAGATCTGCAAGGGCAAATCTTAGCCGAGCAGGCAAAAGACCCGACCAGCTTAAATCGACGGTTCACCCTAACGTCACAGGTCCACAGCTCATTGGAATGGTGGCTACAACCCGAAAACCTAGAAAGAGCAGTACCCTGGTCAATTCACAACCAAGTGGTATTGACTACGGATGCGAGTCCCTCAGGATGGGGAGCACATCTAACGGGACGGCTTGTACAAGGCCAATGGGAACCCTCAATGAGGGAAACATCCTCCAATTTGAAAGAGCTAACAGCGTGAAGCTGGCACTTCATCAGGTGGAAAAAGAGGTACAAGGAAGGCACGTCACAATACTGTCAGACAACAACACGACGGTAGTCTACATAAATCGACAGGGAGGTACAAGATCACCATCCCTGATGGCGGAAGCAAGAGAGCTATTCGCATGGGCAGAAAACAACCTGTTATCCCTATCGAGCAAACACTTAAAAGGGACAGACAATACGGTGGCAGATTTTTTAAGTCGGCATGTACTGCATCAAGGAGAATGGTCCCTAAATCAGGACATATTTGGAAAAATTTGTGTCAGCTGGGGCAGGCCAGAAGTGGACCTGTTTGCTTCAAAAGAGAACCGAAAAGTAAACAGGTTCTACTCCCTGAACCCGAGAGAACATCCAGAAGGAGTAGATGCGCTGCTACAACCGCTGGAAGTTCAAACTGGCATATGCCTTTCCACCGTTTCCCCTAATACCAGTAGTCCTGAGAAAAATACGGGAGGACAAAAGCCGTGTAATTCTTATAGCGCCCTTCTGGCCGAAGAGAGCGTGGTTCACATGGCTCAAACGCATGTCTGCCTCGGACCCATGGATCTTACCCGATGTTCCCAATCTACTACACCAGGGACCAGTGGAACATCCTCAGGTGCACAGACTACATCTCACTGCCTGGAACTTGAGAGGGGACTCCTATTAGCGAAAGGTTTCTCAGGGCCCTTGGTGACCACCTTGCTCACTAGTAGGAAAAAAGTCACCTCGGCCAAATATCATAAGATCTGGCAAAAGTTCTTAGACTTCTCAGGACGACGATTTTCGGAGACAGTCCAGAAGGTCCCGATGACGGAGATCCTAGAATTCCTACAAAAAGGCCTGGAAAGAGGGTTGTCTACAAGCACCCTAAAGGTGCAAGTCTCGGCACTAGGTGCGCTATTTGACAAAAAACTGGCTGACCACCCATGGGTCTATAGGTTCATTCGGGCCTCCTTTTCAGCCAGACCGTCGAAATTTGTACCTAAGGTGGCTCCCTGGGATCTCAATTTAGTATTAAATGCATTAACTACAAACCCGTTTGAGCCTATCTCATCTATTTCGATAAAGGCTCTAACACTAAAAACAGTACTCTTGGTTGCCCTGACGTCAGCTCGGCGAGTCAGTGAGCTGCAAGCTATCTCTGTAAATCCCCCATATACTACCTTTATGGATGACAGAGTGATCATAAGAACTGACCCAGCCTTCCTTCCGAAGGTTAATACAAAATTTCACAGGGACCAAGAGATAATTTTGCCATCGTTTTGTGCCAACCCAAAATTCCAGGGAGAGCAAACCTTTCATTGTTTAGATGTAAGACGTTGCCTACTTCAATATATAGAATGAGTTTCAAAATCTTGGGACAGTCGTCGGCCCTTTTTGTCTCCTTCCAGGGATAAACGGGGAAAAAAGCTTCAAAAGCTACAATTGCACGGTGGCTATGCATGGCTATCTCACTTTCTTATTCTTCATCAGGTCAGACTCCCCCACTGGGTGTAACGGCTCACTCCACAAGGGCTGTTGCCACATCCTGGGCCGAACGGGCAAATGCATCAATAGAACAGATTTGCAGGGCAGCGGTATGATCGTCACCATCCACCTTTTTTCGTCATTATAGGCTAGATTTAGGTCTCTCGAATTTAGCCTTTGGTAGAAAGGTGTTATCTGCTGTTGTCCCACCCTAGGAGGCTCTTCTATTTCTTCCTCTCATGTCGATGCTGTCATGGGGAAGGGAAAAAATGATAATTACTTACCGGTAATTTGATTTTCCAGAGCCATGACAGCACCGTATTAATTCCCGCCCTATCTTGGTGATGGTTGTGTGACTCACAAAAAAAAAGGCATGTATAAATTGATATATAAAGAAGGTAGATGTCGTAACTATGCTAGTATATGTGTATATATAACGACTAATTATGGCGGTTACCCTGCATACTCTGAAACAAACTGAGGGAGAGGTACCGCCCCCCTTTTATCTCTGCTGCAGGTTTCCTGTTCCTGGGGGCGGATACCATACTCTCATGTCGGTGCTGTCATGGCTCTGGAAAATCAAATTACCGGTAAGTAATTCTCATTTTTCCATTAAAGTCAAATGGCGCTCCTTCCCTTCTGAGCCCTGCCGTGCGCCCAAACAGTGGTTCCCCTCACATATGGGGCACCAGCGTACTCAGGAAAAACTGGACAACAACTTTTGGGGTCCAATTTCTCCTGTTACCCTTGTGAAAATAAAAAATAGCAGGCGAAAATATAATTTTTGAGGAAAAAAATGATTTTTTTTATTTTCACTGCTCTGCGTTATAAACATCTGTGAAGCACTTGGAGGTTCAGAGTGCTCACAACACATCTTGATAAGTTCCAGAAGGGGTCTAGTTTCCAAAATGGTGTCACATGTGGGGGGTTGTCACTGTTTAGGCACACAGGGGCTCTTCAAATGCGTCATGGTGTCCGCTAACGATTGGAGCTAATTTTCCATTCAAAAAGTCAAATGGCGCTCCTTCCCTTCTGGGCCCTCCGTGCGCCCAAACAGTGGTTTATGACCACATATGAGGTATCTGTGTACTCAGGAGAAATTGCCCAACAAATTTTAGGATCCATTTTATCCTGTTGCCCATGTAAAAATGAAAAAATTGATGCTAAAAGAAAATTTTTGTTGGAAAAATTAAAATGTCCATTTTTTCCTTCCACGTTGCTTTAGTTCCTGTGAAGCACCTGAAGGGTTAATAATCTTCTTGAATGTGGTTTTGAGTAGCTTGAGGGGTGCAGTTTTTATAATGGTGTCACTTTTGGGTATTTTCTGCCATATAGACCCCTCAAAGTGACTTCAAATGTGAGGTGGTCCGTAAAAAAAATGGTTTTGTAAATTTTGTTGTAAAAATGAGAAATTGCTGGTCAACTTTTAACCCTTAACTTCCTAACAAAAAAAAATTTGTTTCCAAAATTGTGTTGATGTAAAGTAGACATGTGGGAAATGTTATTTATTAACTAATTTGTGTCACATAATTCTCTGGTTTAACAGAATAAAAATTAAAAATTTGAAAATTGCGAAATTTTCAAAATTTTTCGCCAAATTTCCATTTTTTACACAAATAAACGCAAAAATGATCGACCTAAATTTACCACTAACATGAAGCCCAATATGTCACGAAAAAACAGTCTCAGAATCGCTAGGAGCCGTTGAAGCGTTCCTGAGTTATTACCTCATAAAGGGACACTGGTCAGAATTGCAAAAAATGGCCAGGTCTTTAAGGTCAAAATAGGCTGGGTCATGAAGGGGTTAAAGAGCTCCATTCCTCCCATGCCTTACCGTAGACCTGCCAGGTAGCCGGTGTCACTGAGACTTGGAACAATTTGAAGGCCTGCCAATCGGAAGACAACAGGAAGTCAACAATCACATCTTCTGCGATAGACGTAACTCTGGCACGACACCAGATGTGTCTAAGGCATAGTAACGCTAAGCGGCGCAGCAGCGCGAGAAAGGGCGGGGAGAGAGAAGACAATGTTCAAACTTCTTGAGGTTCCTGGGTGTTTGGTTAGAAACCTGGTGTCAGCGTTTTCCAAATGGGTACCCCAAGGCTCTATGGCTGTTACTATTGAAAAATTCTCTAACGCAGGGCTGCGGCCCCAGGTGGATGTGGTCCATAAAACAAGCCAGTTGCATTTACACCATTGGTTTTTGTAGATTTCGACAATACCATTATTGATATCTCCAACAACCTCTAGACCTAGTTCCGTGCTCGGCGTTTCCTGCGCCATTACGCATGCATGTCCCTTGTAGGGATCTAAGAATGACTACCAGACAAGCAAATCAGCTTTCAAGGAGCGGTTAAGTCTGATCTATATCCCGGCTGGGTAATGCCTTTAGTTGACGACGATAGGTAGCGTTGGAAAACTGTGCCCATTGCAAGCAAATTGAGCTAACCTAGTGACTGCATCTGCTGAAGGATGACTTTTAGCTTTGAGGAAAATTTCAACCGTCTGCCGTGTTTTTGTAGTTTATCCGCCGGTAAACGAAGAACCATTTTATTGGTATATATTTCAACGCCGAGGAAAGGGATCACGTTGCATGGTCCGATCGTTTTTTCGGGTGAAAGTGGTACTCCGAAGTGCCGAGCTATACATTTTGAACTTCTGGAGGTTGCACGGGCCGATTGTTTTTCCGGTGATAGTGGTATAACGATTTTCCGAGATATGAGCTTGTTTTTGGAGGGGCAGAGTTTAGGGTCCCTGGGTCCGACGAATAAAAAAGTCATTTGCGTATCGCCTTAACGAGTCTAGAAGGGTATTGAAGAGCCCGAAGTAGTAACATGTTATGGAGCAGACCAACAGAAGGCACATATTGAATTAAAACTGCTGGTTCACCGTAAAGCTCAACAAATGGAGGTATGTTGGGATGTCGGATTTTGGCAGCAGGGCACCTGGCCCAGCTGTGCGTACGACTTCGCCTTCTGTCAATTGAAGCGTAGGTTATGGACGTCTCTTCTAGGGGTGACGCGTCCTTAACCAAATCACCTATTGCGAAGGAAGGTGATGTTTTAGACGGGATTTTCCGTTTGTTTTTTTTTTTTAGCAGAATGCCTAAGGCGAGTTTCTGAAATTACTGATTGGCAACGATTTTAAATGGGCCCGCCAACCTGCTTAGTTCTACCTATTTTGTGATTTTCTGCTGTAGAAACTTGAAGGATTCCCGCGACAATTTTAGATTATTTCCCCCAGGGTTATAATTACTCTGTTTGCTTTGTAGGTACTCCTTGAAGTTCTTTCTCAGCTTGACTTCCGCGATAGTTTTTTTTTACCTTTTCCATTCCATAAACCAGAAGCTTAACCACTCAGCCATCAACTCAACCAGTAAAACCTGCATTTAAAACCATAATATACCTGCTGAGTAGCTTCTTTTTCGGGATAAAGGCATAGCCATGACGTAAGTGCTCCATTTGCTTGGCTGGTACGCTCTGATGCTGGGGTGTCCGCCAGCATGGAACTGGTCCATAAACGCTGCTGAGCAGCTTTATCTGAGCCATCATTACTTGTAGCCAAACATCTGTTGCTTTAACTCCCCAGCCTAGATTGGGCTGTGGGGCCAGGCGCGGAATCCCTCATCGTACCGCCGCCAGGCAGAACCACCATCCTTGCTTCTTGAGTGATCGCTGGGATGAGGACACTCACCGCTATTTGACTTGTCTGCAGTGGCTTGAAGCCCTGGGATCTCCCACGCTGACAGCCAGAGATGGAGCACGTGACGTATGATCTCCGTCGTGTGCCCGAGCCCAAATGTCTCCCGACGGGACGTTCGGGGTTAATCTTGTGTTTGGAATGGCTGGTAGCTCTGGGTGACGATTCACTCCGGCTGTCAGTCATTGATGGAGCACTTGACCTCTGTTGTGTGCTCGTGACCGCCTGACGTGACACTCCAATGCGTCGGACCGCTCAGAAATGGGCAGGAAATGCCATCTATCGGCATGAGACCTGTGGCGGCTCCTGTGTGATCCGTGTCTGAACGGCTCTTAGAGGGATAGTGGGAATGGTGACGGGAGTCGTCTGAGGAGTGGGAGGTCCTGCGGCATCTACGCCAGGACCCGCTGCTACTATGGGGTGTGTAGGGGGCATTAAACATGAGGGGCTCACTAAGCATATTCGGGGCTGTGGAAATTAGAGCTGTGCTGTGGTGATGGGAGTAGCAACATTTAGAGGGACAGCAGGAATGATGGTGGGAGTCTTCGGAGGAGGATGGGGAGGGTCTGCGGCGCATAATGTATGTGCTTGCCATGGCTAAGGGGTATATTGGGGCCATTAAAATCTGAGATGAATGTTTTGTTATGCTTGTTACAGTATTTCGTGCTTGTGTTACGTGAGTGCGTATGTTTTCTATACAGTATTTGATGCAGAGCGCGCTGGTCGGTCTGGATGGACCGATCAGCGCGATCTGCAGCAGCGCAGTTTTATGTTGTCCCTGCTCCGGCGTCCCTCCTCGCAGGCAGTGCACTTGTGCCTGCTGGAGGGCCGCTTTGCAGCAGTCCTGGGCCTGCAGCGACGTTATTTTCTTGGGCCGTTACAGCTCCGCAGTCCCTCCATGCAGGCATTACCGTTGTGCCTGATGGAGAGACGCTGCGTAGCCGACGGCCGGAAGTTGCATGGCGGTGGCCGGAAGTGATGCGCGGCCGTGGACATCACCCTGACGTGCAGGAAGGCGTCAGGGACATTGTCCCACCCCACCAGCACCTCGCGCCTGAGGCCTAGTGCGGGCGCCCATGCGCAGCGCCCCCCAGGCATTAGCTTGGTTAGGAGCTCGAGCCTGACCTGCTTGAAAAAGCAGGACAGGCCGAGCTCCGTGTGTAGGGGGCTGGGCTGCAGCGCCGGAAGTGCTGACTCCCGGACTGGAAGTGGGTGGGGCCCGGCCTGGAACTGGAGTGGATGAGGCCTGCAGGCCTGCCCGGCGCTGTAGGCCTGCCTGAGGACTCAAAACGTTGCCGAGGGAGGAGCGGGAAAGCGGTACGCACGCGGCGGCTGGGGAGAGACAACCCTCCCCCCACATGAATGCGCTCTGGGGGCAGGTGGACCGCGACGAGCACCGTGGGCGCAGGCATGGCGGCGGTCCATTGAGAGAGAGGCCGCAGGCATAGCAGCGGCATCTGGAAGGGAAGCCGGAGTACCATCGGTCCCCGGAAGCACAGCAGAACCACCTGGCCCGGTGGCAGATGGTAAGCGATTGGCTGCCTGGTGGGGAGATGAGCGACGGCAGGGGCGAGGGGGCAGAGGAGAGATCAGGAAGGACAGGGTTCTGGGAGAGAGGGCCCGGGATATAGGGGAGGCCTGCGGCGACGCTGGAGAGGGCACAGGGACGTGAGCATAACGGAGGACATTAGGATTGTATCCATGGCTCACCTTCCTGTGCTGCTCTCTGCCGCAGGGCCTCAATCAAGGGGTCCAGACATCGCTGCAGGTACAAGACTTCCACTGATCAGCCGAGGGAGGAAGAGGAAGAATCCGGCCCATACATGAGAATTTAACCCCTGAGGGTTTGGCCGGTCCCCACTTCCCTTTCATCCCCGTTGATCAGTGGGTTCCGGTATATGGCATCACCTGGGATGGGAGTGACGGGAGGGGGGAAGCACTGCCCGCATTTCCTTTTAGCTTATAGTCTATATGGGCTCTTCAGTCAGAAGCTCGATCCCTATGCGGTGCCGTGCTTACCAGATCAGCTCCATCACCCCTCCCCCTTGTGTATGAGATCTGCTCCGTCACCCTGCCTCCCAGTGATAAGATCCAGTCCCATGACACCAGTGTATAAGATCTGCTTTATCACACCTTTGCTGGTGTTTAAGATGTGCCCCATCACCCCTCCCCCAGTAAATAAGATCCGCCCCATCATCCCACCCCCCAGTGAATAAGATCCGTCCATCACCCTGCCTGTTTTGTTTCGGCAGCTGAGGAGAGCAGGCAAAAACGGCAATACACCAGAGAGGTTGGAATCTACTGGATTGCAGTACCCTGACTAACCACCACAACTAAAGGCAGCCGTGGAGCGTTCCTACGTTGGTCCTAGACGCCTCGTCACAGCCTGAGAGATTAACTACACCTAAAGATAGAAAGAGGAAAGCTATTTGCCCTGGAGCAGATCCCCAAAGAACATAGGAAGCCCCCAAACATGTAATGGCGGTTAGACAAGAGGAAATACAGACACAGACAGAAAATAGTATGAGCAAACGCTGGGGCCCAATATGCCTAGACAGAAAAGGATAGAAAGGATACTCATGCAATCCAAAAAACCCTAAAAAATGCCAACGCTACTGATTGCAAAAACACCTGAGATCACACGACCTCTACCACCTAAATCAGTTCTCTGGTGTAAGAAAACTAAGCCGCAGCCACTGAAAAAAACTGGAAAAGGCAAATGAACAAATAACAATGGCTCCAGAGGAACTGAGAGGAGCCCAAGCCCCCCAAAGGGGTGTGGGGGTAACCTGGCTAACCTCACAGAAATGCAGAGAAATATGCAAATGGTAAGCACAAAACAGAAAATATCTTTTCTGAAAGCAGAAGAAGAGGCAAGACTCAGCAAGCTTCCAAGTGAACCAGGAACCAAAGTTGAGACAAGAACAATTGATCACCGGCAACCATGATGGGAGGGAACCTCCCTTATATCAAGCCAGTCTGTGAATCCTGATTGCCCCAGAAGCCCAATCCTCAATGAATGGTTCAGTACTGTTTGTAACCACCAGAGGGAGCTTCTGCTCAGAATTCATTTCCAAAACATTCACAACAGCCTCCCAGTGAAGAAGATCCGTCCATCACCCTGCCTCCCAGTGAATAAGATCCTTCCATCACCCTGCCTCCCAGTGAATAAGATCCGTCCATCACCGTGCCTCCCATGGAATAAGATCCGCCCCATCATCCCACCCCCAGTGAATAAGATCCGTCCATCACCCTGCCTCCCAGTAAATAAGATCCGTCCATCACCGTGCCTCCCAGTGAATAAGATCCGTCCATCACCCTGCTCCCAGTGAATAAGATCCGTCATCACCCTGCCTCCCAGTGAATAAGATCCGTCCATCACCCTGCCTCCCAGTGAATAAGATCCGTCCATTACCCTGCCTCCCAGTGAATAAGATCCGTCCCATCATCCCACCCCCAGTGAATAAGATCCGCCCATCATCCCCCCCCAGTGAATAAGATCCGTCCATCACCCTGCCTCCCAGTGAATAAGATCCGTCCATCACCCTGCCTCCCAGTGAATAAGATCCGTCCATCACCCTGCCTCCCAGTGAATAAGATCCGTCCATCACCCTGCCTCCCAGTGAATAAGATCCGTCCATCACCCTGCCTCCCAGTGAATAAGATCCGTCCATCACCCTACCTCCCAGTGAATAAGATCCGTCCATCACCCTGCCTCCCAGTGAATAAGATCCGTCCATCACCCTGCCTCCCAGTGAATAAGATCAGTCCATCACCCTGCCTCCCAGTGAATAAGATCCGTCCATCACCCTGCCTCCCAGTGAATAAGATCCGTCCATCACCCTGCCTCCCAGTGAATAAGATCCGTCCATCACCCTGCCTCTCAGTGAATAAGATCGGCACCGTCACGCCTCCATCAGTTATAACATCCGATCCCGTTACCCCAGTGTATAAAATCCGCTCCATCACCCCACCCCTGGTGTATAAGATCCACCCCATCATCCCACCCCACAGTGAATAAGATCTGTCCATCACCCTGCCTCCCAGTGATAAGATCCGCTCCGTCACCCTGCCTCCAGTGATAAGATCCAGTCCCATGACACCAGTGTATAAGATCTGCTTTATCACACCTTTCCTGGTGTATAAGATCTGCCCATCACCCCTCCCCCAGTGATAAGATCCGGGCCCGTTACCCCAGTGTATAAGATCTGCTTCATCACCCCTCCCCTTGTATATGAGATCCGCTCTGTCACCCCTCACCTAGTGATAAGATCCGGTCCCTTCGCCCCCTCCTTGTATCTGTGTTTGGCAAATAGTTATTGGTCACTTCAGCCTGTCCTTGTCTGCGTGTTGCATCCAGTAATCTGCTGACATATAAGATCTGCTCCTCCCCAGTGATAAGATCCAGTCCCATGACACCAGTGTATGAGATCTGCTTTATCACACCTTTCCTGGTGTATAAGATCTGCTTCATCACCCCTCCCCAGTGATAAGATCCGGGCCCGTTACCCCATTGTATAAGATCTGCTTCATCACCCCTCTCCTTGTATATGAGATCCGCTCTGTCACCCCTCACCTAGTGATAAGATCCGGTCCCTTCGCCCCCTCCTTGTATCTGTGTTTGGCAAATAGTTGGTCACTTCAGCCTTGTCCTAGTCTGCGTGTTGCATCCTGTAATCTGCTGACATATAAGATCTGCTCTTCCCCCCAGTGATAAGATCCGGGCCCGTTACCCCAGTGAATAAGATCTGCTTCATCACCCCTCCCCCTTGTGTATGAGATCCGCTCCCTCACCCTTTTTCTGGGTGTATAAGAGCTGGCCCCGTCTCCCCTCACCTACTTTTTCCGCAAGCCCTGGGGATTCCAAGACTTTGTGTCTAGTGACACCTTGATGTCTACAGCTATAGTTCTTCATCCCCTGGTGTGTACTAGTTTAGTTCTCAACCCCTGTTATTTATTAGTTTAGTTACCCATGGTATGGTGTGTAGTGGTTTAGTTCTCCATCCCCTGTTATTTATTAGTTTAGTTATCCATCTTATGGTGTGTAGTGGTTTATTTCTCCATCCCCAAGTGTCCTGCAAGCCTTGAGAATTGCAATCCCTTCCCCGACTGCTCCTACAGCCACCCGTCACCCAGTGCCCAGTCATCTAGATCAGGGGTCCCCAACCGCCGGTCCGCGGCCCACCACCGGGCCGTAGCAGTTCTGATGCCGGGCCGCGGAGCCATGGCACAGAACGCTGGACCCACATGGAGCCGGCGGCTGTAGCGCTGTAGTGACAGCTACAGTCGCCGGCTCCATCATCGATACTGACCTTCCGTCGCTGCGATCCCTGTCCCGGCCGTGGCAGCTTCATCCAGTGCTGAGCGGTGACGTAGTACCGCTCATTAAGGGCATGAATATGGACATGACGCCACTCCCATAGGCGTGGCATCCATATTCATGCCCTTAATGAGCGGTACTACGTGACCGCCAGCACTGGATGAAGCTGCCACGGCGGGACAGGGATGCTGGGTAGTTCAGCGACGGAGCGAGGAGGGTAAGTATGACAGGGATGACGGGGAGCCCAGGAGAGGGTGGGAGAGGAGCCTTGTATACAAGGGAGGGTGCCAGCCATAGTGGGAGCGGAGCCTTGTATACAGGGTGGGAGAGGAGCCATGTATACAGGGTGGGAGAGGAGCCATGAATATAGGGTGGGAGAGGAGCCATGTATATAGGGTGGGAGAGGAGCCTTGTATATAGGATGGGAGAGGAGCCATGTATATAGGGTGGGAGAGGAGCCATGTATATAGGGTGGGAGCGGAGCCATGTATATAGGGTGGGAGCGGAGCCTTGTATATAGGATGGGAGAGGAGCCATGTATATAGGGTGGGAGCGGAGCCATGTATAAGAGGGTGGGAGCAGAGCCATGTATATAGGGTGGGAGAGGAGCCATGTATATAGGGTGGGAGAGGAGCCATGTATACAGGGTGGGAGCGGAGCCATGTATAAGAGGGTGGGAGCGGAGCCATGTATAAGAGGGTGGGAGCAGAGCCTTGTATATAGGGTGGGAGAGGAGCCATGTATACAGGGTGGGAGCGGAGCCATGTATAAGAGGGTGGGAGCGGAGCCTTGTATACAGGGAGGGTGCAGAGCCATGTATATAGGGTGGGAGAGGAGCCATGTATAAGAGGGTGGGAGCGGAGCCTTGTTTACAGGAGGGTGCAGAGCCATGTATAAGAGGGTGGGAGCAGAGCCATGTATATATAGGGTGGGAGCAGAGCCTTGTATATAGGGTGGGAGAGGAGCCATGTATATAGGGTGGGAGCGGAGCCATGTATAAGAGGGTGGGAGCAGAGCCATGTATATAGGGTGGGAGAGGAGCCATGTATATAGGGTGGGAGAGGAGCCATGTATACAGGGTGGGAGAGGAGCCATGTATATAGGGTGGGAGCGGAGCCATGTATAAGAGGGTGGGAGCAGAGCCTTGTATACAGGGTGGGAGAGGAGCCATGTATATAGGGTGGGAGAGGAGCCATGTATATAGGGTGGGAGAGGAGCCATGTATATAGGGTGGGAGCAGAGCCATGTATATAGGGTGGGAGCAGAGCCTTGTATACAGGGTGGGAGAGGAGCCATGTATATAGGGTGGGAGAGGAGCCATGTATATAGGGTGGGAGCGGAGCCATGTATATAGGTGTGGAGAGGAGCCATGTATATAGGGTGGGAGAGGAGCCATGTATATAGGGTGGGAGAGGAGCCATGTATATAGGGTGGGAGCGGAGCCATGTATAAGAGGTGGGAGCAGAGCCATGTATATAGGGTGGGAGAGGAGCCATGTATATAGGGTGGGAGAGGAGCCATGTATATAGGGTGGGAGAGGAGCCATGTATATAGGGTGGGAGAGGAGCCATGTATATAGGGTGGGAGGGGAGCCATGTATATAGGGTGGGAGAGGAGCCTTGTATACAGGGAGGGTGCAGAGCCATGTATAAGAGGGAGGGAGCAGAGCCTTGTATATAGGGTGAGAGGAGCCATGTATAAGAGGGTGGGAGCAGAGCCATGTATATAGGGTGGGAGAGGAGCCATGTATAAGGGTGGGAGAGGAGCCATGTATATAGGGTGGGAGAGGAGCCATGTATATAGGGTGGGAGCGAGCCATGTATAAGAGGGTGGGAGCAGAGCCTTGTATATAGGGTGGGAGAGGAGCCATGTATACAGGGTGAGAGCGGAGCCATGTATAAGAGGTGGGAGCAGAGCCATGTATATAGGGTGGGAGAGGAGCCATGTATATAGGGTGGGAGCGGAGCCATGTATAAGAGGGTGGGAGCAGAGCCTTGTATATAGGGTGGGAGCGGAGCCATGTATAAGAGGGTGGGAGCAAAGCCTTGTATATAGGGTGGGAGAGGAGCCATGTATAAGAGGGTGGGAGCAGAGCCATGTATATAGGGTGGGAGAGGAGCCATGTATATAGGGTGGAGCAGAGCCTTGTATATAGGGTGGGAGCGGAGCCATGTATATAGGGTGGGAGCGAGCCATGTATAAGAGGGTGGGAGCAAAGCCTTGTATATAGGGTGGGAGAGGAGCCATGTATAAGAGGGTGGGAGCAAAGCCTTGTATATAGGGTGGGAGAGGAGCCATGTATAAGAGGGTGGGAGCAAAGCCTTGTATATAGGGTGGGAGAGGAGCCATGTATAAGAGGGTGGGAGCAGAGCCATGTATATAGGGTGGGAGAGGAGCCATGTATATATAGGGTGGGAGCAGAGCCTTGTATATAGGGTGGGAGAGGAGCCATGTATACAGGGTGGGAGCGGAGCCATGTATAAGAGGGTGGGAGCAGAGCCATGTATATAGGGTGGGAGCGGAAACTTAGCTCGATCCCCCAAAAACAAATCTGGCATGGGAATCCTAGGTTCCACAACAGGCAACCTAGCAAGATATGCAGCAATACTCTGAACCTCAGTGGCAAGCTGATCCACACGGCCAGACAACTGTGCAAACTCCATTGAGAGAAAAGATCCTCCCCAGCACCCAGAGATTCAGAGGGAAAAAAAAAAAAAAAAAGCAACAAACAGAAAAATATCTCTGACAACCTTTTTTCTTTCACAATATTTTTCCCTTCTGTGAGTACCATACAATTTTCAATTTTTGGGCCGGTGATACTGTTATGTTTCGGTAGCTGAGGAGAGCAGGCAAAAAAGGAAATATACCAGAGCAGTTGGAATCTATGAGATTGCAGTACCCTGACTAACCACCACAACTAGAGGCAGCCGTGGAGCGTTCCTACGTTGGTCCTAGACGCCTCGTCACAGCCTGAGAAACTAACTACACCTAAAGATAGAAATAGGAAAGCTATCTGCCCCGGAGCAGAACCCCAAAGATAATAGAAAGCCCCCAAACAAGTAATGGCGGTTAGACAAGATGAAATACAGACACAGAAAGAAAATAGTATGAGCAAACGCTGGGGCCAAAACTATCTAAATAGAAAAGGATAGGAAGGGTACTCACTGCAATCCCAGAAAACCCTGAAAAGCACCAACTCTACTAATTTCAAGATCACACGACCTCTACCACCTAAATTAGTTCTCTGGTGTAACAAAATCAAAATAGCAGCCACTGAAAAAACTGGAAAAAGCAAATGTACAAACATCAGTGGCTGAACCAAACTGAGAGGGCAAAAGCCCCCGGAGGGGACCCTGAAGGCCCCCACAGAAGTACAGGACAAAATGCAAAATATAGCACAAAAACAAAAAGAAGAAAAATGTCTTATCTGTTAGCAGGAGATGCAGACACGACACAGCAGGCTACAAGGGAAACCGGAATGAAGGATTCAGACCAGAACAATTGATCACCGGCAACTCTGATGGGAAGGTGACTCCCTTATATAAGACCAGTCAGTAACACCTGATTCCCAGTCCTCACAATCTTCACTGGACAGACCAGCACCGCTTGTAACCACCAGAGGAAGCCTCTGCTCAGAACTCATCTCAAACCCATTCACAACACCGTCCCCTGGTAAGTGGCGTCAGTGCGCCTTCTTCTCTAAAAAATTGTCGTCCGCTGAGAGAAATTATGATGTCGGCAATAGGGAACTCTTGGCCATTAAGTTAGCTTTCGAGGAGTGGCGTCATTTTTTGGAGGGGGCAGTACACCCGGTCACCGTCATTACCGATCACAAGAACCTGCTATATTTAGAGTCCGCAAAACGTCTGAATCCCAGACAAGCTAGGTGGTCGTTGTTTTTCACCAGGTTTAATTTTGTCGTCACATATCGTCCTGGGTCAAAAAATGTAAAGGCGGATGCCTTATCTCTCAGTTTCTCTGGGGCTGGGAAGACGGATGACCCGGTTCCTATCCTTCAGGAGGGGGTGGTGGTGTCAGCAGTATGCTCTGAGCTTGAGGAGGAGGTATTGGAGGCTCAGGGGGAGGCCCCTGTTGGACCTCCAGGGAGACTGTTTGTTCCTGATCAGTTGCGACAAAAGGTGATCGAGGCACACCATAATTCAGCTTTGGCAGGACACCCAGGGAGTAAAGCAACGGTGGATCTCCTCTCGTGCCGGTTTTGGTGGCCTAACTTGCATAGGGAGGTGGTAACTTTTGTCGCGTCCTGTGGGGTTTGTGCGCGCTCTAAGACCCCACATACCCGTCTGTCTGGGGCCCTCTTACCTTTGAAGATCCCGGAGCGTCTGTGGACTCATCTGTCTATGGACTTCATTACGGACCTCCCGCCATCTTCGGGTAAAACAGTCATACTCGTTGTAGTGGACAGGTTCAGCAAGATGGCACATTTTATCGCTCTTCCTGCTCTTCCTAATGCTAAAACTCTTGCGCAGGTGTTCATTGGGGAGATTGTGAGACTTCACGGGGTACCCTCTGATGTGGTGTCGGATCGGGGGTCTCAGTTTGTGTCCAAATTCTGGAAGGCATTTTGTACATGGCGGGGGATGCAGTTGTCATTTTCATCGGCTTTTCATCCGCAGACCAATGGTCAGACAGAGCGTCTGAACCAGAGCTTGGAGACATATCTCCGGTGTTTTGTGTCAGAGAACCAGGAGGACTGGGCTTCTTTCTTGCCTCTGGCGGAGTTTGCTCTTAATAATAGGCGGAGCGAGTCCACTGGTAAGTCCCCGTTTTTTGGGGCATATGGTTTTCACCCCCAGTTTTGTACTTTCAATAGGGGGGGCTCTTCTGGGGTTCCTGAGGAGGAACGATTTTCGTCGTCACTTGCTTCAGTGTGGAGAGGAGTGCTGAATAATCTGAGTACTATGGGGAACCAATACAAACGTATGGCTGATAGGAGGAGAGTGTCTGGTCCGGACCTAAGTGTGAACGATCGGGTATGGTTGTCTACCAAGAATATAAAACTTAAGGTTCCCTCCTGGAAACTGGGTCCCAGGTTCATCGGGCCATACAAGATCAGTTCTATAATTAATCCGGTGGCATTCCATCTTGACCTCCCTCCTACATTTAAAATTCACAATGTGTTCCACAGATCGTTGCTTAAGAGGTATGTGGCGCCGGTGATACCATCACCTTTACCTCCTCCTCCTGTGGTGGTCAATGGTAACTTGGAGTTTCAGGTGTCGAAAATCATCGATTCACGTCTGAATCGCCGGTCCCTTCAGTACCTGGTTCATTGGAGGGGGTATGGTCCTGAGGAGAGGACGTGGGTTCCTGCGTCGGATATTAACGCAGACAGATTAATTCGGGCCTTCCACACTACTCACCCAAATAAACCTGGCCCTGAGGGTCCGGAGGCCCCTCGTAGAAGGGGGGGTACTGTCACGGGTGTGTCGCCACGAAGATCGTCGCGATTATACAACCTGACTTCTCACAGCTGAGTTTCTGGTGCTTGGTGTTTTTCGACAGTGAGGGAGTTAATTCTCCCTCTCTCTGTGCTAGAGGAGGCCAGCCTCGCCCAGCTGCAATTAATGCTGCAGTAATGGGATTCCTTCAAATACCTGCCAGTCTGCTAGGGAAGTGTCGGTGAAAGCATTCATGCAGACCAGCAGAGCGGATCGTGGTATTGTGAAGTCTGAAGTGAAGAGTACCTGGTGTGGTTTTCTCCCCTCCTCGCTTTATTATTTATCTCCTTACCCACTGGTGTTCCCTCTGTAGTTGTATAGTGAGTTTTGTATGCAAGGTGGTCTTTTGTTTTACCCCTTGTACTGTCTCGTTCGTCTTATACTGTTTGTAGGAATTTACCTTCCTGTCCCCTGTGGTTGTGATCAGGGTCCTTCTCAGGACTGGATTAGAATCATAGAATGGTAGAGTTGGAAGGGACCTCCTGGGCCTTCTGGTCCAACCCCCTGCTCAAAGCAGGATTCTCTAAATCATCCCAGACAGATGTCTATCCAGCCTCTGTTTGAAGACTTCCATTGAAGGAGAACTCACCACCTCTTGTGGCAGCCTGTTCCACTCATTGATCACCCTAACTGTCAAAAAGTTTTTTCTAATATCTAATCTGTGTCTCCTCCCATTCAGTTTCATCCCATTGCTTCTAGTCTTTCCTTGTGCAAATGAGAATAAAGATGATCCTTCTACAATGTGGCAGCCCTTGAGATATTTGTAGACAGCTATTAAGTCTCCTCTCAGTCTTCTTTTTTGCAAGCTAAACATTCCCAAATCCTGCAACCGTTCCTCATAGGACATGGTTTGCAGACCGGTCACCATTCTGGTGGCTCTTCTCTGAACTTGCTCCAGTTTGTTGATGTCTTTTTTAAAATGTGGTGCCCAAAACTGGACACAGTATTCCAGATGAGGTCTGACCAAAGAGGAGTAGAGGGCAATAATGACCTCACGTGATCTAGACTGTATGCTTCTGTTGATACATCCTAGAATTGCATTTGCCTTTTTTGCTGCTGCATCACACTGTTGACTCATGTTAAGTCTGTGATCAATTAGTATACCCAAGTCTTTTTCACATGTGCTGTTACTTAGCCCTATTCCTCCCATTTTGTATATGCTTTTTTCATTTTTATTGCCCACATGTAGTACTTTGCATTTTCCCTGTTAAAATCCATTCTGTTAGTTGCTGCCCACTGCTCAGTTACTGAGGGTCAGGGATTCACAGGAGATAGGGTTACACTGGCGGCCTGGACCTCTGTACCATCAACAGTACCTACAGGTAGAGGGATTAGTCAGGTCCCCAGCTTAGGGTCAGCATAGACCCCGGACCTCCTGTATACAGTGACAGCGTGACAGGCGCCCAAGAAAGACCAGCAAGTGCCAGGACGTCTCTTAAAAGTGTTTCAGCTGCGGGATCGGGCTACCAGCAGTGCAGAGCTTGCTCAGGAATGGCAGCAGGCAGGTGTGAGTGCATCTGCACGCACTGTGAGGCAGAGACTCTTGGAGCAAGGCCTGGTCTCAAGGAGGGCAGCAAAGAAGCCACTTCTCTCCAGAAAAAACATCATGGACAGACTGATATTCTGCAAAAGGTACAGTCAGTGGACTGCTGAGGACTGGGTAAAGTTATTTTCTCTGATGAATCCTCTTTTCGATTGTTTGGGACATCAGGAAAACGCCTCATTCGGAGAAGACAAGGTGAGCGCTACCACCAGTCTTGTCTCATGCCAACTGTTAAGCATCCTGAAACCATTCATGTGTGGGGTTGCTTCTCAGCCAAGGGAATCGGCTCTCTCAGTCTTGCCTAAAAACACAGCCATGAATAAAAAATGGTACCAGAATGTCCTCCAAGAGCAACTTCTCCCAACCCTCCAAGAGCAGTTTGGCGATCAACAATGCCTTTTCCAGCATGATGGAGCACCTGTCACGGTGTGTCGCGGCGGAGATCGTCGCGATTACACACCCTGACTTCGCACAGCTGAGTTTCTGGTGCTGGGTGTTTTTCGGCACTGAGGGAGTTAATTCTTTCTCTCTCGGTGCTGGACTGACCAGCCTCGCCCAGCTGCGATTGATGTTTTGTTAATTAGCTTCCTTCATATACCTGCTGGTCTGCTGGGAAAGTTGCCGGTGAAAGCATTCATTCAGACCAGCAGAGCGGATCGTTTCTGAGAAGACTTAAGCTAAGAGTGCCTGTTGTGGTTTTTCCTCTCCTCGCTTATTGTTTATCTCCTTAACCTTTTGTGTTCCTCTGTAGTGGAAGTGTTGTATGCAAGGCTGTGTTTTCTTTACCCCTTGTCTGTCTCGTTTGTCTTAGACTGTGTGTAAGCTGTGACCTGCCCATTCCCTGTGGTGGTAATCAGGGTCCTTCTCAGGACTAGATTACAGTGGTCAGGGATCTACAGGAGACAGGGTTACGCTGGCGGCCTGGACCTCTGTACCATTAACAGTACCTCCAGGTAGAGGGACTAGTCAGGACCCCAGTTCAGGGTCAGCATAGACCCCGGTCCACCTCTATCCAGAGACAGCGTGACACGTACACAGTATTGACCCACAATACATAGGATATTATGTCAGGTAAGACATTGCTGGCAGATACTATGTATACATGTTGATTTTCTCTATTATATGAAATTTAGAATGATGTCACATTAGATATAGGTTACTATCATTGAATATATCTGTTATACGTCGTGACATTTTCACCGGCCACTCTAAAGATTCTCCCCAGCCACCATGGATCCAGTAGCCCATTTAGCTCAGCAGTTGCAGAGTTTGTCCATGGAGCTGACGGACGTTAAATCCAAGGTTTTGTACCCCCGGGAGCAAACCAGATCTGAACCTAAAGTAGCTCTCCCGGACAGGTTCACTGGTGGGCGGGACAAGTTTTTTACTTTCCGGGAAGCATGTAAATTGTATTTCCGGCTGCAGCCGCAGTCGTCGGGGAGTGAGGATCAGAGGGTGGGAATTGTCATCTCGCTCTTACAAGGGGACCCTCAATCCTGGGCGTTCTCTCTCCCCCCGGGCTCCCCGGCTCTCCAGTCAGTGCACCGATTTTTACAGCCCTGGGTCTGGTATATGATGACCCGGATCGGGTCTCCCTTGCTGAAATGAAGTTACGTAGGATACAGCAGGGAGATCGTCCGGCGGAGGAATTTTCTTCAGAGTTCCGTAGGTGGGCCACGGATACTCAGTGGAATGACCCGGCTCTTAAGAGCCAGTTTTGTCAAGGTTTATCTGACAAATTAAAAGATGTGTTGGCTCAGTATGATTCTCCCTCGTCACTGGAGGCCGCTATGGCTCTTGCAATTCGCATTGATAGACGGCTTCGGGAGAGGTGTGGGGTAACTCCGCCCCCTGTGATGACTCCACCTCCTTCTAAAGTCCCTAATATTGAGGTTCCCCTGGTTTGTTCCGAGGAACCTATGCAGTTGGGAGGGACATCATTCCGAGGGAGGGGATCGGCGGTGCGCCGCAAAACAAGAAGGTGTTTCTTCTGCGGGAGAAAGGGACATTTTATTGAGGGGTGTCCATCCCGTACTGTACTGAGCAAGAAGTCGCCGGAAAACTATTAATCCCAGGTTGTGTGGTGGACGACAATCTGGGAGTATGTATTTCGTCCCCAAGTCCGTCTCAGTTTCTCGTACCAGCGGAGGTGGTGGTAGGTACGAGAACTGAGAGGATTTCTGTTCTTCTGGATAGTGGGGCCGCGGCTAATCTGGTGGACGCTCGGTTTGCCCAGGTGCAAGGTATGCAACTGAGTGTATTGGCCAAACCTATCCCTATATTCTCTATTGACGCCAGGCCTCTCGGTCAAGGTAGCTTTGTGCAAGCCGTGCATAACATAGACCTTCGAGTGGGGGCAATACATAAAGAACTATTGTCTTGTTATGTGTTGGAGGGCCTTCCCACTCCTATTGTGTTGGGACTTCCTTGGTTAACTAAACATAACCCAGTTATTAATTGGCAATCCAGAGAGATAAGCCAGTGGGGTGAATTTTGCAATAGTAACTGCATGAACACGGTCATCGGTACGGTCGTGCCTAGAACCTTACCTCCTTTTCTGGAGGACTTTGAGGATGTGTTTTCAGAGGAAGGGTGTCAAGAATTACCTCCTCATCGCGCATATGACTGTGCTATAAAATTGCTTCCTGATGCTAAGTTACCAAAATCTAGGTTATATAACCTTTCTGGTCCTGAGAGGCAAGCTATGAAAGATCAGTTCAATAATTAATCCGGTGGCTTTCCATCTTGACCTCCCTCCTACATTTAAAATCCACAATGTGTTCCACAAATCGTTGCTTAAGAGGTACGTGGCACCAGTTATACCGTCACCTCTACCTCCTCCTCCAGTGGTGGTCAATGGTAATTTGGAGTTTCAGGTATCGAAGATCATTGACTCACGTCTGAATCGCCGGTCCCTTCAGTACCTTGTTCATTGGAGGGGGTATGGTCCTGAGGAGAGGATGTGGGTTTCTGCGTCGGATATTAACGCAGACCGTTTGGTTCGGGCCTTCCACACTACTCACCCAGATAGACCAGGCCCTGAGGGTCCAGAGGCCCCTCGTAGAAGGGGGGGGTACTGTCACGGGTGTGTCGCGGCGGAGATCGTCGCGATTACACACCCTGACTTCGCACAGCTGAGTTTCTGGTGCTGGGTGTTTTTCGGCACTGAGGGAGTTAATTCTTTCTCTCTCGGTGCTGGACTGACCAGCCTCGCCCAGCTGCGATTGATGTTTTGTTAATTAGCTTCCTTCATATACCTGCTGGTCTGCTGCGGAAGTTGCCGGTGAAAGCATTCATTCAGACCAGCAGAGCGGATCGTTTCTGAGAAGACTTAAGCTAAGAGTGCCTGTTGTGGTTTTTCCTCTCCTCGCTTATTGTTTATCTCCTTAACCTTTTGTGTTCCTCTGTAGTGGAAGTGTTGTATGCAAGGCTGTGTTTTCTTTACCCCTTGTCTGTCTCGTTTGTCTTAGACTGTGTGTAAGCTGTGACCTGCCCATTCCCTGTGGTGGTAATCAGGGTCCTTCTCAGGACTAGATTACAGTGGTCAGGGATCTACAGGAGACAGGGTTACGCTGGCGGCCTGGACCTCTGTACCATTAACAGTACCTCCAGGTAGAGGGACTAGTCAGGACCCCAGTTCAGGGTCAGCATAGACCCCGGTCCACCTCTATCGAGAGGCAGCGTGACACGTACACAGTATTGACCCACAATACATAGGATATTATGTCAGGTAAGACATTGCTGGCAGATACTATGTATACATGTTGATTTTCTCTATTATATGAAATTTAGAATGATGTCACATTAGATATAGGTTACTATCATTGAATATATCTGTTATACGTCGTGACAGCACCTTGCCATAAAGCAAAGGTGATAACTAAATGGCTCAGGGAACAAAACATAGAGATTTTGGGTCCATGGCCTGGAAACTCCCCAGATCTTAATCCCATTGAGAACTTGTGGTCAATCATCAAGAGACGGGTGGACAAACAAAAACCTAAAAATTATGACAAAATGAAAGCATTGATTGTGCAAGAATGGACTGCTATCAGTCAGGATTTGGTCCAGAAGTTGATTGAGAGCATGCCAGGGAGAATTGCAGAGGTCCTGAAGAAGAAGGGTCAACACTGCAAATATTGACTTGCTGCATTAACTCATTCTAACTGTCAATATAAGCTTTTGTTACTCATATGTTTGCAATTATTATATTTCTGTCTGTGATAAAAACATCTGTCAAACACACATAAAAACCAGAGGGCAGCAGATCATGTGAAAATATAATATTTGTGTCATTCTCAAAACTTTTGGCCATGACTGTACATCCACTAGGTCGCTTCAAAGACTTTTTGGGGTGCGTTTGAATTTGATGCAGGCAGGGCCTTGTATTCAATGAAGAAGTTAACATTATGGAAGTGGCAAAAGAGTAATGTGAACGTAGTTTTCTTGTGTACATCCACTAGGTCGCTTCTAAGTCTTTTTGGGGTGCGTTTCAATTTGATGCAGGCAGGGCCTTGTATTCAATGCATAAACTAACAGTATGGCAGTGGCTAAAGAGTAATGAACCATGTTAATAATTTTTACACCATCAGTTTTTGTTTTTCACATGTTATTTAAGACAGGATCAGTGTTGGGTCTACTGACTACTGTATTGTGTCTTTCCCTTCCCAGGTTCATTAGTTCATGACTGGTGCATAATTAATGTCATTATTCACAAGATTTTGATTGGTTTTCTGTGGTATATAATGCTTATGTCAGTTTATTTTTTATATGCTATGAGTGAGGGCACTTGTAACGTGCCAGAAACGCGTTAGGTGTTTCCGATGTTTTTAAACCGGTTTGACATGCTGCAATAAAGTTTTTCTTTTATTTTTACATGGGTGGTGTGCCGAATCCATTCCTCGTTTTTTTGTTACGAAGTATATAGTTTGATGTCTGGGAGCTGCCAATATGTGGCTAGTTTTCTGACTGTTTCGGATAACATGATACATGATTTTAGCTTTTTTTGTCTAGTCTAGCTTGAATATAGGTCAATATTAAATAGTCTCCTGATGAGTCGCCTTTGGTGAGGACGATGAAACCAGTAGAAATGAGAGGCTTAGAGAGTGAGTGTGTATACGTCACCTCACCCTATATACTGAACTGTGGGGTACATGTTTTTTCTATTAGTCACCTTCTGACTAACCTTCAGGGGGTGAATTATGGGTATAGTTTTACATTTGGAATTAATACAGTTTAGTTTTATCCTTTTGTCAGCGAACATGAGGAATGACAAGAGACAACCCATTTAAGAAGATTCAGTTTTGGTTAAAACTATTCCAAAATTTTGAACATAAAAAAGGCTTCTCCCGTATGTGACGTCTCTGATGTTTATTAACAGTTGATTTCCAAGTAAAATATTTCCCACATTAAGAAAATGAAAAAGCCTTCTCCTCTGTGTGACTGCGCTGATGTCTAACAAGATGCGCTTTCCGATTAAAACATTTCCCACATTCTGAACAGGAAAAAGGCTTCAACCCTGTGTGACTGCTCTGGTGACTAACAAGAAGCACTTTCCAGCGAAAACATTTCCCACATTCTGAACAGGAAAAAGGCTTCTCCCCTGTGTGAGTTCTCTGGTGACTAACAAGATTCCCTTTATGGGTAAAACATTTCCCACATTCTGAACAGGAAAAAGGCTTCTCCCCTGTGTGAGTTCTCTGGTGACTAACAAGATTCCCTTTATGGGTAAAACATTTCCCACAGTCTGAACAGGAAAAAGGCTTCTCCCCTGTGTGAATTTTCTCATGTTCACTCTGGGATGATTTATCTATAAAATATTTTCCACATTCTGAGCAGGAAAAAGGCTTCTCCCCTGAGTGAATTTTCTCATGTTTACTCAGGGATGATTTATCTATAAAACATTTCCCACATTCTGAACAGGAAAAAGGCTTCTCCCCTGTGTGAATTTTCTCATGTTCACTCTGGGATGATTTATCTATAAAACATTTTACACATTCTGAACAGGAAAAAGGCTTCTCCCCTGAGTGAATTTTCTCATGTTTACTCAGGGATGATTTATCTATAAAACATTTCCCACATTCTGAACAGGAAAAAGGCTTCTCCCCTGTGTGAGTTCTCTGGTGACTAACAAGAAGCACTTTCCAGCGAAAACATTTCCCACATTCTAAACAGGAAAAAGGCTTCTCCCCTGTGTGAGTTCTCTGGTGACTAACAAGATCCCCTTTATGGGTAAAACATTTCCCACATTCTGAACAGGAAAAAGGCTTCTCCCCTGTGTGAATTTTCTCATGTTTACTCAGGGATGATTTATCTGTAAAACATTTCCCACATTCTGAACAGGAAAAAGGCTTCTCCCCTGTGTGAATTTTCTCATGTTTACTCAGGGATGATTTATCTGTAAAACATTTCCCACATTCTGAACAGGAAAAAGGCTTCTCCCCTGTGTGAGTTCTCTGGTGACTAACAACATGTGATTTGCACATAAAACATTTCCCACATTCTGAACATGAAAATGACTTCTTTGCTCTAGGAGCAGTTTGTTTTTTAATGCCTCTTTTGTGACTTTGATTTTCCTTAGTAGTCAGTAATGAATCAGAAGATGGGACCTGTTTCATAGGATCAGATGACAGATCTTTGCTGTGAATGGATGATGTATCTGGAGTAATGGCAATCACTTCAGTTGTATCTTGTAGGATCTCAAGATCATCAGATTTAAAAACTGAAGATGTCAGCTGTCCCTCTGATCTCCTGGTACAGTCATCTGCTAAGATAAAAAACAATTTTTTTTAATAAAATATCCTTGAGTTTTACATTTTTGAATATTTCTACTTAAACTGTCCATAAAAATGGCAAGCTATGTAAAAACTGTAATTACCAAGACAATGACAGTTCACAGTCTAATAGAAAACCTTGTTGGATGAGCCAGTAGTGTGTGGTGTTCAGCTGTTTGTTCATTCTGCCTCCCAAATATCAAATAAAAAGAAACCAATCAATGTTATGTAGGAGAAAATAATACCAATTCTCATCTCACAAAAAACAAGTCCCCACTCAGGTCCATCATCTGTCAATGGAAAAACAGAGGTTCCCACACTACTAGTGGCTCAAAGGCTGTTGAGAAGCAACAGAGTTTCTATAAACCAATCCAGTAAAATCCGCTCTCACGTCTGAGTCTTGCAGTAGCTCAGACAACATTTAGGATCCCTGTATTTAGCAATATTATAGTGAGAAGAATCCACTTAATTTGCGGTGTGTGTCTCCTGGAGCACAATCTGGGCACTATGTGCTAGGTAAGAAAATGGCAAATGTGTAATTTCCACTCTCCAACATCCACTGCGTGTTAATTACAGGAAAGTGGCTGTGGAGTCACAATATTCCCTCCTCCTACACACGTGGTGTAAATTGTTGGTACCCCTCGTTTACTTACAGTGTCAAGGTAAAATATAATTTTCTACTATACTTTTATATTCATAGTGTGTATATGTATTTTATAAACACGAAGTTTTCCTTAAAAGAATAATAAGATAATGTTAGTATCTGCTGGTGTTTGTCTCCATCTTGTGTCCTATCACTGTATTACACTCTACTGAAATGCCCCCACCTTTGGAGAATTGAATAAACGAAAATGAGGATGACAACACATCAAGGAGGACTTAGAAGAAGATCTAAGGACCAATTAGGATGACTCAGTTTATCTCTTTCTCCTCAATCCCGCCTTTACTCCACCCCAATATTCTGTGTATGTAATCTTATGTACGTGAATAAAGAGTTCAGTGCTTACTGGAGATGGCCGCCTAATAGCACCATTTTCTTTAGGGCACGTTCTGAAGTCTGAACCAGCGTATCGCCTGATTCATTCTCGGTCGACCCGTGCTCTTAGTCTAATCTGGAGTGACTGGAGGATGAGTGGTTTGTCATTTTGAACCCGACAATTGGCGCCTGACACGTGGGGCCGTGGATTGCCGCCCGTCCGGACCGTCCCGAGGACTTTGCGCTGTTGCCCGCGGTGACTGAATGCGAGGACTGCAGCCTCCGTTGAACACGGTAAGTTGGGATCATATATTTTATATGCGTCCCACTTGCCTGTGTGTCAGTCATTGTGGGCTTAAGCTGTATTGTCTTTTTGGGTCTGGATGGGTGACTGGTTGAGTGGTGAGACCAAGGGCAATCCCACGCCACGAACAGCAAGTGTGACCGAGTGACGTTGCATTGCCTGCACGTGCTTGAGTCAAAACACCACGTTCCTCCTCCTCCGGTCACTGTACCTTTATGTAGATAATTGCCTCCCGTGACTGTTAGAATAAAGTTGGGACAAATTTTAGATTCTTGAAGTGTTGAGTGGGGTAGAAGACGCACATGATAGTCTAATCAGTGACGAATGGAGCCGGGGCTCTTCGTCTGAGAAAGTGACAAATGGAGGGGGTACTCTTTGTCCAACCCGGGAAGTCTCATTAGGAGAAGCCCAGGTGTCAGCATATGGAGGGGGACTCTGTGCTGTGTAGAGTGTCACGGTGTACTGCGCTTTAAACGTCACCATCCACAGTTAGGGAAAAGACAGTATTGAGGGGGACTCTTTGTCTTGTCACAGTATTGAGGGGGACTCTGCAGTGACGGGTGGTGACCTGCGAGTGACGCCGGTGGTCTGAGTCGCGACAGATCATTACACTCTGTTAATATTATGATGCGCATGTTTAAATCAAACAAAACCCACAAGGTAGAGGGTGGTGCTTTGGGAGTGGTTGAATTGATGAAATCACGTGGAGGCAAGAAGGCTGTTAAGAGAATGAGCTTACCGAGTATGAGCAGATTTCAGCCTTCAGTGTAGAAGGATTATGTAGCATAGAAGAAAGGAAAGTTGAGAGATAAGGGACTTCTGCATCAAGCCCAAGCACATTTAAGAGTAGTAAATGATTTGAAAGTTGAGGGTTGGAAAGAGGTAGATGGAATAAGGAGGTTCGGAAAGTGCTGAGCCTTTGTTCGGATATGTAAAATGCTCTGCATATGATCTTGTTGATGTAACTAAAATGGCCGCTCCAAGCCATCGGCCACCGCCCTATAATGGTGCCGATCTCAGAACAAAGGGAGGTTGGACCTGTCATGTGTGTGGTGAACAGAATCCGCCCTGGGCGGAGACCTGCCGTGTTTGTGGGGCGGGTCGCTCCTGGTGTAATGCCCAGCCCATCGCCCCTCCCACACCCAGTGGCCATCTTAATACACCCGGAAATGGCCAACACCCCATCTCCTCCGGCGGCCATCTTGAGACACCCAAGCACACCCAGTCAGGCCTATATCCCTTGCTGATACCAACCAGGGCCTACTACCAGCCCCCGCCCGCACCTGTGCAGGCCACAGCTCCCAATATGGCACCAGATGCAACACCATTGTTCCCTTTTACACAACCCAACCCGGCCATTGCTGCAATGCATGAATCTTCAGTTTTTCAAACAATGATCAGAAGCCGCCGCCATGATATTATGGGATCTAATGAAGGGGAGGAGGATCAGGAGATAGAAGAGGGGTGGGCCCCTCAACAGCCACCACTATCCCCAGCAGCACCAGTATCTTCTCTTCCCTCTTCCATTCCCCCACCACCATTGTTAACCCCTGGTCCTAGGGCTTACTCCACCCCCTACTCCAGAGATAAGGTACCTTCCTCTCCTCCACAAATCCTCAGAGAGGACAGTCGTTCTGTAAGATTCACGGAAACCCCGGTCAGGCCCCCAGCTCCCGGTGTACTTGAAAACTGGTATCCCTGCCATTCACAGCATTACACAGACCGCAACGGAAATCCAGTGACATTATCCATAGGGTACGGTGATATCCTGACACATCGGGTTGGTGCTATAGTTAGTCCTGCCAACTCAAACTGCTCCAAGAAAGGGGGTCTGGCTCTATTAGTAGCCCAAGCTGGTGGTCCCATCGTCACTGCAGAATGCATGGCTCATATATACACTCATGGCCCTTTGCCACCTGGACAGACTCTGACAACCCATGCAGGGGACCTTCCCGCTGATATCATCATCCATGCAGTAGGTCCAGTCCATGATCCTTTAAACTCAAATGAGTCACGGGCCACCCTTCGGGCCACCATACATTCAATACTCCATCATGCTGGTATGTTAAAAACAGAAGACATTAGGCACCAGGAATTATTTGAAACCAATGATAAAGTAGTAAATTTGTGATTGCTTTGTCTAAAGAGTTAACTAACACCCACTCTGCAGTGTCTGCTTCTCTCCCAGAATTTACAGGTGACACGGTGCATGATTTCTCGCCTGATGACATTATATATATAAAAATTTATGGGAAGAGACTGTCTCCAGCCCAGATTTGAGGGTCCCTACACTGTGATCCTGTCCACCCCTACTGCCCGAAGCTCGAGGGCAAGAGCACCTGGATTCACGCCTCCCATTGCAAGAAGGACAAGATTAATCAGCAGTCATGAAGTTTCTGATATACATATCCTTTTGAGCTATATCCTGATCTCCAGTAGTGCCAGCATGCCCACCTTCTGGGTTAATACTACAACCCCTGTGGTTATCTTTAAGTTCGATTTCTATCAAATATTCAACTGTGATAGGAATGATTTCAAGGGATCAATATATTAAACTTAGGGGAAAAGGGATATTTTATCTCTATGTCACCCGCCCAGGGAATGAAAACTGTTATGATTGGTTAGATGTGGGATAGAAAACAGAAAAAGGGAAAATTGGCAAATGAAGCTAGATACAATAGATTGATAAATGAGATATACAAGTGTTATATTTGTAGGAACTGATCTAAGAATGCAGGAGTCAGTGACAGCAAGCAAAGGTATAAGGGAGGGAGGAAGTGCTGGTAGCAGCGAGATGGTATTTTGCTGTACACCAAGGTCATTCTACAGATAAGGAAGCTGAAGGCTGAGGGAGAGCACACTGACAAACTGCGCAGCGACACGACTTACCCCTCCCATCAGGCATTCAGCATAGAGACGCAGAGCCAGAGTGCAACAGTTTTCAGATTTTGTTGAATAGGTTTTTGGAATAGACACAGTACGTAAGAATCGAAGGTCAGAGTATGTGAGAAGCAAATAGACAGGCAGAGAAAGGAAGTTACACTAGAAGACAGAGTTCAGGAAAGAGCCAAAGGATTATTTCTGGACTCTAAGGAAAACTTGGGTGGAAATGGGTTTTGTCAAAGAAAACAAGACTAGTGAGAAAGTTCTAGCAAGGTTTATATGAATGGCATAAAAAAAAAAAAAAAAAGTGACAAGGAAAAACTGAAAGTAAGTAGACCGGATTAGAGATCAGTTAAAGCAGAGGATCTAGCCAGAATAGCACAAGGGGTACAACATGATTTAGTGCAGGCAAAAAGAGGTAGCTTGCACATGAACCCCCTTGTCTCCTTACCCCCCACTCCTAATTGCACAGTACAGGTGAACCAACCAGGGGGACATGAGGTTGAGTTCCAAGTGGACACGGGGGCAGACAATTCAGTAATTACAGACAACTCTCCATCTATCCTGCTCCCCGTCACTAAAAAGATTTCCCTGCAAATTCAAGGAACCACTGTACACACACAGTTAATGGTATCACCACGGGGTCAATGTGATCTTTTAGGATGTGATGTGTTGTTACAATTGCAAGCACGTATTGAGTATTATCCGGTTGGAACTGTCACTATGACACCAGAACTGAAGCAGAGCACTCTTTGTAAAATCATGTCGCTAGACGTTGCTAGTACACAGAGGAAAGAGAAGATTTTCAGGAAATATATTCCAATGTTAATCCTGGACCCCACTGTCATGATGTACTCTTTAGGATAAGGACAGGGGATTTTACGAAACAACATGTTGGGGTCATAGTAGATGCTGCAAATAATCAACTCCACTATGCTGGAGGACTGGCCGCAACAATTTCACAGAAAGGAGGACCCATGATACAGGACGAATCTAATTCGTATATACAAACGTGTGGTCAGGTAGAAATAGGACAGGTCCCAGCAACCAGAGCAGGACAGCTGCCGTGTCAATATGCAATATATGCAATGAAATCACGATATACTTCTACTAATATGCCTAGGTCCCAACAATTACTTACTGAAGCTGTCCAGAGTGTAATCCTGTATGTTTTCCCTGTCCACTCCGAACAATCATTTTGCAAGCAGGCAGCTGCAGGTCCAAGGACAGTTCTTATCAGTGCCCACATAGCAAACTCCAGCCCCCCTTCAACTTAACCCTGTGTACGGGTTGGTACAAAAATTATGGGCAGTTAATGCAGCTACTGATCTGGAAACTCCAGTGGTGTCTAATATATATATATATATACACTTTTGTTCCAGATATCTCAGGATGCTGCTTAGTTTACAGTTATTGATTTTGCCAATGTTATTTTTATAATATGTTGATGATTTACTGATTTGTGTTCCTCCAGGAAACAGTGTCGTATTGCAACAATATTACTCATGTTGTTTTTGTACCAAGCAGGTTGTAAGCGTTAAAGGATAAACTGCAATTTTGTAAATCTTCAGTTATCTTTTTGGGACATTGCATTACACCGGGGGGAACGACATCTGACCAGCGCTCGCAAAGAAGCTGTACAGAACTTTCCTATGCCTGTTAATGTTGCCGCTCTTAGGATATTTCTTGGACTGATTTTCTACTGCAGGCAGTGGATACATGCTTACTTAAATTCAGACACTTAAATTAAAGTGACCAAAAGAAGAGTTCCAAGAAAAATCATACTGAAAATATACAAATTTTATTAATCACCGAAAACATTTTATAGTAACAAATACAATTAAAAAACACCCAATTCCAAAAGAGGAAACTAGATGGCTGCTCGTTATACTTGGACTTATGCACCATATATAACTGCATATGTCCCTTAAAATGCCATATATATTATGCCATAATAGCGATAGAATAGCAAGTAAATCACATATACATTCCCCAGGAATTAATCAGCTGCCTAATGACAGCCCAAGCTCCGGAAGAAGCGGGACAGCGAAACGTACGTCGGGGTGAGGGGGAGACTGTTGGCTGCGGAGCTTGGGCTGTCACTAGGCTGCTGATTTATTCCTGGGTAATGTATATGTGATTTACTTGCTGTTCTATTGCTATTGTGGCATAATATATATGGCGGAGCTTGGGCTGTCATTAGGCAACTGGGGTATGGGGAAGAGGGATGCGTCTATGCCTTCCAAGAGCGTTGTACCCTGCGGTCGCCCAGATGTTACATGGGCCAACCCACCAGTCCAAAACTGCTGTAATGAGCGTGATGCAGAAGCATTGGGCGGCACCAGGCTTTTCCACCTGTATAGAAGGTTTGATCCAGGGATGCATGGTATGTGCTACACATAATCAGAGAAGGGTAGTCAAGACACCACCCAAACACGCCCCGCGGCCCCTCTATCCTTTCCAGAGACTGCAGATTGATTATATTCAGCTGCCAAAAATCAGGTTCATGGGAGTACGTGTTGGTGTGTTTTGATTTATTCTCAGGTTGGCTGGAGGCTTTCCCGATTGCCAAGGCTACGGCTGCGTCAACCGCAAAGAAGCTGCTTGCGGAGGTGGTGTGCAGGTATGGAGTACCAAAGGTGACCGAAAGTGACAGAGGTACACATTTCACAGGTGAAATAATGAATGAAGTCTTGACAGCTCTGGGAATTCAACAAGTTTTCCACACCCCATATTACCACAAAGCGGTGTAAAAGTAAAAGGACTAAATAGGATATTGAAGTTAAAAATCTAAAAGGCCATGGCTGAAACAGGGAAATCTTGGCCTGAATGTTTACCATTAGCCCTATACTCAGTAAGGTACACTCCAAATAGAAAAACTGGATTTTCTCCGTATAAAGTACTATTTGGCAAAGTGCCTAGTTTAGGATGTTTCTTTTCCCAAGCATTGGAAATGAGTAACCATGTATTAAGTTCATATGTAAGGGATTTGTATAAAAGACTCAAGAAAGTATATGATAATGTTTTCAGTTCTCTTCCAGATCCGAACCAGGATCCTGGGAGTCTGCAGTCTGCAGTCTGGAGACTGGGTAGTCATTAAAAGACACGTGAGAGAGAGTCTGGATCCGAGAATATAGCTCCACGGATATCCAGAAAGAGAAGGAGTCTGGGTCAGCTGCACACCGGTTATGCTGAGGATCCCAAAGTTTATATGGATTCCATAGGTGGGTCCCAGACGAATACAAAGCTCAGAATCAGATCCTGGCGGGTTTCCGTTCTCTCATCCCAACTGTGCAGATCAATTACAATGTAGATTGGATAAAATATATATACTACACCAAGCAAAGATTTATCAATATCAATTTTAGTCAAGATGCTTTCCAGGGTATAGTTGAGAAACTGGGCCCAAAACAAAAGACTGACTCTTCAAAATAGACTGGCCATTGACATGATTCTAGTTGAAAAAGATGAAGTCTGTGGGATGATAGGGGAAGAATGTTGTACTTATATTCCTCAGAATTCTGGAGTCAATGGTAAAACTATAGTGGCCCTTACAAAGATTAAAAATCTGGCTCAGGAAATAAAAGCCAATGCAGAAGTAGATACCTCTTTCTTCTTAAGATGGCTTGGAGGACTTAAAGGATTTCTCCAACAAGCCTGCTTAGTGGTTGTGGGGCTTTTGGTGCTAGGATTGATAATTCTATGTTGTGTGATATCTATGTATAGGAAAGCTGTGACCAATGCAGCCGCCTCCTCAGGTACTTTCCTTCATCAGGAAGTTGTGTCGCTACTATATGAAGACACTGATAATGGTGATATGGAGAAATATACTCCGCAGGATAAACCTGATAAAACCCCCTATAACAAAATACAAATGGAAATAAGAGATTTAGTTTAGGGATAGTGGGAGAACTCCATGTGCATGTTTGGTAGGGACTTGATTGGGGGCAGTCCATAAGGGGCTAGCTTCTAAAATGACCAAGCGAAGAAATCCACTACCCCTGTCCCCACACATGGACAGTCTCGAAGGCCGCATAAATTAAGGGAAAAAACTTAGTGTTTAGGGGGGATTGTCAAGGTAAAATATAATTTTCTACTATACTTTTATATTCATAGTATGTATATGTATTTTGTAAACACGAAGTTTTCCTTAAAAGAATAATAAGATAATGTTAGTATCTGCTGGTGTTTGTCTCCATCTTGTGTCCTATCACTGTATTACACTCTACTGAAATGCCCCCACCTTTGGAGAATTGAATAAACGAAAATGAGGATGACAACACATCAAGGAGGACTTAGAAGAAGATCTAAGGACCAATTAGGATGACTCAGCTTATCTCTTTCTCCTCAATCCCGCCTTTACTCCACCCCAATATTCTGTGTATGTAATCTTATGTACGTGAATAAAGAGTTCAGTGCTTACTGGAGATGGCCGCCTAATAGCACCATTTTCTTTAGGGCACGTTCTGAAGTCTGAACCAGCGTATTGCCTGATTCATTCTCGGTCGACCCGTGCTCTTAGTCTAATCTGGAGTGACTGGAGGATGAGTGGTTTGTCATTTTGAACCCGACAACAGAAAAACCCACAATGGTGACAGAAATAACACGAATCTGACAAAAGTAATAATAAATCAAAAATCTATGAAAATGAACAGATGAAAGTCAGACATTGCTTTCAGCCATGCTTCCACAGAATAAAAGAAATAAGACTCATGAAATCGGCCTGGACAGAAATGATGGTTCCCTTAACTTAACCGCTTCATGACCGCCAACGGTAGATAAACGTCAGCTAGCAGGGCTTTGTGCTGCCCCGACGTTTGTCTACGGTCGGTTTTGTGCTCATCGGGACCCCCACGTACCTTATAACAAGGGGATTACGGCGCACAATGCTTCCTGTGACCCCCGACCTCATCGAGACCTGATTGGTTCAGGTCCTGATGATGTCAGCGTCACACCAGCCAATGACAAATCACTAGGAAAGTTTGTTGTAGCAATGAACTTTCCCGGGCGATCTGCCTCATAAAAACGCTGTTTCTCCTCAGATCTCCTGTCAGTGAGAGATTAGAGGAGAAACAGTGTCACAAGTGCTGCTGCCAACAGCTGTGTCATCACCGATCCTGTTATAAAGAAAAACAGATAAGGCAGGTTAGGGTTAGTGCTATAGAGAGGTTAGTGTTATAGAAAGGGTTAGTGCTATAGAGAGGGTTAGTGCTATAGTTAGGGTTAGTGCTATAGTTAGGGTTAGTGCTATAGTTAGGGTTAGTGCTTATTAGGTTAGTGTATAGGGTTAGTATAGTAGGGTTAGTGCTATAGTTAGGGTTAGTGCTATAGTTAGGGTTAGTGTTATAGTTAGGGTTAGTGTATAGTTAGTAGGAGTTAGTGCTATAAGTTAGGGTTAGTGCTATAGTTAGGGTTAGTGCTATAAGGGTTATGTTAAGTTAGGGTAGTGTATAGTTAGGGTTAGTGCTATAGTTAGGGTTAGTGCTATAGTTAGGGTTATAGTTGGTTAGTATAGTTAGGGTTAGTGTTATAGTTAGGGTTAGTGTTATAGTTAGGGTTAGTGTTAGTTAGGGTTAGTGCTATAGTTAGGGTTAGGTTATAGTTAGGGTTAGTGCTTATAGTTAGGGTTAGTGCTATAGTTAGGGTTAGTGCTATAGTTAGGGTTAGTGCTATAGTTAGGGTTAGTCTTATAGTTAGGGTTAGGTTATAGTTAGGGTTAGGTATAGTTAGGGTTAGGTATAGTTAGGTTGTTATAGTAGGTTAGGTATAGTTAGGGTTAGTGTATATAGTTAGAGGTTAGTGCTATAGTTAGGTTAGGCTATAGTTAGGGTTAGCTATAGTTAGGGTTAGTGCTATAGTTAGGGTTAGGTTTATAGTTAGGGTTAGTGCTATAGTTAGGTTAGTAGTTAGTGTATAGTTAGGGTTAGTGCTATAGTTAGGGTTAGTGTTATAGTTAGGGTTAGTGTTATAGTTAGGGTTAGGCTATAGTTAGGGTTAGCGCTATAGTTAGGGTTAGTGCTTATAGTTAGGGTTGTGCTATAGTTAGGGTTAGTGCT
Source organism: Oophaga sylvatica (assembly GCA_033576555.1). Taxonomy (NCBI): domain Eukaryota; kingdom Metazoa; phylum Chordata; class Amphibia; order Anura; family Dendrobatidae; genus Oophaga; species Oophaga sylvatica. The sequence goes on along the minus strand of JARQOD010000067.1, from coordinate 51,145 downwards.
ATAGTTAGGGTTAGGCTATAGTTAGGGTTAGGCTATAGTTAGGGTTTAGTGCTATAAGTTAGTGGTTAGTGGTTGTGTATAGTTAGGGTTATTTGTATAGTAAGGGTTAGTGCTATAGTTAGGGTTAGTGTTATAGTTAGGGTTAGTGCTATATAGTTAGGGTTTAGTGCTATAGTTAGGGTTAGTGCTATAGTTAGGGTTAGGCTATAGTTAGGGTTAGTGCTATAGTTAGGGTTAGTGCTTATAGTTAGGGTTAGTGTATAGTTAGGTTAGTGCTATAGTTAGGGTTAGTGCTATAGTTAGGGTTAGTGCTATAGTTAGGGTTAGTGCTATAGTGTTAGGAGTTAGGTTATAGTTAGGGTTAGTGTTATAGTTAGGGTTAGTGTATAGTTAGGGTTAGTGTATAGTTAGGGTTAGTGCTATAGTTAGGGTTAGTGTATAGTTAGGGTTAGTGCTATAGTTAGGGTTAGTGTTATAGTTAGGGTTAGGCTATAGTTAGGGTTAGTGTATAGTTAGGGTTAGTGCTATAGTTAGGGTTAGTGCTATAGTTAGGGTTAGTGTTATAGTTAGGGTTAGTGTATAGTTAGGGTTAGTGTTATAGTTAGGGTTAGTGCTTATAGTTAGGGTTAGTGTATAGTTAGGGTTAGTGTATAGTTAGGGTAGTGTATAGTAGGTTAGTGTATAGTTAGGGTTAGTGCTATAGTTAGGGTTAGTGTATAGTTAGGGTTAGTGCTATAGTTAGGGTTAGTGTATAGTTAGGGTTAGTGCTATAGTAGGTTGTTTAGTGGTTAGTGCTTATAGTTAGGGTTAGTGATATAGTTAGTGTATAGTTAGGGTTAGTGATATAGTTAGGGTTAGTGTCATAGAATCATAGAATAGTAGAGTTGGAAGGGACCTCCTGGGTCATCTGGTCCAACCCCCTGCTCAAAGCAGGATTCACTAAATCATCCCAGACAGATGTCTATCCAGCCTCTATTTGAACACTTCCATTGAAGGAAAACTCACCACCTCTTGTGGCAGCCTGTTCCACTCATTGATCACCCTGTCAAAAAGTTTTTTCTAATATCTAATCTGTGTCTCCTCCCATTCAGTTTCATCCCATTGCTTCTAGTCTTTCCTTGTGAAAATGAGAATAAAGATGATCCTTCTACAATGTGACAGCCCTTGAGATATTTGTAGACAGCTATTAAGTCTCCTCTCAGTCTTCTTTTGCAAGCTAAACATTCCAAAATCCTGTAACCGTTCCTCATAGGACATGGTTTGCAGACCGGGCACCATTCTGGTGGCTCTTCTCTGAACTTGCTCCAGTTTGTTGATGTCTTTTTTAAAATGTGGCGCCCAAAACTGGACACAGTATTCCAGATGAGGTCTGACCAAGGAGGAGTAGAGGGCAATAATGACCTCACGTGATCTAGACTGTATGCTTCTTTAATACATCCCAGAATTGTATTTGCCTTTTTTGCTGCTGCATCACACTGTTGACTCATGTTCAGTCTGTGATCTATTAGTATACCCAAGTCTTTTTCACATGTGCTGTTACTTAGCCCTATTCCTCCCATTCTGTATACGCTTTTTTCATTTTTATTGCCCAGATGTAGTACTTTGCATTTTTCCCTGTTAAAATCCATTCTGTTAGTTGCTGCCCACTAGCTCCAGTTTATTTATATCTTTTTGAATCCTCTCTCTCTCTTCTCTAGTATTAGCTACCCCTCCTAGCTTTGTGTCATCAGCAAATTTGATCAGTTTACCCTCAATTCCTTCATCTAAATCATTGATAAAGATGTTGAACAATACAGGGCCCAAGACAGAGCCTTGTGGTACCCCACTTGAGACATTCTTCCAACTGGATGTGCAGCCATTTACGACCACTCTTTGGGACCGATCACTAAGCAAGTTATGAATCCACCTAACAGTTGCCTTATCCATTCCATACTTAGTCATTTTTTCAATAAGGATTGTGTGAGATACTTTGTCAAATGCTTTGCTGAAGTCAAGATATACTATATCTACAGCATTTCCCAGATCCACTTAGTCAGTGATTCTGTCATAGAAGGAAATTAAGTTAGTCTGACATGACTTATTAGTTACAAACCCTGCTGACACTGGTTAATCACTTCATTCTTGTCCAGGTACTTACATACATGTTGTTTAATAATTTGTTCAAAGATCTTTCCTGGTATAGATGTCAGACTCACCGGCCTGTAGTTCCCTTGGTCCACCTTCTTCCCCTTTTTGAAGACAGGAACAACATTTGCTCTTCTCCAGTCTTCTGAGACTTCTCCTGTTCTCCAAGAATTTTCAAAGATTATGGAGAGTGGTTCAAAAATGTCTTCTGCTATCTCCTTCAGTACTCTGGGGTGTAATTCATCTGGACCTGGAGACTTGAATTCATTTAGGTTAGCTAAGTGTTTCCTCACTATTTTTCTGTTTATAGATATCCTGGATTCTTCTATTCATTTAATAGGACAGTGAAGATCAGTTGATGTTACATTTCCTTTCTGAGAGAAAACAGATGCAAAATAGGAATTTAAAAGTTCAGCCTTCTCAACATCCTTTCTTACCATTTCATAATTTTCATCCTGTAAAAATCCTATAGCATCTTTCACTTTTCTTTTACTTTTGACGTATCCCCAAAATCCTTTTTTATTGCTTTTGACATCTCTTGCAAGCCTTAATTCATTGTCAGCTTTAGATAATCTGATTCTTTCCCTGCAGGTTCTGCAGATGCATTATATTCTTCTTTAGATATGCCTCCCTCTTTCCATTTGATAAACATTTCTCTTCTTCCTTTCTTTGTTCATCCATCCTGGTTTCCTTAAATGCTTCCTATTCTTCACTCTTTTCGGAATTGTTAATGATTGTGCTTTGAGAATCTCATTTTTCAAGATTTCCCATCCTTCCTGGACATTTTTGTCCTTAAGGATATCCAGCCATTGGATCCCTCCGATTCTCTTTCTGAGTCCCTTAAAATCTGCCTTTCTGAAATCTAACCTTGACGTCTGAGTCTTCACAGGTCTTCCTCCTCTAGTTATCCAAAATTCTAAAATAGCATGGTCGCTACCTCCTAGGGTCCCAGCCACTCTTACCTCCTCAACCATTTCCTCCCTGTTTATAAGGATTAGATCCAAGGTAGCAGATCCCCTTGTTTTCTCCCCTACCTTGTCAGCAAGAGAGGATAAAAATTTCCTGGACCTGTTAGTTTTGCCTGAGAGAGATTCCCAACAAAGGTCTGGATAGCTGAAATCTCCCATGACCACTATGTCATATTTTTTGGAGAACTTGGCCATATGATGCATAAAGAGTTCATCCAAATCTTTAGCTTGCATAGGCGGCCTGTAGTAAATGCCTACAATGGTGTCCTTTCCATTGTTCTGTCCTTGTATTCTTACCCAAACAGTTTCCACAGAACTCCCAGTCTCTGAAGCGTCAATCTCTGTGCAGATATACGCTTTTCTAACATACAAAGCGACACCTCCTCCTCGTTTATCAAGTCTGTTCCTTGCAAATAAGTTGTATCCTTCTAGTTTTGTATTCCAATCATGTGTATCGTCCCACCAAGTTTCAGTGATTCCAATGACATCATATTTCTTCTCCTGCGTTAGTAGTTCCAGTTCTCCTTGTTTGTTGCCCATGCTTTGTGCATTTGTATAGAAACATTTTAGTTTGTGATTGATTTTTCTTCCTCCAATATTTTTATTATTTAGATTTTTTTGTCTTCGTTCTTCCCTTCACTTCTAATAGCAGAGTTCTCAATAGCATTTGTCAGGTGTATGGCTTTTGCTGGCGTTTTGCTTCCCTTCCCACATTGTTCTAGTGTAAAGCTCTCCTGATGAGTGTAGCAAGGCGACTTCCAAATACATGTTTTCCAGTCTTCCTAAGGTGCACCCCATCTCTAGCAAGTAGTCCATCGTATAGGGTTAGTGTTAAGTTAGGGTTAGTGTTAAGTTAGGGTTAGTGTTATAGTTAGGGTTAGTGCTATAGTTAGGGTTAGTGCTATAGTTAGGGTTAGTGTTAAGTTAGGTTAGTGTATAGTTAGGGTTAGTGCTATAGTTAGGGTTAGTGCTATAGTTAGGGTTAGTGCTATAGTTAGGGTTAGTGCTATAGTTAGGGTTAGTGCTATAGTTAGGGTTAGTGCTATAGTTAGGGTTAGTGCTATAGTTAGGGTTAGTGTTATAGTTAGGGTTAGTGCTATAGTTAGGGTTAGTGCTATAGTTAGGTTAGTTATATAGGTTAGTGCTATACTTAGGGTTAGTGCTATAGTTCGGGTTAGTGTTATAGTTAGGGTTAGTTGTTGTGAATATGCTAGAGGTGGCTTCTGAGCTGGGGCTCCCTCCGGTGGTTGCTGAGGGTAATGAACTGATTAATGAATGGCCTTCAGCTGGCGCTGAATGGTAGGATATAAGTTGCCTGATTTCCCAGCACCTTGCCGGTTATCAATTGTTCTTCTGGTCTTGCTTAAAGCACTGCTAGTTTCCTGCTCTCCTTCAGATAAGTGTTTGCTGTTTTTTTTTTGTTGAATTGCAGTCAGAATTCTTTCCTGTACTTTTCTGTCTAGACAGATTGGGCCCCAGCGTTTGCTCATTCTATTTTCTGTCTGTGTCCGAGTTTTCTTCTTGTCTAACCGCCATTACATGTTTGGGGGCTTCCTATTTTCTTTGGGGATCTGCTCCGGGGCAGATAGCTTTCATCTTTCTGCCTTTAGGTGTAGTTATCTCTCAGGCTGTGACGAGGCGTCTAGGATCAACGTAGGAACGCTCCACGGCTAATTCTAGTTGTGTGGTTAGTTCAGGTTACTGCAATCCAATAGGTTCCAGCCTCTCTGGTGTATTACAGCTTTTGATATTTTTTGACATTTCTCCTCAGTTACCGAAACATAACAGTATAACCGGCCCAAACTGAAAATTATATGGTACTCAACAGAAGGGAAAAATAGTAAAAAAGAAAAGAAAAAGGGAGTTGTCAGAATTTTTTTTTCTGTTTGTTGCATTTTTTCCCTCTTTTTCTCTGGGTGCTGAGGAGGATTTTTTTTTCTCTCAATGGAGTTTGCACAGTTGTCTGGCCGTGTGGATCAGCTTGCCACTGAGGTTCAGAGTATTGCTACATATCTTGCTGGGTTGCCAGTTGTGGACCCTAGGATTCCCATGCCAGATGTGTTTTTGGTGGATCGATCTAAATTTCTGAATTTCAAAAATAACTGTAAGTTGTTTTTTTGCCTTAAGGCCTAAGTCCTCAGGGAACGCGGCACAGCAGGTTCAAATTGTCATCTCCCTGCTGCGCGGCGACCCTCAGGATTGGGCTTTTTCCCTGACACCTGGGGATCCTGTTTTGAATGATATTGATGTATTTTTTCAGGCTCTGGGGTTATTGTACGATGAACCTAATGTCACTGATCAAGCTGAAAAGACCTTGTTGGCATTAAATCAGGTCTTGAAGACGCTGAGTGTACTGTCAGAAATTCGAAGTGGGCAGTCCTGACCAATGGAATGATCATGCTTTGGCAGCCCTTTTTCGAAGGGTCTGTCAGAAAAAGTAAACGACGTTATGGTGGATTCCTGTTCCCTCTGGTCTCAATGATTCTATGTCTTTGGATTCAATACATTTGTGTGAGCGCAGAGATGATGATAGTTTCCTGATCAGCTCCTGAGCAGCGTGTGTTTTTCTGGGGCCGGCATGAGTTTTGTAGCGCAAGGTTAGTTTTAGTGTGAGTTCAGCATCTCGTGCTAGGGAGACTTTGCACGTCAGTTGTTTGGTATGTCGACTAATTTTGTTGATGTTACCTGATTGCTCCCTGTCATTTTCTGCTCAGTTTTGTTGTTCAGAGCAGTATACTGATGTGTTGATGGGTTGAGATGTCTGGCGAGGCTCCTTGGTGGTACAGCGGTGCTGGTCTGTCAGTGAGTTGTGAGGCTGGATCAGTTTACGATGTCTATATAGGAGTCACCTTCATCAGGGTGCCGTGATCAATTGTTTGGTCTGATCTTCATTCCTGTTTCCCTTGTGCTGCTGTTCGTGTCTGATCTCCTGCTAACGATAAGACATTCTTCTTTTGTTTTGTGCTAATTTTTGCTTTTTCTGATATCTGTGGGGGCTCAGGTCCCTACCGGGGTTTTGCCTTCAGTTAGTTCAGCCATGATTTTGTACTTTTGCTTTCAGTTTTTCAGTGGCTGCTGTTATTTTGTTACACCAGAGACTATTTAGGTGAAGAGGTCGGTTGACTCAGTGTTTTTGAATTAGTAGTTGTGCTTTCAGGTTTTGGAGCGTAATACTCTATCCTTTCTATTGTTAGTTGGGCCAGCGTTGCTATATTTCTTTCGTTCTGTATTTCTCTGTCTACCGCATTATTGTTGGGCTTCTATTATCTTGGGTTCGCTCGGGTGCTTTCCTATTCTATTTTGGTGTGTTAGTGTCTCGGCTGTGACGAGGCGGACATGACGCTCAGGTGCTGTTGTGTTAGTCAGTACTCAATTAGACAGCTGTGTATGCTTTTACCTGCATCCTCAGTACGAAATAACACTGATGGATTTTGACTTTGCCAAACGTTGTGGGTTTCCCATGATACCCCTGCGGAAGTCTATTCCCCTACTGGGCATTGATTCTACTCCTTTGGCGGAGAATAAACCCCAGTTTTCTACTCAGGTGATAATGAGGGTTGAACCAGATCATCAGAAGAGTTGCAAATTTCTGGTGCTGCATAATCTGCATGACATTATTGTACTAAGTTTCCCTTGGTTACAGTCTCATAATCCTGTTTTGGATTGGAAATCTGTGTCTGTGACCAGTTGGGCTGCCAATGTGTTAATACTGACACTCCTGTTTTTTCTGCCTCTCCCCAGTCTCAGGATGTCCCTGACTTTTTGACTGATTTTTCTGATGTGTTTAGTGAAAGTAAATCTTTATCCTTGCCCCCTCACAGGAGCTACGATTGTGCTATTGATTTAGTGCCTGGTGGTAAATTTCCTAAAAGTCGCCTTTTTAATTTATCTGTACCTGAACACGATGCTATGCGATCTTATCAAGGAGTCATTGGAGAAGGGTCATATCAGACCATCCTCTTCACCCTTGGGCGCCGTTTTTTTTTTGTGGCCAAAAAGGATGGTTCATTGAGGCTGTGTATTGATTATCGCCTCCTGAATAAGATCACTGTTAAATATCAATATCCGTTACTTTTGATTTCTGACCTGTTTTCCAGAGTGAAAAGTGCTAGTTGGTTTACCAAGCTTGACCTCAGGGGGGCGTATAACCTTATTCACATTAAGCACGGGGATGAATGGAAGACGGCGTTTAATACCCCAGAGGGGATTTTGAGTACCTAGTGATGCCTTTTGGGCTTACTAATGCCCCTTCCGTCTTCCAATCCTTCATGAATGATATTTTCAGGGATTTTGTGGATAAATTTCTGATTGTTTATTTGGATGATATCTTGATTTTTTCCAATGACTGGGACTCTCATGTGAAACATGCTCGGACTGTGTTCCAGATTTTGAGAGAGAATGCACTGTATGTGAAGGGATCAAAGTGTCTTTTTGGCGTACAGAAGGTCTCATTTCTGGGATTCATTTTGTCTCCGTCTGTTATTGAAATGGACCCGGTCAAGGTTCAGGCCATCTGTGATTGGGTCCAACCTACTTCATTAAAGACTCTTCAGAGATTTTTGGGTTTTACCAATTTTTATCGTAAATTTATTGGTAATTTCTCTGGTATTGTTAAACCATTGACTGATCTGACCAAAAAGGGTTCCGATGTGGTGAATTGGCCTCCTGAGGCAGTTTCTGCATTTCAGGAACTTAAGCAGAGATTCATTTCTGCTCCTGTTCTACGGCAGCCTGATGTTTCTCTGCCGTTTCAGGTGGAGGTTGATGCCTCTAGATTGGGGCAGGTGCCGTTTTGTCCCAAAGGGATCCAGAGACCTCTAAGAGTAACCCTTGTGCCTTTTTCTCTCGAAAATTTTCTCCAACTGAACGTAATTATAACGTGGGTAATCGGGAGTTATTGGCCATGAAGTGGGCCTTTGAAGAGTGGAGACATTGGCTGGAAGGAGCCAAATATCAGGTGGTGGTCCTCACAGACCATAAGAACCTGGTTTATCTCGAATCAGCCAAGCGACTTAATCCTAGACAGGCCAGGTGGGCCTTGTTTTTCACACGTTTTAATTTTGTGGTTTCTTTTCTTCCCGGCACTAAGAATGTCAAGATGGATGCCCTCTCGAGTAGTTTCTTTGCAGATTCTCCTGAGTTATCTGATCCTGTATTATTTTGAAAGAGGGTGTAGTTCTTTCCGCCATTTCGCCCAATTTGAGACTGGCTCTGGAAGGGTGTCAGGAGGATAAACCTGAGCACTGCCCTGTTGGGAAGTTGTTTGTTCCAGACCATGGATAAAAAGTGTGATGTCTGAGATTCATTGTTCCGCGTTGGCTGGTCATCCCGGGATTTTTGGTACCAGAGACTTGGTGAGTCGCTCCTTTTGGTGGCCTACTTTGTCTCGTGATGTCAGGGACTTTGTGCAGTCCTGTGGGACTTGCTCTCGTTCCAAGCTTTGCTCTCGTTCTAGTGGTTTGTTAATGCCATTACCTGTACCCAAGAGGCCATGGACCCATATTTCTATGGATTTTATTTCCGACCTCCCTGTTTCTCAGAGAATGACCGTTATCTGGGTAATCTGTGATAGGCTTTCCAAGATGATACAACTTGTGCCATTGCCTAAGTTGCCTTCCTCCTCCGAGTTGGTGCCTTTGTTCTTTCAGCATGTGGTTCGGTTGCATGGCATTCCGGAGAACATTGTGTCTGACAGAGGAGTCCAGTTTGTTTCCAATTTTGGGTTGTTCTAAACTTGGTGTTCAGTTGTCTTTCTCCTCTGCATTTCACCCTCAGACCAATGGACAAACCGAGAGAACAAACCAGACCTTGGAGACTTATTTGAGATGTTTTGTGTCTGCTGATCAAGATGACTGGGTCTCTTTTTTGCCTTTGGCGGAGTTTGCTCTTAATAATAGAGCTAGCTCTGCCACCTTGATGTCTCCATTTTTCTGCAATTCCGGGTTTCACCCTCGATTTTCTTCAGGACAGGCGGAGGCTTCTGTCTGTCCGGGGGTTGACTCTATTGTGCAGCGTATGCAGCAGATTTGGGACCAGGTGGTGGAGAGGTTGTCTCTCTCTCAGGAGAAGGCCCAGCGGTTTGTCAAACGGCAAAGGACTGATGGTCCTCGTTTTAAAGTGGGGGACTTGGTTTGGTTGTCCTCAAGGAATATCCCTATGAAGGTTGCATCTCCTAAATTTAAGCCAAGGTTCATTGGACCTTATAAGATCATGGAAATTATTAATCCAGTTTCCTTCCGTTTGCTTCTTCCAGGGACATTTAAGATCCATAACGTGTTCCACAAATCCTTATTGAAGAGGTTTGTCGAACCAGTGGTTCCTATGGCTGTGCCTCCTGACCCTGTTTTGGTTGAGGGCAATCTGGAGTATGTGGTTGAGAAAATATTGGATTCTCTTTTTTCTAGACAGAAACTCCAGTATTTGGTTGTCACGCTGTCTCTGCATACAGGAGGACCGGGGTCTATGCTGACCCTAAGCTGGGGTCCTGACTAATCCCTCTACCTGGAGGTACTGTTGATGGTACAGAGGTCCAGGCCGCCAGCGTAACCCTATCTCCTGTGAATCCCTAACCACTGTAATCTAGTCCTGAGAAGGACCCTGATTACCACCACAGGGAACAGGAAGGTAACTGCCTTCACACACAGTATAAGACGAACGAGACAGTACAAGGGGTAAAATAAAAGACACCTTGCATACAAAACTATCACTACAGAGGGAACACCAACGGGTATGGAGATAAATAATAAAGTGAGGAAAGGAGAAAACCACAACAGGTAATCTTAGCTTTAGACTTCTCAATATGATCCGCTCTGCTGGTCTGCATGAATGCTTTCACCGACACTTCCCTAGCAGACAGGCAGGTATTTGAAGGAATCCAATTATCGCAACATTAATTGCAGCTGAGCGAGGCTGGTCTTGTCCAGCACAGAGAGAGGGAGAATTAACTCTCTCACTGCCGAAAAACACTCAGCAGCAGAAACTCAGCTGTGAGAAGTCAGGGTGTGCAATCGCGACGATCTTCGCAGCGACACACCCGTGACAGTACCCCCCCCTTCTACGAGGGGCCTCCGGACCCTCAGGGCCAGGTTTATCTGGGTGAGTAGTGTGGAAGGCCCAAATTAATCGGTGTGCGTTAATATCCGACGCAGGAACCCACGTCCTCTCCTCAGGACCATACCCCCTCCAATGAACAAGGTACTGAAGGGATCGGCGATTCAGACGTGAATCGATGACTCTCGACACCTGGAACTCCAAGTTACCATTGACCACCACAGGAGGAGGAGGTAAAGGTGAAGGTATCACCGGCGCCACATACCTCTTAAGCAACGATCTGTGGAACACATTATGAATCTTAAATGTAGGAGGGAGGTCAAGACGGAATGCAACCTGATTAATTATAGCACTGATCTTGTATGGCCCGATGAACCTGGGACCCAGTTTCGAGGAGGGAACCTTAAGTTTTATATTTTTTGGTAGACAACAATACCAGATCGTTCACACTTAGGTCCGGACCAGACACTCTCCTCCTATCAGCCATACGTTTGTATCGGTTCCCCATAGTACTCAGATTATTCAGCACTCCTCTCCACACTGAAGCAAGTGACGACGAAAATCGTTCCTCCTCAGGAACCCCAGAAGAGCCCCCCCTATTGAAAGTACAAAACTGGGGGTGAAAACCATATGCCCCAAAAAACGGGGACTTACCAGTGGACTCGCTCCGCCTATTATTTAGAGCAAATTCCGCCAGAGGCAAGAAAGAAGCCCAGTCCTCCTGGTTCTCTGACACAAAACACCGGAGATATGTCTCCAAGCTCTGGTTCAGACGCTCTGTCTGACCATTGGTCTGCGGGTGAAAAGCCGATGAAAATGACAACTGCATCCCCCGCCGTGTACAAAATGCTTTCCAGAATTTGGACACAAACTGAGACCCCCGATCAGACACCAACTCGGAGGGTACCCCGTGAAGCCTTACAATCTCCCCAATAAACACCTGCGCAAGAGTTTTAGCATTAGGAAGAGCAGGAAGAGCGATAAAATGTGCCATCTTGCTGAACCTGTCCACTTCAACGAGTATGACTGTTTTACCCGAAGATGGCGGGAGGTCCGTAATGAAATCCATAGACAGATGAGTCCACGGACGCTCCGGGATCTTCAAAGGTAAGAGGGTCCCCGACGGACGGGTATGTGGGGTCTTAGAGCGCGCACAAACCTCGCAGGACGCGACAAAAGTTACCACCTCCCTATGTAAGTTAGGCCACCAAAACCGGCGCGAGAGGAGATCCTCAGTTGCTTTACTCCTTGGGTGTCCTGCCAAAGCTGAATTATGGTGTTCCTCGATCACCTTTTGTCGCAACTGATTTGGAACAAACAGTCTCCCTGGAGGTCCTACAGGGGCGTCCCCCTGAGCCTCCAATACCTCCTCCTCAAGCTCAGAGCATACTGCCGAGACCACCACCCCCTCCTGAAGGACCGGAACCGGGTCCTCCGTATTCCCAGCCCTGGGAAACAGCGAGATAAGGCATCCGCCTTAACATTTTTTGAGCCAGGACGATATGTGACGACAAAATTAAACCTGGTAAAAAACAACGACCACCTAGCTTGTCTGGGATTCAGACGTTTAGCGGACTCTAAATATATCAGGTTTTTGTGATCGTAATGACGGTGACCGGGTGGACTGCCCCCTCCAAAAAATGACGCCACTCCTCAAAAGCCAACTTAATGGCCAAGAGTTCCCTATTGCCGACATCATAATTCCTCTCAGCGGACGACAATTTTTTAGAGAAGGCGCACGGATGCCATTTACTAGGGGACGAACCTTGTGACAATACTGCTCCCACCCCTACCTCGGAAGCGTCCACCTCAACAATGAACGGCTGTGACGCATCCGGTTGAATAAGTATGGGTGCTGAAGCAAACATTTTCAAAGAGGAAAACGCTTGACAAGCCTTGTCAGACCACTTTGAAAATCCGTCCCTTTTTAGTCATGTCTGTGAGAGGTTTAACTATGACGAAAAATTACGAATGAACTTCGGTATAGTTAGCAAACCCAGAAACGTTGTAATGCCTTAAGATCTCTGGCAGATCCACTCAAGAACTGCCCGCACTTTCCAGGTCCATACGAAACCGATGCTGACACCAGAACTGTTGTGAATGGGTTTGAGATGAGTCTGAGCAGAGGCTCCTCTGGTGGTTACAAGCGTGCTAGTGAAGATTGTGAGACTGGAATCAGGTGTACTGACTGGTCTTATATAAGGGAGTCATTTTCCCATCAGGTTGCGTGATCAATTGTTCTGGTCTGAATCCTTCATTCCATTTCCTTGTAGCCTGCTGTGTTGTGTCTGCATCTCCTGCTTACAATAAGACTTTTGCTCTTTGTGTTTGTGCTATATTTTGCATTTTTGTCCTGCACTTCTTTGGGCCTTCAGGTCCCTCGGGGGCTTCTGCCTCTCAGTTAGTTCAGCCACGATTTGTTCTTTGCTTTTTCAGTTTTCAGTGGCTGCTGTTTTGATTGTTACACAAGAACTAATTTAGGTGGTAGAGGTCGTGTGATCTCAGTGATTTTAAATTAGTAGAGTTGGTGCTTTCAGGGTTTCTGGATTGCAGTAAGTACCCTTCCTATCCTTTCTATTAGATATTTGGGCCCCAGCGTTTGCTCACTTTTTCTTTCTGTGTCAGTATTTCCTCTTGTCTAACCGCCATTACATGTTGGGGCTTTCTATTATCTTGGGTCTGCTCGGGCAGATAGCTTTCCTATTCTATCTTTAGGTGTAGTTGTTTCTCAGGCTGTGACGAGCGTCTAGGACAACGTAGAACGCTCCACGGCTGCTCTATTGTGGTGTTATCAGGTACTGCAATCTCATAGATTCCAACTGCTCGGTGATTGCCTTTGCTGCTCTCCTCACTACCGAAACATACAAGGAACCCTAAAACTGAAGTTCCTGTACGGCGAACACACACTTCTCCCATTTGGCGTACAGTTTATTATCCCGCAAGATCTGTAACACCTGCCTAACATGCTCCTGATGAGACAAGATCCGGCGAGTAAATTAAGATATCATCCAGATATATGACCACAAACTGTCCCATTAGGTGGCGAAAGATGTCATTTACAAAGTGTTGAAACACCGCCGGGGCAATACTCAGACCAAATGGCATGACAAGGTTCTCATAATGCCCTTCCGGAGTGTTAAACGCCGTCTTCCACTCATCCCCCTCCTTCATCCTAATCAGATTGTACGCCCCCTGAGATCCAACTTAGAGAACCATTTGGCACCCACGATCTGATTGAAGAGATCGGGAATAAGTGGGAGCGGATACGGATCTCGGACCGTAATCCGATTAAGCTCACGGAAATCCAGGCAAGGGCGTAGGCCTCCATCTTTTTTCTTCACAAAGAAGAACCCCGCGGCCACCGGGTAAGATGAAGGTCTAATATGCCCCTTAGCCAGACTCTCTGAAATATAATCCTTCATGGCCTGTCTCTCAGGACCAGAAAGGTTATACAACCTAGATTTCGGTAATTTGGCCCCAGGGAGCAAGTTAACAGCACAGTCATATTCGCGATGAGGAGGTAGTTCTTGACACCCTTTCTCTGAGAATACCTCCTCAAAGTCCACCAGAAATGGAGGTAAGGCCCTAGGAGCGACCGCACCAATGACCGTTTTCATGCAGTTTTTATTACAGAATTCACTCCATTGGCTTATCTCTCTGGATTGCCAATTAATAACCGGGTTATGCTTAGTTAACCAAGGAAGGCCCAGCACTATAGGAGTAGGAAGACCCTCCAACACATAACAAGACAACAGTTCTTTATGTAACGCCCCCACTTGAAGATCTATCTTATGCACTGCTTGCAAAAAACTTCCCTGACCGAGAGGTCTGGCGTCGATAGAGAAGATGGGGACGGGTTTAGCCAACACACTCAATCGCATACCTTGAACCCGGGCAAAGCAAGCATCCACCAGATTAGCCCCGGCCCCACTATCCAGAAGAACAGATATCCTCTCAGTTCTCGCACCCACCACCACCTCCGCCGGTACGAGAAACTGAGACGAATTTAGGGACGAAATACTTACTCCCAGATTGCCGTCCACCACACAATCTGGGATCAATAGTTTTCCGGCGACCTCTCACTCTGCAAAGGACGGGATGGACATCCCCCAATAAAATGTCCCTTTTTCCCACAGAAGAAACAACTTCTTGTTTTGTGGCGCCCCACCGATCCCCTCCCCCGGAATGATGTCCCTCCAAATTGCATAGGCTCCTCTGGACTGACCAGGGGAACCTCCGTATAAGGGACCCTTGAGGAAGGTGGAGTCATCACAGGGGCGAAGTTACCCGCACCTCTCCCGAAGACGTCTGTCAATACGAATAGCAAGGGCCATAGCGGCTTCCAGTGACGTGGGAGGGTCATACTGTGCCAGCACATCCTTTAATTTGTCAGATAACCCTTGACAAAACTGGCTCCTAAGAGCCGGGTCATTCCACTGGGTGTCCGTAGCCCACCTACGGAACTCCGAACAGAATTCCTCCGCCGGACGATCTCCCTGCTGTATCCTACGTAACTTAGATTCAGCAAGGGAGACCCGATCCGGGTCATCATATACAAGACCCAGAGCTGCAAAAAACCTATCCACTGACTGGAGAGCTGGGGCGCCCGGGGGGAGAGCGAACGCCCAGGATTGTGGGTCTCCTTGTAGGAGCGAGATGACAATCCCCACCGAGGTCGCAGCTGAAAGTACAATTTACATGCCTCCCGGAAAGCAAAAAACTTGTCCTCGGCCCCCAGTGAATCTGTCAGGGAGAGCTACTTTAGGTTCAGGTCCGGCCTGCTCCGGGGAGTACAAAACCTTGGACTTAACGTCCGCCAGCTCCATGGACTGGAGAAAATCTTTATGGGTCGGTGAAAATGTCACGCTGTCTCTGCATACAGGAGGACCGGGGTCTATGCTGACCCTAAGCTGGGGTCCTGACTAATCCCTCTACCTGGAGGTACTGTTGATGGTACAGAGGTCCAGGCCGCCAGCGTAACCTATCTCCTGTGAATCCCTGACCACTGTAATCTAGTCCTGAGAAGGACCCTGATTACCACCACAGAGAACGGGAAGGCAACTGCCTACACACAGTATAAGACGAACGAGACAGTACAAGGGGTAAAATAAAAGACACCTTGCATACAAAACTATCACTACAGAGGGAACACCAACGGGTATGGAGATAAATAATAAAGCGAGGAGAGGAGAAAACCACAACAGGTAATCTTAGCTTTAGACTTCTCAATATGATCCGCTCTGCTGGTCTGCATAAATGCTTTCACCGACACTTCCCTAGCAGACAGGCAGGTATTTGAAGGAATCCAATTATCGCAACATTAATTGCAGCTGAGCGAGGCTGGTCTTGTCCAGCACAGAGAGAGGGAGAATTAACTCTCTCACTGCCAAAAAACACTCAGCAGCAGAAACTCAGCTGTGAGAAGTCAGGGTGTGCAATCGCGACGATCTTCGCAGCGACACACCCGTGACATTGGTTAAGTGGAGAGGTTATGGTCATAGAATCATAGAATGGTAGAGTTGGAAGGGACCTCCTGGGCCTTCTGGTCCAACCCCCTGCTCAAAGCAGGATTCTCTAAATCATCCCAGACAGATGTCTATCCAGCCTCTGTTTGAAGACTTCCATTGAAGGAGAACTCACCACCTCTTGTGGCAGCCTGTTCCACTCATTGATCACCCTAACTGTCAAAAAGTTTTTTCTAATATCTAATCTGTGTCTCCTCCCATTCAGTTTCATCCCATTGCTTCTAGTCTTTCCTTGTGCAAATGAGAATAAAGATGATCCTTCTACAATGTGACAGCCCTTGAGATATTTGTAGACAGCTATTAAGTCTCCTCTCAGTCTTCTTTTTTGCAAGCTAAACATTCCCAAATCCTGCAACCGTTCCTCATAGGACATGGTTTGCAGACCGGTCACCATTCTGGTGGCTCTTCTCTGAACTTGCTCCAGTTTGTTGATGTCTTTTTTAAAATGTGGTGCCCAAAACTGGACACAGTATTCCAGATGAGGTCTGACCAAAGAGGAGTAGAGGGCAATAATGACCTCACGTGATCTAGACTGTATGCTTCTGTTGATACATCCTAGAATTGCATTTGCCTTTTTTGCTGCTGCATCACACTGTTGACTCATGTTAAGTCTGTGATCAATTAGTATACCCAAGTCTTTTTCACATGTGCTGTTACTTAGCCCTATTCCTCCCATTTTGTACATGCTTTTTTCATTTTTATTGCCCAGATGTAGTACTTTGCATTTTTCCCTGTTAAAATCCATTGTTAGTTGCTGCCCACTGCTCCAGTTTATTTATATCTTTTTGAATCCTCTCTCTCTCTTCTCTAGTATTAGCTACCCCTCCTAGCTTTGTGTCATCAGCAAATTTGATCAGTTTACCCTCAATTCCTTCATCTAAATCATTGATAAAGATGTTGAACAATACAGGGCCCAAAACAGAGCCTTGTGGTACCCCACTTGAGACATTCTTCCAACTGGATGTGCAGCCATTTACAACCACTCTTTGGGTCCGATCACTAAGCCAGTTATGAATCCACCTAACAGTTGCCTTGTCCATTCCATACTTAGTCATTTTTTCAATAAGGATTGTGTGAGATACTTTGTCAAATGCTTTGCTGAAGTCAAGATATACTATATCTACAGCATTTCCCTGATCCACCCGTCAGTGATTCTGTCATAGAAGGAAATTAAGTTAGGAGGACAATTCTTGGGTGTTTGCTTCGGACACTCATGCTGGGAGACTTATCCGTGCCTATCATCGAGCCCGTCCTGATCGGCCTGGTTGCGCAGGTGAGGGTTCGGTGACCCCTCCTCAAGGGGGGGGTACTGTTGCGAATATGCTAGAGGCGGCTTCTGAGCTGGGGCTGCCTCCGGTGGTTGCTGAGGGTAATGAACTGATTAATGAATGGCCTTCAGCTGGCGCTGAATGGTAGGATATAAGTTGCCTGATTTCCCAGCAGCCTTGCCGGTTATCAATTGTTCTTCTGGTCTTGCTTGAAGCACTGCTAGTTTACTGCTCTCCTTCAGATAAGTGTTTGCTGGGTTTTTTTTTCTCTGTTTGATTTTCTCTGCTGGTTTGCTGCCTGCAGTGGACTGCAGCCTGTCCCCTTTTGGGGGTCTGGCGCTGCAATTGTGCTCCGTTTGTGTCTGCACTTTTGCTCTGCTCTTTTGTTACTTTTAATTTGCAGAATAGCGTTTTGTTACACCAGAGATCTGATTTAGGTGGAAGAGGTCGAGTGATCTCAGTTTTTTTGCAATCAGACGTGTTGGTATTTTTGTTGGATTGCAGAATTCTTTCCTGTACTTTTCTGTCTAGACAGATTGGGCCCCAGCATTTGCTCATTCTATTTTCTGTCTGTGTCAGTTTTCTTCTTGTCTAACTGACATTACATGTTTGGGAGCTTCCTATTTTCTTTGGGGTCTGCTCCGGGGCAGATAGCTTTCATCTTTCTGCCTTTAGGTGTAGTTATCTCTCAGGCTGTGACGAGGCGTCTAGGATCAACGTAGGAACGCTCCACGGCTACCTCTAGTTGTGTGGTTAGTTCAGGTTACTGCAATCCAATAGGTTCCAGCCTCTCTGGTGTATTACCGCTTTTGCTATTTTTTGCCATTTCTCCTCAGTTACCGAAACAGAACAGTTAGTGCTATAGTTAGTGTTGTGTTGGGCTAAGTTAGGGGTAGGCTAAAGTTAGGGTTTATTCTAAAGTTAGGGTTAGGCTAAAGAATTAGGCTTTTCTTAATTGTCTCCCCAATAATTTGGTCATGTCAGAGTTTTTTATTTCGGGAAAAAAAAAAAAAATAAATAAAATGCCCCTCAACAGGACAGATCAGTTCGCCTGAGCAGGAGCCGCGACAGAAGCATGGAAGAGGACGTCATAGCTAGAAGATGGGAGGCGCCGTACCCGGACCGCCCCCCCTCGGTGAGTAAAATATACCTTGTTTTTCTTATCTTTCAGGTTACATCGGGGGCTTACAGAATGCTGTAGATAAGCCCCTAATGGTCGTGGCCATATCTCATAGGGAAAAAATAGGTGACAGATTCCCTTTAAATAAACAAGTATTCGGTTCTATTGGTCCAACCGCCCCTCTTCAAGTCACCCCTATGTTTTCTGTCGGTCTTCCTAGGACCCGTTATGAAATGCTCATGAGATTTTGGCATTTTAACAATAGTCAATGCCTGCCCAGAAATGCCCCAGAACATGACAGACTATTCAAAATCAGACCCATCATCGAAGACTTGACAGAAAAGTTCTTAAAGCTCTACACCCCAACAGAAAACATTTCCATTGATGAGTCCCTTGTAAAATTCAGAGGAAGACGGCACCTCAAGCAATTTATTCCTTCTAAGAGGGCAAGGTTCAGAATAAAGCTCTATAAAATGTGTGAGAGTTCAACCGCTACACATCAGCTTTTCACATTTATGGGGGAAAGATGCCAACTAAACCCACCAGGATGCCCTACTTATCTGGGGACATCTGGAAAAATCGTTTGGGAGCTGATAACTCCATTTTTACAAAAAGGCTACAATCTGTATGTGGACAACTACTACACCAGCATACCCCTATTTAAAAGTCTGGTTGATCATAACATAGGGGCTTGTGGGACCATTCACAAAAAGCGTCAGGGGTTTCCACAATCATTGGTCAACAAAAAGTTCCGAAAGGGGCAGTCGGGCTTTACACAATGGAGAGCGGCTTGTCCTTAAATATAAGGATAAAAAAGATAAATTTATCCTGAGCTCAATCCACACAGATGCCACAAGGCCACTGCAGACCAACAGGGATCCACTACTCCAAAACCTGTGTCTGTCATTGACTACAACAAATATATGGGGGTGTGGACCTTGCAGATCAGGTTCTACAGCCATACCAGGTGTCAAAAAATCATATATCTGGTATAAGAAGTTAGTCTTTATTTGTTTCAGGTGGCCACATATAATTCTTCTGTGTTATACAAAAAAGCCGGAAATGCAGATACTTTCCTTCATTATCAGGAAAAGGTGATTGAAAATCTTGGTTTTGAAATGTTGTCTCCGCCAATCCTTTAGAATCAGAAGATGTCAGAAGACTCACTGAGCGACATTTTATTGCTCTCATCCCAGTAACTGAAACAAGAAAGAACCCTAGAGAAGATGTCGTGTATGTTCCAAGAGAGGAACGAGGCATGATACCTGCTATTATTACCCACAATGCCATCATTGCCAGCCTCATGCCTCCATCACTGCTTTACAATCTCCACCCAGAACCACGTTTTTACACGGTTTTGACATTCAAGCATTTGGTTTATTTAGTGACAGACACATTTGAGTAGGGCTGACTTGACAATTTCCGGGGTAGGTGGGGGGACGTCTCCAGAGACAAGCTGGGCACAATATATTGGGCACTAGAATGACATTTTAGCTCTAAAACTTCCACGTGTTTCTGGAAATCATCCATGTTGTGAAAATGGTCACTATGCCCATAGATGAATCCCCAGAGGGGTGTCATTTCCAAAATGGGGTCACTTCAGGGGGGATTCTGTTCTGCAGTTCTGGAAATGACACCCCTCTGGGAATTCATCTATGGGTGTAGTGACCATTTACCTATCTACCTCTTTTCCAATGTAAAATCTGGGGTTCAAACAACAGTTTAGTGGTAAAAATGTACCGTAGTTTTTGGACTAAAAGACGCACTTTTTTCGCCCAAATTTTGGGGGAAAATGTGGGTGCGTCTTATAGTCGGAATATACTTACAAATGCTGCGGAAGCGGTGCTCTGTGCGGCTCTCTGTACTGGGGCGGCAGCAGCTCTCTGTGCTGCGTGGAGGGCTCCGCCAGCATTTTGTCAAAGCCCAGAGGCCCCCAAAGTTCCATTGCTGCGATGTGGTGGTATCCGTAAAAATGACCTGCATCACAGGAATGGATCTTCAGGGTCTCTGGCTTTGACAAAAATGCCGGTGGAGCCTCCATGCAGCACAGACAGCTGCCGCCACCCCAGCACAGAGAGCCGCCGACTCAGCATAGAGCGCTGCCGCCACCCCAGCACAGAGAGCCGTCGCCTCCGCACAGTGCGCTGCCGCCACCCCAGCACAGAGAGCCGTCACCTCCGCATAGTGCACTGCCGCCACCCCAGCACAGAGCGCCGCCACCCCAGCACAGAGCGCCGCGCCAGAGAGCCCCACCAGCAGTCAGCAAGACGCTCGGGCCCCCCACCCCAGCACAGAGAGCCGTCGCCTCAGCATAGCGCGCTGCCGCCCCAGCCGGCCCACCAGCACAGAGCGCTGCCGCCACGCCAGCCGCCACTCGCACAGAGTGCCGCACCCCAGACAGAGCCGTCTCAGCAGCGCTCCCAACGCAGCACAGACGCGCCGCCCCAGCACGAGAGCCGTCGCTCAGCATAGCGCGCTGCCGTCGCCCCAGCACAGAGCGCCGCCACCCCAGCACAGAGCGCTGCCGCCACCCCAGCACAGAGCGCCGCCACCTCAGCACAGAGCGCCGCCACCCCAGCACAGAGAGCCGTCACCTCACATAGAGCGTACGCCGCCAGAACAAGCGCCGCCGCCCCCAGCACAGAGCGCTGCCCACCCCAGCACAGAGGCCGCGCCGCACCCCGCACAGAGAGGCCGCACCCCAGCACAGAGCGCCGTCACCCCAGCACAAGACGCACGCGCCAGCCCCCAGCACAGAGCGCGCCGCCCCCCAGCACAGAGCAGCCGCCGCCACCCCAGCACAAGAGCCGTCGCCTCAGCATAGCGCGCCGTCGCACGCCGCCCAGCACAGAGCGCGCCGCCACCCCAGCAGAGCCAGACGCGCCCCGGCGCTACCCCAGCACAGACGCGCCGCACCCAGCACAGAGCGCCGCACCCCACAAAGCACAAGCGTCCGCCCCCCAGCACAGAGCGCTGCCGTCACCCCAGCACAGAGCGCGCCACCCCAGCACAGAGAGCCGTCGCCCAGCACAGAGCGCCGCCCCCACACAGAGCGCGCGCCCAGCACAGGCGCGCCACCCCAGCACAGAGTCGCCTCAGCATAGACCCGCGCACCAGCCTCTGATGGCACTCCGGTAGCCACAATCCCCAGCCTGGACCTACCAACACCACTGGACCACTCTTGCACCTGTGCCAATCCCCCGGTAAGCTGAATTCAGACTGTAAGACGGACCCCCATTTGACAATTTTTTTCCTCTATTTTCCTTTTGAAAATTTGGGGTGCATCTTATGGTCCAAAAATACGGTTATTATTTTTTCTTCACTGCCCAATGGTATAATTTTCTATGGAACAGCTGTGGGTGTCAGTATGCTCACTGCACCACTAGAAGAATTCATTCAGGGAAGTATTTTGTAAAATGCAGTCACTTTTGGGGTCTTAGGATGTTCTGGCACCTCAGGGGCTCTGACAATGTGACATGTCACCCACAAGCAATTGCAGCAAAATCTGCTCTCTAATATGGCGCTCCTTCCCTTCCAAGCTCTGCCGTGCACCCACACAGTAGTATTCTCCCACATATGGGGCATCAGCGTGCTCAGGAGAACTAACACAACAAATTGTATGGAGAAATTTCTCCTGTTACCCTTATGAAAATGCAAAATATGGAGCTAAAAAGATTTGTTTAAAATGTTTTTTTTTTATTTCCACGGCTCTACGTTATAAACTTCTGTGAAGCACCTGTGGGTTCAAGGTGCTCAATATACATCTAGATAAGTTCCTCAGGGGTTTAGTTTCCAAAATGGGGTCACTTGTTGGGGGTTTCCACTGTTTGGGCACATCAGGGGCTCTCCAAACACGACATGGCAACCGCTAATTATTCCAGCATATTTTTACATTTTAAAACTCAAATGGCGCTCCTTCCCTTCCGAGTGTCCAAATAGTAGATTTCCCCCACACATGGGGTATTGGCATGATCAGAAGAAATTGCAAAACAAAATGTATAGTCCATTTTCTCCTGTTAACCTTGCGAAAGTAAAAAAAAAAAAAAAGTCTAAAGGAAAATTTTTGTGAAAAAAAGTAAATGTTTATTTTTTCTTTCCAAATTCCAGTCTTTCCTGTGAAGCACCTGAAGGGTTAATAAACTTCTTGAATGTGGTTTTGAGTACCTTGAAGGGAGAAGTTTTCAGAATGGTGTCATTTTTGGGTATTTTCTGTTATGAATGTGCTAGAGAGGCTCCCTCTGGTGGTTACAGACAGTACTAAACCTTTCAGCGAGGAATGGCAATCTGGGATCTCTGACTGGTCTGATATAAGGGAGGTTCCCTCCCATGATGGTTGCCGGTGATCAATTGTTCTTGTCTCAATTGTGGTTCCTGGTTCATTTGGAAGTTTGCCGAGTCTTGCCTGCATCTTCTGCTTTCAGATAAGATATTTTCTGCTTTTATTTTTGTGCTTGCTTTTTGCATTGTTCCCTGCACTTCTGTGGAGGTCAGCCAGGTCCCCTCTGGGGGCTTGTGCTCCTCTCTGTTTTTCTGAAGCCACTGTTATTTGTTCATTTGCTTTTTCCTATTTTTTCAGTGGCTGCGGCTTAGTTTTGTTACACCAGAGATCTGATTTAGGTGGTAGAGATCGTGTGATCTCAGGTGTTTTTGCAATCAGAAGAGTTGGTATTTTTTAGGGTTTTTTTTGGGATTGCAGTGAGTATCCTTTCCTGTACTTTTCTGTCTAGACAGATTGGGCCCCAGCGTTTGCTCATTCTATTTTCTGTCTGTGTCCGTGCTTCTTCTTGTCTAACCGCCATTACATGTTTGGGGGCTTCCTATTTTCTTTGGGGATCTGCTCCGGGGCAGATAGATTTCATCTTTCTGCCTTTAGGTGTAGTTATCTCTCAGGCTGTGACGAGGCGTCTAGGATCAACGTAGGAACGCTCCACGGCTACCTCTAGTTGTGTGGTTAGTTCAGGTTACTGCAATCCAATAGGTTCCAGCCTCTCTGGTTTATTGCCGTTTTTGCTTATTCGCCTCAGCTACCAAAACACAACAATTTTCTGTCATATTGACCCCCAAACTCACTTCAAATGTGAGGTGGTCCCTAAAAAAATGGTTTTATAAATTTTGTTGTAAAAATGAGAAATCGCTGGTCAACTTTTACCCCTCATAACTTCATAACAAAAAAAAGAGGTTTAAAAATTTGTGCTGATGTTAAGTAGACATGTGGGAAATGTTATTTATTAACTATTTTGTGCGATATGACTATGATTTAAAGGGAATCTGTCTGACAGATAACATGATCAGAGATAAAAAAATTTCTCCATTAAATGTCACATGCTTAACCCAGCTGGAAGTACGGCGGCGTCTAAAAATCACTAAAGTTGACAAATCCCCGGGCCCGGATGGGATCCACCCCCGAGTACTGCAGGAATTAAGTACAGTCATAGATAGACCATTATTTTTAATCTTTAAAGATTCCATAATAACTGGGTCTGTACCACAGGACTGGCGTATAGCAAATGTGGTGCCAATATTCAAAAAGGGGGCAAAAACTGAACCTGGAAATTATAGGCCAGTGAGCTGAACATCTACTGTGGGTAAAATCCTGGAGGGTTTTTTAAGGGATACTATATTGGAGTATCTGAGGCTGAATAACCTCATGACACAGTATCAGCATGGGTTTACGAGGGACCGTTCTTGTCAGACTAATCTGATAAGCTTTTATGAAGGGGTAAGTTCAGGACTGGACCAAGGGAATGCAGTGGACGTGGTGTTCATGGACTTCTCAAAAGCTTTTGATACAGTGCCACACAAAAGGTTGATACATAAAATGAGAACAATGGGGATAGGGGAAAATATGTGTAAGTGGGTTAAGAACTGGCTCATGGATAGAAAACAAAGGGTGGTTATTAATGGAGCACACTCGGACTGGGTCACGGTTAGCAGTGGGGTACCACAGGGGTCAGTATTGGGGCCGCTTCTCTTTAACATATTTATTAATGACCTTGTAGGGGGCATACAGAGTAGTATTTCAATATTTGCAGATGACACTAAACTCTGCAGGGTAATAAATATAGAGGAGGATAATTTTATATTACAGGAGGATTTATGTAAACTAGAAGCTTGGGCTGATAAATGGCAAATGAGCTTTAATGGGGATAAATGTAAGGTCATGCACTTGGGTAGAACAAATAAGATGTATAATTATGTGCTTAATTGTAAAACACTGGGCAAAAACTGTCACTGAAAAAGACTTGGGTGTATGGGTGGACGACAAACTCACATTTAGTGGCCAATGTCAGGCAGCTGCTGCCAAGGCAAATAAAATAATGGGATGCATTAGACGAGGCATAGATGCTCATGAGGAGAACATAATTTTACCTCTATACAAGTCACTGGTGCGACCACACTTAGAATACTGTGTGCAGTTCTGGTCTCCGGTGTATAAGAAAGACATAGCTGAACTGGAGCGGGTGCAGAGAAGAGCGACCAAGGTTATTAGAGAACTGGGGGGTCTGCAATACCAGGACAGGTTATTACACTTGGGGTTATTTAGTTTGGAAAAACGAAGGCTTAGGGGTGATCTTATTACAATGTACAAATATATGAGGGGACAGTACAAAGACCTTTCTAATGATCTTTTTACTCTTAGACCTGTGACGGGGACGAGGGGGCATCCTCTACGTCTGGAGGAAAGAAGGTTTAGCCATAATCACAGATGCAGATTCTTTACTGTAAGAGCAGTGAGACTAGGGAAACTCTCTGCCGTCTAATGTTGTAATGAGTGATTCCTTACTAAAATTTAAGGGGGACCTGATGAAAAGTATAATATTACAGGCTATATTCACTAGTTTCCTAGATACTGCGTTGATCCAGGGAGCTAGTCTGATTGCCGTATGTGGAGTCGGGAAGGAATTTTTTTCCCCAATGTGAATTTTACTGTTTGCCACTTGGTTTTTTTTTGGCCTTCCTCTGGATCAACATGTTAGGGCAGGTTAGGATAGGATATGGGGTGAACTAGATGGACTTAAAGTCTTCCTTCAACCTTAATAACTATGTTACTATGTTACCCCATTTTTGCCCTATGAGATGCGGCCACCGCCATCAGGGGCTTATCTTACATTCTGTAATGCTGTAGATAAGCCCCGATGTTACCTGAAAGAGAAGAAAAACTAGTTATAAAATACTCAGCCAGGGGCGATCCGCCGTCAGGTCCAGTCTGGAGGGAGTCGCGGTCCGGTTCGGCGCCTCCCATATTGTAGCGAAGTCGGCCTCATCTTTCGGTCCCATCGTGGCTCCTGCGCAGGCATACTGCTCTGCCCTGGACCTCTCTGACCTTTCCAGGCGCCTGTGCACTGCAGTACTCTGCTCTGCCCTCACCAGGGCAGAGCAGTGCGCCTGCGCAGGAGCCGCGATGGGACCGAAAGAAGAGGCCGGCTTCGCAACAAGATGGGAGGCGCCGAACTAGACCGCGACTCCCTCCGGACCGGACCTGACGGCGGACCGCCCCTGGGTGAGTATTTTATAACTCGTTTTTCTTCACTTTCAGGTAACATCGGGGGCTTATCTACAGCATTACAGAATGTAAGATAAGCCCCTGATGGCGGTGGCCACATCTCATAGGACAAAAATGGGGTGACAGATTCCCTTTAAGGGCATAAAAATTAACATTTTGAAAATTGCAAAATTTTTGCCAAATTTCCATCTTTTTAACAAATAAACGCAAGTTATATCAAAGAAATTTTACCACTATCATGAAGTACAATATGTCACAAGAAAACCTTCTCAGAATCACCGGGATTCGTTGAAGCGTTTTAAAGTTATGACCTCAAAGTGACAGTGGTCAGAATTGAAAAAATTGGCCCGATCACAAAGGCAAAAACAGGCTCCGGTGCAAAAGGGTTAATAATTTGTTGCACAACCTTTTGAGGCAATCACTGCAATCAAACGATTCCTGTAACTGACAATGGGACTTCTGCACCTCTCGACAGGTATTTTGGCCACTCCTCAAGAGTAAACTCCTCCAGTTGTCTCGTGTTTGAAGGTTGCCTTTTCCAGACGGCATGTTCCAGCTCTTTCCAAAGATGCTCAATAGGATTTAGGTCAGGGCTCATAGAAGGCCACTTCAGAATAGTGCATGTTTTCCTCTTAGCCATTCTTGGGTGTTTTTAGCTGTGTGTTTTGGGTCATTATCCTGTTGTAAGACCCATGACCTGTGACTGAGACCAAGCTTTCTGACACTGGGCAGCACATTTCTCTCTAGAATCCCTTGATAGTCTTGAGATTTCATTGTACCCTGCACAGATTCTAGACACCCTGTGCCAGATGCAGCAAAGCAGCCCAGAACATAACAGAGCCTCCTCCATGTTTCACAGTAGGGACAGTGTTCTTTTCTTGATATGCTTAATTTCTCCGTCTGTGAACACAGAGCTGATGTACCTTGCCAGAAAGTTCCATTTTTGTCTTATTTGTCCATAGGACATTCTTCCAGAAGCTTTGTGGCTTGTCAACATGTAGATTGGCAAATTCCAGTCTGGTTTTTCTATGATTTTTTTTCAGCAATGGTGTCCTCCTTGGTCATCTCCCATAAAGTGCACTTTGGCTCATCGGCTCACACAACGACGGATGGTGCGATTTGACACTGATGTTCCTTGAGCTTGACGTTCACCTTTAATCTGTTTAGAAGTTTTTCTGGGCTCTTTTGTTACCATTCGTATTATCCGTCTCTTTGATTTCTCATCAATTTTCCTCCTGCGGCCACGTCCAGGGAGGTTGGCTACAGTCCCATGGAGCTTAAATTTCTGAATAACATGTGCAACTGTAGTCACAGGAACATCAAGCTGCTTTGAGATGGTCTTATAACTTTTACCTTTAACATGCTTGTCTGTAATTTCCTTTCTAATCTCCTGAGACAACTCTTTCTTTCGCTTCCTCTGGTCCATGTTGAGTGTGATACCATGTCACCAAACATCACGGTGAGTATCTGTAGCCTCTATACAGGCCACTCACTGACTCCAAGATTGTAGACACTGTGATGCTAATTAGTGGACACACGCGATTTAACATGTCCCTTTCGTCACATTATTTTCAGGGGTACCATCATTTCTGTCCAAGCTATTTCATGAGATTTTTTTTTAATTCTCTGGAAGCATGGTTGAAAAGCAATGTCGGACTTTCATTCGTTCATTTTCATAGATTCTTTTTATTTATTATTACTTTTATCAGATTCAAGTTATTTCTGTGACCATTGTGGGTTTTTCTGTCATTAAACGAGGGGTACCAACAATTTTGACCATATGTGTATAGATTATAACCCTCAGTGATTAATTTATAAAACAAAATCATTTTATGGGGATTTCGATTGTTCTGGTTTTCTGTCATTTAGTCATATTAGGGCATCTGCATATGGTGTGTCCAATCTCATCTGGGATCTGTTACTGCTGTTCAGCTGGAGTAATCTGCTCTCTACTTCAGCCAATTGGAAAGTACCACACCCTACTAAAGCTCATGACGGGAATCTGTCAGAAACAGCGTTGTTCTTCTCTGGTTCAGTCCTCTATGCTCAGCTTGCGGCTTGTGTATTTGTTTCCTGTTGTGACCGTGGCCCGTTTACTGATTAATCTTGTGTCTTCTGATTCTGTCCTTCTGGTTTGACTCAGCTACCTGAATATTCTTCTTGCCATCTAATATCACAGAATAGCAGGTAACACCATGGTCCAAGCCTAGTGGTCCCAGTGTAAGTCCAGATCCTTGTAATGGGGTTAAAGGGTGATGAGCAAGGCAATCCTTGGGATATGGAAAGCAAAGAAGATAGTGCCAAGCATGTTCATGGTGGACATCTTTTGAGCTGCCAGTTGACCATGAACAGTGCTCCCAATACATTGTGTCTGCAAACTATTCCAGCTAGATCTGCATTCAAATAGCTAAATGGCGCTCCTTCCCTTCTGAACACTGCTATGTGCACAGAGAGTAGGGTACAATCGTATGTAGGGTATTGTGAGAAGTTGAAAAATAATTTGTAAGATCCATTTGTTTTCCATTATTCTTTGTGAATAATTCCAAAGTTATCACCACATAAAGTGTCACACAAATTATACTCAACCATAAATGCCACATACTGACGAACAAAAATAAATTATAAATTATAGCCTATAAAGGAGGCTGTAAGTGGCCATGTAATGATGGGGACATATCAAACGATAATCCAAGCCATACCACAAAAGTGGAAGAAGATGTAGGCTAAGTTCACACGTTGCGAAATTGCCGCGGAAATTTCCACGGCAATCCCGCACTTCTCTGCCGCGGGAAATACACATTTTTTTGGTATGTGTATTCCCGCCAGAAACTAGCGTTTTGCAAGTGTAATTAGCTTGCAGAATGCTAGCGTTTTCCTAGCGATCTGTAGCATCGCTTGGAAAATTGATTGACAGGTTGGTCACACTAGTCACACATAGTGTTTGACACGTGTGACCAACTTTTTACTATTGATGCTGCCTATGCCGCATCAATAGTAAAAAGATGTAATGTAAAATAAAAAAAAAATAATAAATCGTGATATTCTCACCTTCTGGCGGCCCCCGCAGCTTTCCCGCTTCTCAGCGACGCTCCCGGCCAATTGCGTTCCCAAGGATGCATTGCAGCAGACCCCAGATGACGTAGCATCACGCAAGACCGCTACGTCATCTGGGGTGATTCTCGCAATGCATTACTGGGAACGGGAGCGTCGCTGAGAGGCGGGAAGGCTGCGGGGGCCGCTGGAAGGTGAGAATATCATTTTTTATTTTAATTATTGTTTTACCAGGGATATGGTACCCAGGGCAGAGTCTCCTCTCCTCCGGACCCTGGGTACCATCCGCACATGTACCGCTTACATTCCGCATAGCCACATGCGGAAAGTAAGCGGTTCAATGCATTCCTATGGCGGCGATTCCGCCGAGATTACGCAAAATTAATGAACATGTTGCTATTTTTTCCACGAAGCGTTCTTTTTGCGGAAAAAAACGCTGCATGTGCACAAAAATTGTGGAAGCCATTTAAATGAATAGGATGCTTAATGCTTGCGTTTTTTTTGCGTTTTTGCCGCGGGAAAAAAACGCGAAAATTCCTGCCGTGTGCACTTAGCTGTACACGTCCGTTACAAAAAATAAACTTTATTAATTAAATATACAAAAATTTCAAAGCAATACAGGTGAGAGCGATGGGGTAAGAAAAGCCACATAAGATGTAAACTATTCCACAATTAAAATATACAGGACCCTACAGCAATATACAACATATGCATACACAGAAAATAGCAATTATTGTTTAAGAGTGGCAATAAATATTATATGCAGTAGTGAGAATGAAAGCTGGCCATAGTTCATCCACAGGGAAAGAGAAACGATGCCTAGTTACTGCACACGTCAGATATTAAAAATGGGGCCTGATGAAGAGCCTGATTATGGTGATTATTCTCCCCTCACTTTACACTCATTATGTGACGATTTTATGACGTTTGTCTCCCCACAATATATGTCCTCTAGTAATTAATAGAATTGTGTCTATTTATGCAGGAATTGGTGACTCCATTTTTCTCCGTTTTTCCATATGTTCAGGAGTCTTTTTTGCATTATTACTTATGGGAATATTCGGCACACTGGTGTCTGTATCTGAAGCATGTATCTTTGGAGTCTCTGTTATAAGGCAGAGATAGATGATACTGGACAGGCGCCATCGCTGGTGACATTTTGCTGGATGTAATTTTTTTTTCTAAGCCTCACAATAGTCACAATATTATAGGAATTATCAACAATAATATCAATGTTATTATATGCATTATGTAAAATATGGGGGGCAGGTCAGTGAGGGGTCAGTGACCGGTCATAAGCCAATACAGATGAATATGTAATCAGAGCACCACATAAAGCCCCGCCCACAGCCACAGCCCCGCCCCAGAGCACGAGAATCTCATTAACTGAAAACTACAAATACAGATTAAACAACAGTAAACCAGAGCTGCAGTCATTTATGGTGGAGCATTGGAGCTACTATGAATCCTGACCAGGAGATTAGAGAACATAATATTGCTCCCCATTTCAGGAGAGATTGTGCCGTAATCTGAATTTCTTAGGATTGAAAACAATGTAATTTATGAGGTGGAGTGACTCCATGAAACCAGGGCTGGAGCCAACACATCTCCTGCAGGCGTGAATAATGTATATTACAGCCATCAGCCCGCACAGCTCAGAGATATATCATGGCTCAGGGGTGATGTGTTTTATGTAGATTATCACAATCCTCCATGAAGTTAGTTGGTTTTACTACAAATTGAAAAGTCCGGATAAAGGGAAACTCTGCTGTTATTGACCAGAAATTCACACTTGGCCTCACTGCACATTTAATGGTGTCGATCATAAAAGGGAAGTTTGGCCAGAAAGACTGGACCTGGTCTTGTAGGGACCATATGAGACATTCAGCAGCACAGAAGGGAAGAAGATCCATCCGATAAGATCTCAGGGATCTAGGAAGCCAACAGCATCATCACCCTCCGCTTTCTCTTACAGGCCCATGACTGAGAAGAATCTGTGACTTCTCTGCATTTAGTGGTCACTACTCACCTGGGTAGTCATATGTGGGAATCTCCTCTTTACACCGCTCATCACCCCTCACATATGTCTCTGTAGTATTAATATGGGTCAGATCTTCACCCTGAAACAAATATTATAAAAGTCACCGACAGATGGAGAAGTCCCATCTATGATCAGCTCTAATCCTGCCATCTCCACCGTTCTCATTACACAAGTATAAAACATATAATACTGGGGGATAAAACAAGACTGAGCACAAGACCTTCACAGCCGTCACACATCATAGGGGAGATCTCCTGACACCTTCTCTATTCATTGGAAGCAAACAGCTGAATGATTCAATCCCCATCTCTGTGAATACTTTTCCATCCAATTATGACAAGAGCATTCTTAAGGTGATACCTTTATTGGCTAACCAGAAAATTATATGTTCGCAAGCTTTCAGAGCTCAAGGCTCCTTCTTCAGGCAAGATTACATTTGGAATAATAAGAAAGACACATTAGATGCTTACTATAGTAGGAAATTTGTTCAAGACCTGGGAGGTGTGATGCCTTCAAAAGATAAGCAAAGGAAATCAAATTAGCATTTTCTTACAAATGGAGAGCTAGTGGGAATGTGTTATTAGCTATCTGAAGTCCCTTGGTGAGGAGCACACCCAGCTATATCCAGGACACCACGGATATTCTTTGCAAATTGTCAGCGCTGGGCCCACTTCCAAGGACACGATACTAGCCACCATGGACGTAGAGTCTCTCTATTCCAACATTCCTCATGAGGATGGAATCACAGCATGTAAATATTTCCTTCAAAAGAACAATCTGGCCACAGAACCAACACTGCAATTCATCAGGTTTGTGCTTCATCACAACTATTTTCTTTTGGGAACAATTTATACCAACAGTGCATGGGCAGCGCCATGGGAAGCAAAATGTCCCCACAATATGCCAACCTATTTATGGCAAAACTGGAGGAGGAGTTTTTGTCATCTTGCCCTATTAAACCTCTTGCATACTTCCGCTACATTGATGATCTGCTAATAATCTGGACAGGCTCAAAAGATGATCTGCTCACCTTCCACAATAACTTCAACAAATACCACCCAACCATCAAGCTCACCCTCAACTTTTCAAAGTCTCAAATACATTTTCTGGACTTGACCATATACATCAAGGACAACGCCATACAACATCAATTTACCATAAGCCCACAGGACGTCCAGCATACCTTAGATGGAACAGCTTTCATCCAGACACACAAAAAAATCCATCATCTACAGTCAAGCTCTGAGATATATTCGGATCTGTTCAGACAGTAAGACAGGAACTACAGCTGCTATCTCTGAGGAATACATTCCTACAACAAGGATATCATCCACTGGTAATAGATGAACAGATCCACAGGGCTACAAGAATCCCAAGAAGCAACCTCCTGGATTACAAACTGAAGAGGACAAACACAGGGTACCTCTTGTGGTCACATACAACCCCCACATGAGCATCCTAAGGAAAATTGGTGCTGATCTCCAACCCATATTCCACAGGACCACAAATTGAAAGACATATTCCCAGAACTACCACTCCTCTCCTACAAACAGCCCCCTAACTTAAGGAATCTCCTTGTCAGAAGTGTCCTCTCGTCACCATCAGTGACCGGCACATTCCCATGTAACAACAAAAATGCAAAACTTGTACCCACATATTACCAACAAATACAGTCCGTGTACCAAACACAAATCAGGACTATAAGGTCATGGGTTCCTCTTCATGTACATTCTCCAATGTGGTGACATGATACAATGTACGAGGTGCCCTGGAGCTATCTATATTGGGGAAACCATGCAAAAACTACAGACAAGGATGAATCTACACAGACATACGATCAGGAATGAAATGGACACGCCTGTGGGAAAACATTTCTCTGGAACTGGACATTGTATGACAGACTTAAAAGTCTTAATACTAAAAGGTCATTTTAAGGATGACAGGGAGAGAAAAATATGGGAATTCAAACTTATTAGGATGTTCAATACTTTGACACTAGGACTCAACTTAACACCCGGTTTTATGACTCATTACATAGACACAGTTCACACCTTCACCAGAAGGACTCAGATAGCTAATAACACATTCACACTAGCTCTCCATTTGTAAGAAAATGCTAATTTGATTTCCTTTGCTTATCTTTTGAAGGCATCACACCTCCCAGGTCTTGAACAAATTTCCTACTATAGTAAAAGGTACTGCCACACTACACAATCCCGCTAGCGATCACGATAACGACGCATACTAATGCGATCGCTAGCGGGATTGTTTCTATATCGCTAAGTGCGGCCACATTTAGGATATAGTTAACAACGCTATCGCGTTAGCGATCTCTTAACGACTTTAGCGGTACAAAAGTACCGCTAAATCGCTAAGAAAAGGTGCCACACTAGCGATTATGATACTTACCCACGGAGCGCCGACGAGAAAATAGGGTCCGGAACGATTCCAGCGACGAGCGAGATCACAGCAGGAAGCTCGTCCTGGAAGCTGCCGCACTGAACAATATCGCTAACGGGATCGCTAAATAGTGACGTTTTTTAGCGATCCCGTTAGCGATATGTTTAGTGTGGCAAACCCTTTTAGGCTGGGTCTCACATAGCGATACACCAGCGATCCCGACAACGATATGCACTTGTCAGGATCGCTGGTGTATCGCTATATGATCGCTGCTGAGCTGTCAACAAGCAGCTCAGGCAGCGATCTGGGACAGCGACACTGCGGGTAACATCGCTTAGTTACACGCAGTGTACATTGGATACCAGCGCCCTGATGCAGGGCGCTGGTAACCAAGGTACACGTCGGGTTTCCAAGCGCTGCGCGGTGCCTGGAAACCCGCTGTGTACCTTGGATACCAGCTCCCCTGCATCGGGGCGCTGGTATCCAAGGTACACAGCGGGTTTCTAGGCACAGCCCCGCGCCTGGAAACCCGCTGTGTACCTTGGTTACCAGCGGATCGCTGGTCTCCCGCCTGTCACAAGCAGCGATGCGTGCCTGTCAGCGGAGAGACCAGCGATCAAAAAAATGTCCTGACATTTCAGCGACGATCAGCGATACCCAGCAGGGGCGCTGATCGTCGCTGAATGTCACACACAGCGATATCGCTGGTGAGAGCGCTGCTGCGTCACAAAACTAGTGACTCAGCAGCGATCTCGATAGCGAGATCGCTATGTGAGACGGGCCCTTAAGGGGTGCACGCAGTGTGGGGTGCAGCACGCAAGCATCCAGAAGCAAAGCATCACAGAAGATAAGCATTGTGTAAACGGCAGTTATCCATGGCAGTTAATCAGGGCTGGAATCAGGTACCCCACACTTTGCTTTCTTTTTAATTATGTACTTTACCTCTATCCTCCTGTGTTCCCTTGCCATCCACATTCACTGCCCCATCCCCCCTCCATCACGACTCATACACATCAGCCCCTCCATACTGCTCTCTCCCATGTACAGCTCCCATGCACTCCTCACCTTCCTGAGAAACCTCAGCCCATCTTGCCCAAACACATCACAGAAAAAACCTACTTACAACTCCAACAACTATTTGCTTTTTATCTTCCTACTCCTACTGATTTCAGGGGACATCTCCCCCAACCCTGGTCCACCATCCCCCAACCTCAATCCCTACCCTACCTCATATCGAAACCATAATAATCTTATTAATATTACTTGCACTCCCTCATCTCCTTCGTTTAATTGTGCCCTCTGGAATCCACGGTCTGTATGTAACAAGCTATCCTTCCTGCACAACTACTTTCTGAACCACTCTCTTAATCTGTTGGCCCTCACTGAAACCTGGATTCAGGATTCTGACACGGTCTCCCCTGCTGCCATTTCCTATGGTGGCTTACAGATCTCCCATTCCCCGAGACCCACAATCAGACCTGGTGGTGGAGTCGGCATACTCCTGTCCACACAATGCACTTTCCAGGTCATCCCCCAGTTCCATCACTCTCATTCCCTTCTTTTGAGGTCCACACCATCAGGCTCTTCCATCCCCTCTCCCTCAGAATAGCGCTCATATATCGGCCCCCAGGCTCGCCCACCCAGTTCCTTGACCACTTCTCAGCCTGGCTGCCGCACTTCATGTCCTCAGAACTACCAACCCTTATCCTTGGAGACTTCAACATCCCCATTAACAGCCCTACTTCCACATCTGCATCTCAGCTTCTATCACTAACCACTTCTCTAGGCCTCTCACAGCTTTCAACCTCTGAGACACACAAGGATGGTAACACCCTTGACCTGGTCTTTGTCCGCCTCTGTTCAATCTCCCACCGAAATAACTCACCGCTTCCACTCTCTGACCACAACATTCTCTCCTTCACCCTCACAAATCCTTGACCACCCCAGCGCACTCCTACCTACCACACATTCAGAAATCTACAAGCCATTAACCCTCAGACACTTTCAGACTCCCTACACTCATCGCTGTCCCCAATCTCCTCTTTTTCTTGTCCTGATCTGGCTGTTCATCACTACAATGACATTCTTAGAAGCACCCTTGACCAAGTAGCCCGCTCACCGTCAGAACTTCCAAACACACAGTAAAACAGCCCTGGCTCACATTGCAAACTCAACTTCTTCAGCGATGCTCTAGGAGTGCTGAACGCCTCTGGAGAAAAACCCGCACACCAGAAGACTTCATCCACTTTAAATTTATGCTAAGAACTTATAACTGCTGCCCTTCACCTCGCCAAGCAGACCTACTTCACCACCCTGATCTCCTCACTAGCCAACAACCCCAAGAAACTTTTTGACACTTTTCACTCCCTCCTCAGGCCAAAAGCACAAGCCCCTATCACAGACATTTGTGCTGACGACCTGGCCTCCCACTTTATAGAAAAAATAGATACTATCCGTCAGGAAATCTGCTCTCAACCACCAAGTGCTGTGACTCCCATCCCTCCCTGCATTTCCCCTGGCTCATTTCCACATTTGATCCCATCACAGAAGAAGAAGTCTCCAGACTCCTCTCTTCCTCTCGTCCGACTACATGCACTACCGACCCCATTCCCTCACATCTCCTCCAGTCTCCACAACTCACCTAACTACAATCTTTAATCTCTCACTCTCCTCTGGCAATTTTCCCATCCTCCTTCAAACACTCCATCGTTACTCCGCTACTGAAGAAACCCGCTCTCGACCCTTCCTGCACAAACAACTACAGACCGGTCTCCAATCTGCCCTTCATCTCTAAACTTCTGGAGCGCCTAGTCTACTCCCGCCTTACCTGTTACCTCTCCACTCACTCCCTCCTAGACCCTTCACAGTCCGGCTTCCGACCCCTACATTCAACAAACTGCACTCATAAAGTGACCAATGACCTTCTGACAGCAAAAAGTAACGGTGACCACTCTCTGCTCATTCTTCTCGACCTTTCTGCAGCTTTCGACACGGTTGACCACCGTCTCCTACTGTCTAGGCTCCAGTCACTAGGTATTAAGGACACTGTTCTCTCCTGGTTCTTGTAAGAGAATGGTCAGCCATGACAAACTCAGCGGCCATGATGAATCAGGAAGCCATCTTGTGAAAAGTTAGAACTCTGGCTTCAACTTATAAGCAGGATTAATAAAATGTATTTCGTGAAGATAGTAAGAAATTAGATCATGTCTAGTGGCGCTTATGTAGGATCCAGGGTTGAGAAGGTCAAATAAATTTATGGTCAATGTGTGTAGGAGATAACTGTTGTTAGGGAAACAAGAACCATTAGAATGTCAAAGGCCTAAATTTATGGATATAGACTGGAGGAAGAGAGAATTAAGTGTCAAATGGTAGGAATTTATGGATAGGTCAGTGACTTTTATGTGTGTTTATGGAGTGTGTAGAAGAAACAATTAATGTGAAAAAATATCAATTAATGTTGTCAATTAATGTCGTCATACTATGCATATTCTTGTAGATCATATGTACGCCAATGCGGCAAAAGGTAGGGCCCTAAGATTCCTTTGTTCTACGAGGTATAAAAAGCCACCTGTATCGTAGTCCGGGGCCATTTTGCCATTCTGTTATATCGCTGTGACATCCCTGCGAATCTTTGTTCGTCTACATTCCTGTTCTACGCCTATATACTTCAACTCGCTGACTATCTGTATCTGTCCTGCCGTGAATCTCTGAATAAACCTTCAACCTCAGCTTTAAGAGAAGATTGTCTACATATTTTTTCCCGGTCCCTCCAGCTCTCAGTAAGGACTTCTCTTACAGTTCTCCTCCTATCTTTCTGACTGCTTCTTCAGTGTTTCGTTCTCTGGCTCCATGTCATCTCCTCTTCCTCTCACTGTCGGTGTACCCCAGGGCTCAGTCCTTGGCCCCTTCTCTTCTCTCTCTACACGGCCCCAATTGGACAGACCATCAGCAGATTTGCCTTTCAGTACCATCTTTATGCTGATGACACACAACTATACACGTCATCCCCCGACCTTACCCCCGCTGTACTACAGGACAGTGACTGTCTGTCCGCAGTCTCCAACATCATGTCCGCTCTCTATCTGAAACTCAACCTCTCCAAAACTGAACTTCTTCTGCTCCCGCCGTCTACTAACCTCCCTAAATCTGACATTTCCCTCTCCGTGGGCGGCACCATAATAACACCCCGGCAGCAGGCTCGCTGTCTGGGTGTTATATTTGACACCAATCTCTCCTTCACTTCCCATATAAATCTCTTGCCCGCTCTTGCCGCCTACACCTAAAGAACATCTCTAGAATCCGCCCTTTCTCACCATGGAAAACAATCCCTCACTGTAGCATTGATCCACTCCCGCTGGACTCACTGTCATTTATCCATCTTCATTACTTGGCCTCCCCATTAACTCGACTATCCCTCCTCTCCCAGTCACATCCTTAATGCAGCAGCCAGGGTCATCCATTCTGGCTAATCTACCGTCTCTCCCGCAGCCCTACATCTCTCCCTCATTTGCTAGTCTGATCACCTACAGTCTCTCCACAGTGCAGCACCCCCTACATCTCTTCCCTCATTTCTATCTATCACCTACCCGTCCTCTCCACAGTGCAGCCCCCTACATCTCCTCCCTCATTTCTATCTATCACCTACCCATCCTCTCCACAGTGCAGCACCCCCTACATCTCCTCCCTCATTTCTATATATCACCTACCCGTCCTCTCCACAGTGCAGCACCCCCTACATCTCTTCCCTCATCTCTATCTATCACCCTACCGACTGCTGTGCTCAGCAAACGACTTTCGACTAACCTCTGCACTAATCCGTACCTCCCACTCCCGACTCCAAGACTTGTCCCGCGCTGTGCCAATCCTCTGGAATGCTCTACCCCAAGAAATTAGGACTATCCACAATTTGCATGGTTTCAGGCGCTCCCTCAAAACACATTTGTTCAGAGCGGCCTATCACGTTCACTAATCAAAGTCATTCTATGTGTAAGTGTGTGTGTAGCCCATTCACTATCTCCATCCATCCCTCACTCCCTTAAGATGGCTGGACCATCATTGTAAATGCACCATTGTATATACACACCTGTACTTTGTATCTCCCCCACCTCACTGTAGATTGTAAGCTCTCACGAGTAGGGGCGGCTGATTTTGCTTTAATTATTGTATTGTTAACGTTGTTACTTATGACTTGTGTTCTGAAACTGTTAAACTGTAAAGCGCTGCGGAATATGATGGCGCTATATAAAGATTATTATTATTATCTACCTGATGATCCTGAGGAGCATTGGGATCTTCTTCCTTACAGTCCTGTGGAAGAAGAGGACGGGGACATCTCTCTGGTGTCGTCCTCTTACTGGATAGATCTGGAGGAAACACATACAGGGAGTGAATTCATTCTTTTCATACAGATAATTATAGGCCGTGTGTATTTAGTCCTGTCTATTACCTGGTGATGTGAGGGGCTGGGGAACCTCCATTATGACGTTCTTGTACAGATCTCTGTGTCCTTCTAAATACTCCCACTCCTCCATGGAGAAATAGACAGCGACATCCTGACACCTTATAGGAACCTGACACATACAATGATACCGTCATCCCCCGATCCCTTCATAGTGTTACTGTATAATGTCCCAGCATTCCAGCACTGTCACCTCTCCAGTCAGCAGCTCAATCATCTTGTAGATGAGGTTCTAGGATCTTCTGGTCATTGATGTCCTCATGATCAGGGGGTGAGGTGGAGGCCCCGTGATTGGGCTCAGGGTCTTCCCCATCCCTCAGACACAGGGTCCTGACAGCGATCACTAGAGGTCTTCTTCACCACTGTGTAATCCTGGTAATGGAGAGACACATTAATAAATCTCACTACAGACATTTCCAGAGTCCTCACCTCTCCAGTTCTGTCCGTTATTCCCATAGATAAGAATGATGTAATGTGACGTCATCAGAATCTCTCACCTCTCCAGTGAGACGGAAGAGGATCTCTAGGGTGAGGTGTAATATCCTCTCCGCCATCTTGTCTCTGTCCATATCCATCTTTGATGGGTAAATCAGGAAAATTCTCTTCTATAGAAGATCTTCACTGAGAGGATCCGATATTGTAGAGACCTGAATGAGAAGAGATGAGGCGATGTAACATCATAAGAATCCTGTAATAATACAATTACTGGAGATAATAAGGGAAACATATGAGGAGATTTATTATTTACAGGATTTAGTTTTCTTCTTACATCTACTAATAAAACCTATATATTTAGGCCACAGACAACAAGCAGTTTCTTCCTCGGAGTCAGCAGCTGAATACGTTCCTCATAGACTCATCTTCCATAACGCTAATTCTCCTCTCATTACCGACCCTGGAATCGGCATTAGTAATACTGCAGGAGATATTCATTACACGTGACATGAGGAATAACTACTTCATGATGAGGAGGACATCTTCATCTTCTACTGCGGCTCTAGAGACATATTTGTCAGAGTCGGTCCCTGACTCATCACCGCCGGCGTCTATATGAATGTTTCCCGTCTTCCCCGCACTGTAATCTTCCATCACGTGAGATCTCAGCTCTGATTCACACACAGAAGTTTGAGGCTTTTAGAAAAGATTGTTTGTAAGAAGACAGGAGATCTATGAGGCCAACGTCTCCATTACAGTGATTTATGGGTTTATTTCTGGCCTTAAACTTTCCTATATTACAAGAAAAACTCCAGAAAAAAACAGATATTAAAATGTTTCTAAAGAAAATTGGCTCCAAAAATTCTTGTAAAAATAAAAAAAATATGGAAAGAGCAGAAGACATTTTATAATTTTAACATGTTAAACATTTATTAAAAATAAATTAATCTTTTTGTTCCCCAGAACATAGATGTACACCGCAGGGACGGCACAGATGAGGCTGCAACAAAAACCCTGACAGTTTAACCACTTGCTGGTGTGAAAAGCAAACATGGCATCTAGGAAGGTGTGACAGAACAGGTTCCAGAACTGTCGGGGCTATCACCATTGTTGTCTGGGGGAAGCCTTTCAAACGTGGACCGACCTTTGCACCTGACAGCAGGGGCAGGGCTGAATAAGAAAGCGCTGGAGAGGAGGACTCTTGGTGAGAAGACAGCGCGCGCAGCAGGAAAAGCGGGTCACTCCATCCTCAGGGCTACGTGACGCTTCAGGCCCGCGCTACAGACCCTCCTTGGCTGCGTACAGTGACCGTGAACTGAGACCTTCGTACTGTCTGCTGGCTGCGACATGCCGTGGTGCCAGACGCTCCGGGCCGGTTATTGCTGAACGCCTACCGCCTGAGACTGACCGGGTGACTTGCACAGAGCTGCGCTCCAGTTCGCCAGTGACTTTCTGCCCTGCTGAGTTACGCTTGGGCAGTGACGTAGACTACTCTACATCCCACACGTGTCCAGAAATAGGTCCCCGCGTGGTGCAACGAGGACTCGTCCCCGCCGTAAAGAGCCGCATCCGGAACCTCTTCAGGACGACTCCGGATACATCACGCACCAGTTTCTAAGGCGCCATTGTTGGGACCTGGGACCCCACGCTCCAGAAGTCGGCGGACTGATAAATCCCTTATGAACAGTCGCTTTATGATTTTGCCATTGTTCCTGTATTTCGCCCTCTCGTTTATTCCCTCTCCACCTCTACAATACCCCTTAATCTCCCTGCGCGGAGTAACACTGTTATTGTCCATTCAGTTTGACCATCCGCCATCTTG
Organism: Oophaga sylvatica; assembly: GCA_033576555.1. NCBI lineage: Eukaryota > Metazoa > Chordata > Amphibia > Anura > Dendrobatidae > Oophaga > Oophaga sylvatica. The sequence goes on along the minus strand of JARQOD010000067.1, from coordinate 10,379 downwards.
TTGTAGTTTCTGGTCTTTTTTCCCCTGGTGCTGGGCTTGTCGTTGGTCAGGTGATTGTATCACCCTTTATCACCCTGCACTGCCTCCCAGTCCTTGCTGGACATCAGTGTTTATCCGCTTGAGTTCTGGCTAGGAGTCTTGATAGCTTTGTGCTATACTTTGTGCAGTTCTGGGATCTCTAGTTCCACTTGCTTAATCTTTTGTATTTCCTATTGTTTCTGCAGCTTCCTCTATTTTCCTGCTAGGAGGTTACCAGTGTTTTGTTCCCAGTCCCTAGATCTTTCAGGGATCCCCTTCCCTCTCCTGCAGGTCTTCGCTTGAGTTTAGACTAGGATCGTCGGTGGGTCTATTCGCAAGGAATAGGTCGCCCGCTCCATCATAGAGATCGAGCCTAGTCCTAGAGCAGGGTCAGATCTTCCCCCCGCTCTATTCCTGAGTTGCAGACCCATAACAACACTCTGTTAATAAATTTGTTAACTCTTTTTCTGCCTCCTGCCCGTCACTGCATCCCGGTATCTGCTCCAACTTGGTGTAGTCGTCAGGATGCAGTCCAACAGCACGGAGGGGGCCTGAGGTCCAGCATATCCCTGGGAGTAATGCTGAACAATCTCCCGAAGTTCACTGGGAACAATACTATGTTATAGAGCTGGACTGAGCGGATTAGAGGGATGATGAGGATGCACCCCATGACCCCTGCTTTAGAAGCGGAGGTTGCCATGATGGCTTTAGATCAGGGGTGGGGAACGTCCGGCCCGCGGGCCGTATACGGCCCGCCATATCATCTGGTCCGGCCCGCCGGCCCGGCAGGCAGCCGACACTTTTTCAATTAAGTTTTGGGGTCTGCGCCACCTGCAGGCCTCTCGCAGTGCGGCGCACTGGAACCCCCACCCGTGTTCCTGGTGAGCGGAAGCAGAAGATCCATCTCTGCTTCCCCCCACAGTGACTGTGCGATCCTCTCGCCCCTTTCCTGCACGCCGCCTGTTGTAGGTAAGTGTGTGCACATAGCAGGGCCGGGCAAGTGCCGGGGCCCTGAGCAGGCGGGGGGGGGCCCACTCGCTGTCGCGCCCGTTAGCGGTGTCAGCGCCGCCACTGGCCCCCCCCCCCCCGCTTGCTCAGGGCCCCTGCAGGAGCCGGCACAATACTCACCAATCCGCCGTGCCTCCGCTGCCGCAGCTCCGAGCTCCAGGGGGCGCCGGTGCTTTCTCTCTCACAGCAGCGCCGCTGAATGATGTCATCATTCAGCGGCCGGCTGTGGCAGAGAGCGCGCGGACAGGTGAGATCGGTGTGTGTGTGTGTGTGTGAGAGTGCTGCCTGCCAGTGCTGTATGTGTGATGGTGGTGGGGGGAGGCAGGCAGTGATGGTGGTGATGAAGAATGATGATGATGGGGAGACAATGATAATGATGGGGAGGCGATGATGATGATGGTCAGGCATTGATGATGGGGAGACAATGATAATGATGGGGAGGCGATGATGATGATGGGCAGGCATTGATGATGGGGAGGCAATGATAATAATGGGGAGGCGATGATGATGATGGGCAGGCATTGATGATGGGGAGGCAATGATAATGATGGGGAGACGATGATGATATGATGGGCAGGCATTGATGATGGGGAGGTGATGATGATGATAATGGGCAGGCATTGATGATGGGGAGGCAATGATATAATGGGGAGGCGATGATGATGATGGGCAGGCATTGATGATGGGGAGACAATGATAATAATGGGGAGGTGATGATGATGATGGGCAGGCATTGATGATGGGGAGGCAATGATAATGATGGGGAGACGATGATGATGATGGGCAGGCATTGATGATGGGGAGGCAATGATAATAATGGGGAGGCGATGATGATGATGGGCAGGCATTGATGATGGGGAGGCAATGATAATAATGGGGAGGCGATGATGATGATGGGCAGGCATTGATGATGGGGAGGCAATGATAATAATGGGGAGGCGATGATGATGATGGGCAGGCATTGATGATGGGGAGGCAATGATAATGATGGGGAGACGATGATGATGATGGGCAGGCATTGATGATGGGGAGGCAATGATAATAATGGGGAGGCGATGATGATGATGGCAGGCATTGATGATGGGGAGGCAATGATAATAATGGGGAGGCGATGATGATGATGGGCAGGCATTGATGATGGGGAGACAATGATAATGATGGGGAGGCGATGATGATGACGGGCAGGCATTGATGATGATGGGGAAGCAATGATGATGATAATGGGGAGTCTTTCCACAGATCCTTTTCCTGAGCCGTAACAGGGCAGAACGCAGCACAGCGCAGAGGAGAGCTCCATATTTTGTACGGAGCATTATATGGGGACCAGTATCCTGTATGGAGCATTATATGGGGACCAGTATCCAGAGCATTATATGGGGACCAGTATCCTGTATGGAGCATTATTTAGGGTCCAGTATTCTGTATGGAGCATTATATAGGCCGGGGATGGGGGGGGTGACATCCTGCATGGGGTATTATATGGGTGATGAGGGGGAGACTGTGGTGCCCATAATATTGTATGGAGGACTGTACTGTCCAGTCTGTACTGTGCGCTGCGAGGATTTGGCGGTTTTTGAGCTATTGTACAATTTACAATAGATATCACTCATGTAATGGAAGAAGTGAAGTATTTGGCATTGTACTGTACCCATATTTCTCTGCAGTATCTGTGCATCATGAATCGTGGTCTGTGTTAAAGGGGCCCATTGAGGCTCTTTCGCCCGGGGCCCATAAACTGAGCGCACTGCTATGGGACATGTGCGACTAATGGACTTCCTACAATGGGGACTTCTGCTTTTGGGGACTTGCTGACTAATGGGGACATTTTCCTACCTAATGGGGACATTTGCCTGCCTATTGGGGACCATCTGACTATGGCATTTTCTACTAATGGGGAATTGCCTGCTATTGGGCATTGCCTTGTAATGGGACCTATGCTGCTAAGGTGACTGTGCTGCCTAATGGGGACCTATGCTGCCTAATGGGGACCTTTTTTTAACTACCTCCATGACGGAAACCATAATGCTGCTGGGAGAAATAAAGTTCAGCGGGGCAGTGGGGTTCAATCTTCAGGCGCCAAGCAAGATTCAAACGCTATTAACCTATATCTGCAGGTTAAGAGCGTTTTACAGGTGGTGATAGGTTCCCTTGAAATTATTTTGCTCAGTTATGCTTTTTATTTTTCAAATAGGTTCCGGTAGTGGTGCAACAAAATGGCCAGTGTAAAGAAAAGAAAAGTTGATGCAGAGTGTCGAGGTTTTCAAGAGAAATGGACAAATGATTATTTTTTTGTTGAAGTCAAAGGCAAACCTGTGTGCCTGGTTTGTGCTGATGCATTAGCAGTATTGAAAAAAGTCAATCTGGAGCGTCATTACAGCACAAAACATGCAAAGCTCAATGAATTGAAAGGCCAACTGCGTCTGGATAAAATCAATGCTCTTCGACGGAGTTTGGAATCGCAACAATCCGCTTTTACTAGGTCGCATTGTGACAGAGGCAATGTTATCGAGACGAGCTATGTAGTTAGTGAGCTAATTGCAAAGAAGCGGAGACCTCATGTAGAGGGAGAGTTTGTGAAAGACTGCATGGTGGCTGCTGCAGAGCTGTTAGCACCAGAAAAGTAAAATTGTTTCAGAATGTTAGTTTTCTCGGAGAACCGTCTCAGATCGGATTACTGATTTGGCACAAGATATTGAAAAAACGCTCAAGGATTCAGCAGAAGATTTCCAATTTTTCTCTCTGGCTTGTGACGAGACAACAGACATAACAAATACTGCCCAACTGGCCATTTTCATTCGTGGAATCACTGCAGAGTTTGACACACGAGAAGAGCTGCTGTCACTGGAAGCCATGCATGGCAGTACAAAAGGTGAAGACTTGTTTGAGAGACTTGTTTCATCAATGAAGAAACTTCAACTACCATTTGAAAAGTTAACTGGCCTTACTACAGATGGAGCTCCAGCCATGGTTGGCTCGCAAAAAGGGTTAATTGCATTTGTCAAGAAAGAAATGAGTCGTGTTAGTCTTGATCCAAGTGATTTAGTTGTATGCCACTGCATCATACACCAAGAAAGTCTCTGTGCACAGTCATTGCGGCTCAACAATGTGATGTCAACAGTAGTGTCATGCATAAACTTTATCAAAAGCCGAGCACTGAACAGTCGCCAGTTTAAGGAATTACTGAATGATCTTGAATCGGAGTATGGTGATCTTGTTTATCACTGTGAAGTGCGGTGGTTGAGTCGCGGGAACATGCTCATGAGGTTTTACGAATTGCGGGAAGAAGTCAAGCAGTTCATGGAGATGAAAGGGAAACCTATCAGTGAACTCAATGATGGCAAGTGGCAGTGTGATCTAGCGTTCATGGTAGACATTACCAAGTACCTCTCAGAGCTGAACGTTAAGCTGCAAGGCCCCAATCAGCTTTTTAGCTCTCTGCTTTCAAACGTGAAATCATTTGAAGCTAAACTAAGGCTGTGGAAAGTGCAACTTGAAAGGAATAACACAGTTCATTTCCCCACTCTGGAAAGACAAAAGCCTTCCACGACACTTGAATATGCTGGTGAATGTGCAAAACTAATTGAAGCATTTGATGACAGATTCAAGGATGTCAAAAGTAAACAAATGGAACTGGACATCTTTGCTGCACCATTCAATGTGGAACCAGCTGATGTGCCTGATGACCTACAACACGAAATCATTCAGCTGCAAAACAATGCTGAGCTGAAAGCGAGGTACAATAACCTCCCATTGCTTGACTTTTATAAACGTTATGTGAACAATGATGAATTTCCCACTGTGAGGAGACATGCATTGAAATATGCATCTGTGTTCGGAACAACGTATTGCTGTGAGCAGTTCTTTTCAAAACTTTCAATTGCAAAGTGTCGCCTTCGCTCAAGATTGACTGATGCAAACTTAGAAAACCAGTTGCGAGTAGCAACATCATCAATACCTCCCAATATCAAACGCCTCACCAAAGAGAAGTCATTCCAGCCATCACATTAGGTAGGAGTTATTTAAATATATATTGGCTAATGTTTAAGTTTATTAATGAGTGATGAGCGAGTACACTCGTTGCTGCTTTCCTGAGCATGCTCGGGTGGAGTATTTTGGCATGCTCGGAGATTTAGTTTTCGTTGCCTCAGCTCCCTGATTTGCACCTGCTGGACAGCCTGAATACATGTGAGGAATGCTTGTTTGTTAAGGAATCCCCACATGTATTCAGGCTGTCCAGCAGCTGCAAATCATGCAAATGCGTCGACAGAAACTAAATCTCCGAGCACGCCAAAATACTCAGAGGACACCTGAGCATGCTTGGGAAAACCCGAGCAACGAGTATAGTAGCTCATCATTATTAATAATTTGATGCGGCCCCCGAACACTTTTATAAAATTCCAAATGGCCCTCGGCAGAAAAAAGGTTCCCCACCCCTGCTTTAGATGAAGAAGCCGGAGACTCTGTGATGCCAAGACCTTCCCGGGAACACGACACATTTAGTAAGGTGCTACAGATACTGGAGGAAATCCATGGAGACCCCACGGATGTAGGGGAGTTGCGTATGCGCTTATTCAGCCGGGTGCAAAAATAGGGGGAGACAGTGACGCAGTACAGGTGTACTATATAGGCAACCCACACTGCTATCACTAGAAAGGACGGTGTAGGGTCTACAGACATAATGCTGCGGTATCAGTTGATGACAGGCTTACGAGAAGTGCTACTCAAACAGGCCCTGCGAGAACGCTTGCGGATAAACCCCCTTTTCTGAGATAGGGAACAAAGCGCACACGCGTGAACAAGAGGCGGGGGGGGGGGGGTGACAGTCCCGGCAGGGAAGGTCCGGAGCAGGGAGGTATCGGTAACCATGGCCACAGTACCCTGTTGGGTAGAGGAGCTGCGAGAAAGAATACAGGATTTACGGGAAGAGTTGGCGGATTTAAGGATGAGGCTTGCGGCAGCATCTCATCCTCCTGGGGGCAGAATGGGTCCTGAGCCTCGATAGGAGACAAAAATGTCCCGATGGGAAGAACCCCCTCTACGTGCTTTAACTGTGGAGAAATTGGACATTTTGCCCGTGTGTGTGCGCAAGGGAGTAGGCCTCCTCAGCGCCGCCCGTTAAACTAGGAGGCTCCGTGGCTGGGTGGCCAATTTCCAGTATAAAATCGCCTGCAAGATAGGAGTTCAGAATACTGATGCGGACGCTTTATCCCAAGTGAGTCACGAGAAACTTGGGCCTAATCGAGATGAAGAATTGGAGGCTGAGGAGGTCCCTGAGTTCCGGGATTCTGTCAGGACGGTGACAGCGACACAGGAGCAGGTGCAGGAAGCGACGCGTGAACAAATGTTGGGACAGTCTCGTGATGAGCGGGTCCGGATTCAGCAAGATGATGAACTTGCTCAACTCAGATGGTGGGTGGCGTCGAAGCGGCTACCTAGTCGTCGAGAGAGAAGCCCCCTGTCTCCAGAGACCCTAAAAATCCTTTGACAGTGGGAAGATTGCAACTGCGGAATGGACTGTTGTATCGGAAGGTTCAACTTCCACGGGAGCTGGGTGTCACCTGGCAGGCGCTGATCCCGGGGACGTTCCTGCCCAAGGTGGCTACCGAGGCACAAAAGAGAGGAGCTCATTGTGGATAGAAGACCTTTAAGTGGATGCAGAAGCTGGTTTATCATCCCCAACTAAGAGCTGTAGTGGAAGACACTTGTCGGCTTTGTAGAACCTGCGAGCTGGCGAAACCCCCTGAGCAAACAGCCCCCACCCAGACTATTGTGACCTCCGCTCCTTTAGAGGTATTGATGGTAGACTATTTGATGATAGGCCCGGCCCATCAAGGGTATCAGTATTGCTTTGTGATGACCGACCACTTCACAAAGTTTGCCGTTGCAACTCCAACCCGCGATCAAACTGCCAAATCCGCTGCGCACACCATCTGCAAGAATTTCATTCAGGTGTACGGTTGCCCGAAGAGAATACACTGATCAAGGCTCCTGCATTATTGGGACGGGTCATGGATGAATTACATCGCCTGTATAGGATTGGAAAATCTCGGACCATGCCTTACCATTCTCAAGAAAATGGAGCTTGTGAACGGTTCAACCGTACTCTGATTCAAATGCTAAGGACATTGGAGGAAGATCGGAAAGACCGTTGGCCCGAATTTGTAGCCGAGTTAGTGTGGGTGTACAATACCAGAGTACATCGCACCACCCGTTACACTCCATATACCCTGCTGTTCAGACCTCAGGGAAGAGAGATCACCGAGCTGGAGCAGGACCTAGAGGAAGACTATCCACGGATGGAGACGTTACATCGACTGGTGCAGACCAGGTTTAGGGAGCTGGAACATCCAGAGAAAACTTCCCAGCGTGTGACAGCTTTCCAGATGGAGATTGTGTGTTGGTACGGGATAAACGTCCTAAAGACAAGCTGGAGCACAGGGGCCCGTTTACAAAGTTCAACCTGAAGAAGAAAATGCCTCCACCCGAGTAGTTCACCAGAATATGCTGAGGCCCGGTTTATCAGGAGATCCTGATCAAATGAAAGAAGGGCAAGGAGATCCTGAGGTGCCCACTCCAGTTGTTGCTGTTGTGAAGGCCCTGAATCACCTTCTACAGGCCTGAGAGGAGAGCTTGTACCGGACACACCAGCAGCAGCTGAGCCACTAGAAACAGACAAGTCCCTGCCCTCACCTGTGCAACCTGACTCCACTACACAGCCTGATTCGGTTACTCCTTCTGACTTACGGCGCTCAGAACGGGCGACGACCAGAATACCCCCTACCAGATACCATCAAGATCAATTTGTCTGGCACCAAATCGTACAAGAAACAGGAGAATGTCAACGCATCCTGCAAGATATCTCGGTCGTGGAATAGCGAGCAAAAGGAGGGGGAGTGTAGGAAGATGCCCCAGAACGGAGGTACCTCTCTTGTGCCGGTTCCGGAACTGTCGGGGCTATCACCATTGTTGTCTGGGGGAAGCCTTTCAAACGTGGACCGCCATTTGCACCTGACATCAGAGGGCAGGGCTGAGATAAGAAAGCGCTAGAGAGGAGGACTCTTGGTGGGAAGACCGCGTGCGCAGCAGGAAAAGTGGGGCGCTCCGTCCTCAGGGCTACATGACGGTTCAGGCCCGCGCTACAGACCCTCCTTGGCTGCGTACAGTGACCGTGAGCTGAGACCTTCGTACCGCCCGCTGGTCCCAACACGCCGTGGTGCCATACGCTCCGGGCCGGTTATTGCTGCACGCCTACCCCTGAGACTGACCGGGTGGCTTGCACAGAGCTGCGCTCCAGTTCGCCCGTGACTTTCTGCCCTGCTGAGTTACGCTTGGGCAGTGACATAGACTAATCTACATCCCGCACGTGTCCAGAAATAGGTCCCCGCGTGGTGCATCGAGGACTCGTCCCCGCTGTAAGGAGCCGTATCCAGAACCTCTTCAGGACGACTCAGGATACATCACGCGCCAGTTTCTAAGGCACCATCCTGGGACCTGGGACGCCACGATCAAGAAGGCGACGGACTGCTGATAAATCCCTTATGAACAGTCGCTTTATGGTTTTGCCATTGTTACTGTATTTCCCCTCTCGTTTATACCCCCTCTACCTCTACAATACCCCGTAATCTCCCTGCGCGGAGTCACGCTCTGGTAATAAATGTGTCACCTCTTGTTCTGCCTCCTGCCGTCACCGCATCCCGGGATCTGTCACACTGTCACCATGTAGCGCACACGTTTATCAGCTTAAAGTGACACTTTTACCGTCAGTGACAATGAAAACCGTTAACGTTTCCGCTGTACCGGACACAACGCAGCGTCAGCCGCCCTCAGGCGCTATTCACACTGTGCTGTCACCAAACGTCATTTGTCATCAGGACCTTCTGTCTGAAGCCCTAAAAATCGGATTCATCCCCAGCTGTGAAAGGTTATTAAGGCAGACAGAGGCCTCTGTGCTTGGTCTGACCTCATTTCTGCCAGTGTCGCCTTTCTGAGGAGGCACAAAATCAGGAAATGTGAATACCGCCAAATGGGAGGGGACAGAGCACAGAGTGAAGCCGCAGTAAAGGCTGCGGCACTGAGACCTTCCTCCAGGACTTCATCCAGAAGCTCCAGCAGAGCCCTGTGTGGCCTCCATGGAGAGAATCACTGAGCCGCTATGAGCGCCCCCCACTGGTGTAAGAGGAATCTGTCACTGCCGCTCTCTACTGTCTGCTGCGGGAATGACAGCCCGAGAAAAGGCCATGTGACCAGCGGCGGCCAATCAGCGGCGAGACAGAGGACAGCTGTGAGAATACACTGGGATAGAAGAAGGTAGAGGCTAGTGTGGGGGGAGGGGTCAGTCAGGGAGAGGGCAGTGTGAGGAGAGGGGTCAATCAGGGGAGAGGTCAGTGTGGGGAGAGGTCAGTCAGGGGAGATGGGGTCAGTCAGGAGAGGGCAGTGTGGGGAGAGGGGTCAGTCAGGGGAGAGGGGTCAGTCAGGGGAGAGGGCAGTGTGGGGAGAGGGTCAGTCAGGGGAGAGGGCAGTGTGGGGAGAGGGGTCAGTCAGGGGAGTGTGCAGTGTGAGGAGAGGGGTCAGTTAGGGGAGTGTGCAGTGTGGGGAGAGGGGTCAGTCAAGGGCAGTGTGGGGAGAGGGTCAGTCAGGGAGAGGGGGTGGAGGGGCAGTTGGGGAGAGGGCAGTAGGGGTAGAGGGCAGTGTGGGGAGAGGGGTCAGTCAGGGGAGAGGGCATGTGGGGAGAGGGGGTCAGTCAGGGGAGAGGGGAGTGTGGGAGAAGGTCAGTCAGGGGAGAGGGGGTCAGCAGGGAAAAGGGAGTGTGGGGAGAGGGGTCAGTCAGGGAGAGGGAGTGTGGGGAGAGGGGTCAGTCAGGGGAGAGGGCAGTGTGGGGAGAAGAGTCAGTCAGGGAGAGGGCAGTGTGGGAGAGGGTCAGTCAGGGGAGTGGGAGGTAGGGGAGAAAGGTCAGAGAGGGAGAGGGCAGTGTGGGAGAGGGGTCAGTCAGGGGAGTGGGCAGTGTGGGGAGAAGGTCAGTCAGGAGAGGGGTCAGTCAGGGGCAGTGTGGGGAAGGGTCAGTCAGGGGAGAGGGCAGTGTGGGGAGAGGGGTCAGTCAGGGAGAGAGGGCAGTGTGGGGAGAGGGGGTAAGTCAGGGGAGAGGGAGTGGGGTCAGTCAGGAGAGAGGGGCAGTGTGGGGAGAGGGTCAGTCAGGGGAGAGGGCAGTGTGAGGAGAGGGATCAGTCAGGGGAGAGGGTAGTGTGGGAGAGGGTCAGTCAGGAGAGAGGGCAGTGTGGGGAGAGGGCAGTGTGGGGAGAGGGAGTGTGGGGAGAGGGCAGTGTGGGGAGAGGGGTCAGTCAGGGGAGAGGGCAGTC